>OU896722.1:14193958-14793958 GCA_918026855.4 Phaedon cochleariae | reverse complement strand
AGAAGTTATAAAGGCTGATCTCTCTCAATTTGACACATCTGAATATGCTCCAGATAATAAATATAATATGCCACTAGTCAATAAAAAAAAGTTGGGTTTATTAAAAGATGAAGCAAATGGGAAAATCGTTACTAATTTCGTAGGACTACGTTCGAAAATGTATGCATATAAAGTACAAGGGGGTAAGGTTGTCAAAAAATCGAAAGGGGTGAAAACTAATGTTGTCAAGAATAAAATTGGGTTCGAAGATTATTTGAATTGTTTGAAGAATTTCGGAGCACAAACAGTGTCTCAACGTACTATCCGTTCATATGCCCACAATGTGTTTAGCATTCAACAATCAAAAATTGCTCTGAGTCCCAAAGATGATAAACGGTATTTGATTCCAGGTTCGTTCGACACATTGCCATGGGGTCATACACAGGCAAAAGAGTAATTTTTTCATGTAAATCAACTCATCAAACATTTATAAAGAAAAAAAAAACCATACACCTACACTTACACTCCTCTGTTTTAGATTTAGAATTATTATTTGGGCTTAAAGAACGATATGAATGTGATATGGATTTACATGATTCACATTATCAGAGATATGAGAGATTCATCGATTCTGGTGATGAACATACAGATATTGATTCTTGACTTACTTTAACAATATGTTACAGATTTTAGTAGCATGATATCATCTTTACAAATGTAGTTTGCGAAAGAAGACAATGAAAAATGACTTTTTTTTCAGAATATGTTTTTTCTTATGAAAATGTAATACTTGTCCTGGCTATTAATGAAAATATAATATATGCTGTCTATCTATCATTAATAAAATAATTATTGAAATTTTCTGTGTATCATTGGGATGGGTAGTGAGTGTAAGGGAGAGTGAGAGGGTAAAAAAGTGAGAAGAAGAGAGAGAGAGAGAGAGAGAGAGAGAGAAAGAGAGAGAGAGAGAGATTGGACGGATATTAGTTGAAGGTATGGATGTAAAAAACAGTTGTATCATGTCTTCTGACGAATACAGACGTGCACTAGAAGAATTTGGGTTGAAAGTTAGAAAGCTCAGTGCAGACATCCAATTGTATGAGCAGAAAGTTTGTTTGTTCAAAGATTTCGAGCAATTGAGTATTTGGGACAAGGTGTTCACAGAACCGAGACGTTCAGTTGCAACGTTTCTTACATCGAGAAGAATCCAACCAACACAGCTACTAGATGGCGATACTGAAAGCAAGCTTCATTCTATTGACAGCTCTGAGCAACAACGTCTTCTACACAAACATACCGTACAATACGAGGAATGCAGCCGTATGTTTTGATGTGAATCGTACACAACAGTGTGATTGGAAGCTGATGAGTAGAATGTATGTCAATGATAACAAACTACCTGTATATTCAATCGACATGCCTCGAGTCAATGGGACCACCATCGACTACAAATTGAAATTATCGTTTTCTGATGGCAGTGACGGCGAAATGGGAGACTGGCAGACATTTACATTGAAGAAATCACCCGCAAAATTAGATGATGATCAAGATTCTGTCAATATCATTGCAATTTTGACACTTTGTTGTACACTAATATGTTCACTCATTTTAATCTCGCATGTTATTTTCATTATACTGAGAAATAAGGGATGTGATGAATAAAAACTCTGAAATTACGATATATAGTTTTTTATTTTGGCAATAAATTACATAACCAATTATATAAAGTATCGACATTGTGGAGACTGCACTGGAACCTTCCTCCATGGAAATGATTCATGCAGGGTGGAATGGATTGTAGGAACGTTATTGGTTGCCACCAAGAATTGTCAAAATCTTCCAAATTAACAATGTGATTGGTCATCTCCAACTCTGCACATTTTCGCTGCAAAAACTGAATCTTTTGATGGCCTCTTACGTAGATGATGTTTGTCTGCTGCAGGTTATCTCGTAGTATTTGATCCAACTCATTCAAATCCACATAACCACTGGAATATTTTAAACCATGAACGTAACGCTCCACATGATTTGCCATCTTTTTATCTTCTCTGCTTAAACTGGAAAATTCTACAGATGGCTTGAATAGAAAATGACTCGTCTTTTTGCCAATGCGAATGGTCATTTCCTTTGGAATGAATTCACCATCAACCGTGAACCCTTGAATGTCAACCAGTGCGATCTCCATGACTCTTCGAAGCAAACTGACGTCTGACTGATGCAGCAACACCCACCTAGGCAATATTTCGAACAATTTCGCTGAGTGGGAGATGTTCCATGATTTGATCGTGAATGATGATGCAATAGGCTTTGGTGTCGGGAGGGAAGCCTGTAGTCGCTTCAATGTCCAACTTTATGTCAACTGTGGACGACTTTAGACCCAGATGGCGCCTCGAGCAATCGATAACAAACATTGGTCGGGATTTGAATTCGGCAAAGTTTACTAGAGAGCGCTTTTCTTGACAGTTATGGTAGCTCTTGTTGAACTCTGTATAGTTGAAGTGGGCATCGGCATATTGGTCTCGGGAAAAGTCCAATAGCATTCTTTCTTGCGGATAATAGTCGCTATCCAGAGCCAATCGTATGGATTTGATGTTGGCATTATCGAACAAGGTGACATCCTCATGCAAATTATCGGCTTTTTTCGTTTGGAAAAATACTATAACATATTTTGGACTGTCCAATGCAGAACATGTCTTTACGGACCAGATTTCTATGGTAGATCCTTGTGTGAGTGCTGGTAGCTCGTGCAATTCCCATCGGCGAAACGGTATCATCATAGACTCATCTGCTTTGATACGTGTCAACAACTGCAACTTTATGTCATCGTTGGGTGTGAGATGTGGCACTTTCAAATTGATGCTTTCTATCGTTATTTTAGCAATACTCTGAGTCTGAGGAGATCCTTGCAAAGCAGTATTCGCTCTCTCGACAACCTTCACACTATTGGCATCATTGCGAGCTCTCACTAAACGGATTGACTGCTTGCCCCACGTTGCCACTTGATGATCATTGAAGATGGAAAACAAATGTTTCAGTGGAATGTTCATGCTAAACGTACCATCGGTGTTGAGGATCGGAGCATTGGGATAGTTCCAGCCTGCTATGGCTAGATGACGTGAGTCTTCAGGCGTATAACACAAGTATCCTCGCACAGTACTCGTTATTCCAGGATATCTGACAGTGTCCAATTCTTTATTACACAATTCATAGGTGCAGGAATCAAAGAGATAAGCTCCAGCATTGTGGGTTAATGTACCAGTACCACCACCGGTCACCTTCAATTTACCCTTGATGGTAATGATGCCTTCAAACATGGCCAACCACGAATCTGCTTGATTAACCGTTATATCGATGACATCATTGTTCTCGAATGATTTCACATATGGATAATAGGTACGCCATTCCACTTTAGTGATGCTTTCGTCGAATCTGGGTTTGCGGAAAACGTCGAACACGGGTGCTAACAACATTGTAGTCTTTGAAAGATTTCAGAAACAGGACACTGGATAATGTCAATGTTTTTCTGTTGCTGCTGCTGCTCTTCGAAGACACGACTGCTTTGGTGCACGGTGTCGAGAGAACTGGTGCCGATGATGTTGCTGATGATGGTATATTATCTGATTTATAGGAGTAATCAAACACTAGTACCATCTCGCGAGTTTCTTCAATTCCAATCTTATTATGATTTCTTCACCTCTAAAATTCACCTGCCTGAAATCTTGGTCTAGAATCTGGAGTGTAATGTTGGGCAATTCCCGCCTGCTGACTATAGGTAGATAGATTAGATTTCTGGGAGTCTCGTCTATGGCGTAACCAGGATCGACTGCAACTGCAAACTCGTAGATCGTATGTGATGGTCTGTCGTTGTAGAGAGCTCCAGCAGTAACGTTGCTATCAATGTGAATGGTTCTCACTTTGGTTATGGTGACCGGCAAATCGGAAGTGTGGACTTGTTGTGCGTTCAACAATCTATTTGAAAATCCCAAGACTTGAGCTATGCTATCCTTCGGGCGAAAATCAATGGCAAACTGTTTGCTCGAAATCTCACACTTTAGTGTATTATTGTTGGGCTTCAACGAGAATATATCATCAACGTCCTTTGCACTTGAGATGCCCAATTCTTTGCGTATGAATGTCTCAATGTCCACAATGTCGTATGAACCTTCGGGAATATCGATGATCTTTCCCGCCTTGGTCTTATCTTGCAGATAAAACTTTGATCCTTTGTCGATATTCGGTATACTGTTGTATGAATGGAATCCCAACAATGCTAGTCCGTAATCAGAGTCTGGATCGAGTTGGAGTGGTGTCAAAAAGTCTATGGAGAGCGTAGATGTACGACCTTTCAACGTCACAATCAGAGACATGACTGATGCACAATGACCGAGTTACTTGGTCTCATTAAAAAGGAATTCTAAACATAGACGTCCACAATTACTTTGATTGAAATTCTGGTATTGATTGTTATTGTACAAGATTTTCGTGCTGGCACCCAAATATTGCGCCAATTCTCTGGGCGGTTTCAGATTGCCATAACTATCGAAATATAAGGCTTTTTTATCATTTTTTATGTAAGCCACCCAATGAGTGCCCGCATGATTGGCGGTATCCAAATTCAATACAGCACACTCGCGATGCCATGGACCGGTGGAAGGTAGAGTGTCCCGCATAAAAACACCTCGAAAATTCGGTATTTTCAGCTGTTTGGCATACTTTATCACATCTTTATCGTACATTGATTTATTGGGTAGCTTGTCTAGAAGTTTTTTGAGTTTTTTGATTGTTTCTTCAAGTACAGTCCGAATCCTCTCGATGTTTTGCGTAGAAATAGGCCGGAACCCTGCTTGCCGATAGCCTCCATTGCTTTATTATGTCTTTGATCTTCTTCGAGCTTTTTCTTTGCATTTTTCGCATCAATGACTGTCTTTGCGACTGCTCCGGCTCCTCCAGCTAGAGATCCTAGGGCTCCCAAGGCGGCAAAGATTGGTATCAATGGTAGTATACCGCCACTGTGTGGAAGAGGTATGATTCTTGGTACTCTGATTCTTTTTTTACCGCCAGCCCTCTTGACTGCCATTCTGGCTGCATGGAGTGCTTTCAATGCAGATTTATTCAGACCACTTCCTGATGTTGTACTACCACCACCACCACCATCTGACTTTGATAGTACATTTTTTATGAATTTGATAATGTTGGATAGGGATTGCTGTGATACAAGACCCATGCCAAGTTTTCGTTTGACCTTCATTCCGGTGGTGACAAGCCAAGCAGCAGCCTTCTCTTTGAATTTAGCGTTCTTCGACTTGACTCTCTCCCACGCTCTATTTTCCAATATCCAATCAGCTTTGTGCCTGTCTTCTATTGAGGAATTTTGTGAATAGGCGATATCGTGTTCTCGACACGCGTCGTCCAACGGATTGATACCGGTGTCTCCTCTTGCAAGTCTTTTATCGAGTTTGGTACCTGGACCACAAAATCTGTAGCCTGGAATGTGTAATTCGATGGGAAGTTTATCGATCAGAGAATTAAGCACACCCTCTCCGTGGTAGAGCAACATGAAGACTGACGTGTAGGAAGTTCGACAACTCTGCATATACCTAATGAAATGAAAAATATATCATCACATGATGAAGATCATTCAACAAGAACGGATGTTACCCATTGTGAATTTGGATGAAATTTTGTCAACCAAACCACCAGTAAATAGTAAACATGGGAAACTGCTTCCCCATTCGTTCAGAGCAATCTTCTGCGGACCAAGCGGATGTGGAAAGACCAATGCGATGCTTTCCCTGCTGTTCAATCCAAATGGCGCGAAATTCGAGAACGTTTACGTGTATTCAAAGTCGTTGTACCAACCGAAATATCAATTGCTGCAACAAGTGTTGGATTCAGTGAAAGGTGTTGGGTATTTTCCCTTTAAAGAAAATGATGATGTCATTAGTCCATCAGAAGCGAAAAATAATTCGATATTCATTTTTGATGATGTATCATGCGACAAGCAGCAAAAAATTCGAGAATATTTTTCAATGTGTAGACACAAGGATATTGACGTAGCATACCTATGCCAGACTTTTTCTAAGATACCGAAGCAGCTGGTGCGAGACAACAGTAACCTGTTGGTGTTATTTCGACAGGATGAAATGAATTTGAAGCATGTGTTCGACGAGCATGTCTCACCAGACATGTCATTCGATAAATTTAAAGCATTGTGCTCAGAGTGTTGGAATTCCAACCAATATGGTGCGATGGTGATTGCAAAAACTTTCGATATGAATGCTGGCAGATATAGAAATGGTTTCGATAAGTTCATAAGACTGTGATCTCTGGACCATTCATCAAGATGACGTCAACCAAGATGCATGATGATGTTGCTGATGCGCTGCGCAAGAAAAAAATCAACGAACTATCGAAATCAATCAGAAGAAAATATTTAGCACTAAAATTGGGCAAGTCTGAGGATGATGATGCGTTACAGAAAATATTCCAACCACTGACATCACCTTTGAAACAAATTGCCACCACGTCCAAGGTAATAAAAGAAAAACTCGATGGAACGCTTTCAAACATCAAGCGAAGCAGAGCAAAATCGTTGGGGTTGAAGAAGGAGAAGAAGGAGGAAGAGGATGGGGAGGTTGAGAGGGAGCAATCGGATTTGAATCAAACTAATTTCATACCTATGATGGATGTGGCTGATAATGCTGGGCATACTGAAGATGATGATGAGGATGGTTATGACGATGCTGATGATGAACTTTTTGTAGATAGTGAAAATATCTCACCGGCTGCAATACATGATTACGTTGATCAGTATCCTGCGATGGCTCAAAAATATCTGACTGAATACTGGACAAATGATGAAAATATCGATACGGTTTATGGTCCCAAATATGATCCAGTAACATCGAAATGGTCTCTCAACGGAAAAGAAATGAATTTCCATCGAAGAACTGGAGATATACTTCTTGATGGCTTTCGGTTCCGTGGCACCCCAGGCCTCTATCAATTACTCTTCTATAATGATCCATCCTTTGCCAAAGATGATACGAACCCATACAAGCAAATACTCTTGCTCACCAAAGCTCATCTGAATTCTGCAGGACGTATGAAGTCCTCCTCTAGACTCAAATACGTAGAAATTATTCGTCCAATGTTCAGATCCAATTCCAGTGGTCGTGGTTTGAAGTTGACATACAACACAGCACCTATCGAATACATGTATTGGGATGATCCAAATGAATTGGTAGATAGATTGAAGTTGCTCATTGCATCACAGCAAGCTGGAAATACATCAAACGATAACGAGATTGTTGCCATCTTGAACGAATTAGAAGAGGCAGGCATAATAAAACATGTGTAACATTTCTGTGATACTTCCGTGACACTTCCATGACAACTTCCGTGACAGTTCCGTGACACTTCCTTGACACTTCCATGACAGTTCCGTGACAGTTCCGTGACACTTCCTTGACACTTCCGTGACAGTTCCGTGACACTTCCTTGACAGTTCCGTGACACGTCCATGGCATGTCTATGAGTGAAGGGGCTAATAATTGGCGAGGCAAAGTGCCGACCATTATCGATAACGTACAATACTTTAGTCATTAGCATAATGAGTCTCGACAAATTCGGACGTGGTTCGTTTCCACGCTCAGCTCAGATGGTGACAGTCAGATCTGGATTTTCACATACTCCAACCGGTGATATTGATGTTGGTCATTTGAAGATGTGTAACGTAAAACTGCCAACAGATGTCGCTGATGTTGCAAACAAACAATATGTGGATGAAGTTATATCGCAAATAAAGTTAGATTTCAAGATTGCTTTCGATAATTACGGTGAAAAAATCCGAAATTACCTTGCTGGCTTCAGCAACGAAATTATCGATGTACGAAAGAGAGTGGATTCTCATGATCTCAAACTGGCAACGTACAATACAAACTTTGTTCAGTTGTCTGGCATAGTGCACAAGATCAACATACATGTGGAGCAGCTTCGCAACAACTCTCTACCAAAACTCAAAAGCGACATCGACTTGAATGTGAAAAATATTCTAGAACTTGTCGATAAGATTGACAACACTGTGAAGAGTTTGCACGATTTGAAGGCTGAGCAACAACACAGCCGTGATAAAGAACGCCAGCTTGCTGATGCCATTGATCAAATGAAAAAAGATCTGGCCAAGATTGCCATCACTCCAAAATCTACGACAACACCACCGCCACCAAAAAGGAAGCCCCCTGTGTGAAACCCATCATATAAACTCCTAATCCAACGAAGTCAATATGTCACATTCTAAAGAAAAAATCCAACTCGTCAATGAATTACATAGACCTGCTAGGAAAAAATTTCCAAGGCGTCGCATTATCATCAAAGGTTTGGATGACTTATGGCAAATGGATCTAGCCGAAATGCGACCTTATGCCTCTGTAAATAAGGATCACAAGCTGATAATGGTCGTGATTGATTGTTTTTCCAAGTACCTATGGACTAGACCACTAAAATCAAAAACTGGTGCTGAAATCGCTCGTGCATTTGCTGATATTCTATCGCATGCCAACAACAGAATTCCCAAGAATTTGCAAACCGATCAAGGTACCGAATTCTACAACGAAAAGTTTCAAAGTCTGATGAAAAAGTTCTCCATCAACCATTATCATACGTACACCATAATGAAGGCAGCCATTGCTGAACGTGTTATACGGACATTGAAGGAAAAACTGTACAAATTCTTTAGTTTGAATGGCTCATACCGTTGGATAGATGTCCTGCCTGAAATCACGAAAAATTATAATAACACGAAACATACGACAATAAGATGCAAGCCCAGTGATGTCACCAAAGCCAACGAACAAGATATTTTAAAATCCACGTACAATCACATCAAAATTGCTGGAATTAGAAAATTCAATGTTGGTGACATTGTGAGAATCAGCAAAGCCAAACATGTTTTCGAAAAGAATTATACGCCAAATTGGACTACTGAACTATTTAAAATCGTAAAAGTTCGTATTACGAAACCTACTACATACATCTTGGAAGATTTGCATGGTACTCCGATCAAAGGTGCTTTTTATCCTGAAGAATTGCAAAAAACTATAAATCCTGACATCTATCTAGTGGAAAAAGTTTTAAGAAAAAAAGGCAAAAAGGTGTTTGTCAAATGGTTGGGATTCGATGATACACACAATAGTTGGATTGATTCCAACAATAAATTATAATGCAAACATATGGAAAAGAAGCACACATTCAATGGCTATGAGAGGGCCTTTCATCGATCACTAACAAATAACCTGTTATTCCAATCTGCCGGATGTTATGATCAGTCAACAGTTATGGTATAAATAATGAGGACTGAAACTTTCAACACATCAGTTCGAGAACAATGAGTGAAGACTCTGGTTATTCATCTAGTGAAGTGCTTTTCGAAGACGGTAGTTCTAGATCATCATCATCATCAATGATGGGTTATTATGGTGACGTTGATACGTATTTGGACATGATTGAGCAAGCAGCGAAAGCCGAATCGTACCTCCTGCTGACTTCATCGTTCCAGTTGTCCACCTACATGATTCAGTGCGGACTTAGTCCAGCTAGACAGTTTAGTCCGAGCATCATCCTGAAGAAACCCTTCCATCCAGCGAAAATTTCGTTCTCCACATATGAATGGGCCACCTTCATCGATTCGCTGTATAAGGTACAACAAGACTTTTTTGAAGCACCCCTGCCCTGTTTCATTGATGAATATGATCCTGCCGTTACCACCTGCGGAGACTATATCGCTATAACCAAATTCGTTTGCGATGGTGTCAAAATGTTGTCACTAACCAAATACCACATTACATTCGAATTGGTGGAAGAGGATGTTGCAGACATTTTGAGTGCTGAAATGTGCATTGTTTCACATCGAGTTAATTTAATCAATGACTTGGACTTTTTTATGTTTTATCAGAATATTATGAATGTAATAGCTGAATGGATAAAAAATAAACTGACTGTTTTGAGTGCACAAGAGCTTATATTAGGGTTTTGCGATGTTTGCAATAGCATGTCTAGTAACGCTCTCAGAGAATATCTATATTACTGTAAAAATGAATTGATGGCTGATTTGAATAAAAACCTGTGAAATATGTGACTCGTTTTTTATTTATTTCATCAGTCTACAACTTGACGCGAAACTAGTAGCATCTGAAATATTTTAGCTCTGCTCGAAAAATCATGAAGTCTGAAATAGCTGTGCTATTGGAGTTTATAAAATCTCCCGCTTTGACTTTGACGAAATTCACTGAACAAGAATTGCAGTACATTCCAGTAGAATGTCTCATTGAATATGCAGATCCTTATGGGCTATTAAGGGTGTGGCACAAACTTCCTCAAGAATATCGCAGCAACTTTAACCTACAAATCAAACTGCCATGCTTCGTTCATTATAATCGTCCCGATTGGACCACACACTGGGATGGACCGCCATCTTCTCAAGAGGCATGTCATTTTTGTAGAAAAGGATTACTTAAATAAATAGATTATTTATCTTCGTTTTCGTATTCTTTCACCCTCATGGGCCGCCCTGTATATATATTTTTTTCAATTATCAATCAACTCAAACGCCCTGTATATGAAAATTCAATCTTGTTATTGTCATTAAAGTCACAGTTTGAGGAATGGGTATACGAGCGCGCGCTTATCATTCTAAGGGATCTCTCGCTTTGCTTCGAACGCCATGAATCGAGACAGCGTTGCCACACACAATAATGTAACAATATTAACACCCAAACGCATACGTCCGACAACGCTGCAGCACCGCGCGCTCGAGCCTTACTCTACCTCGATAGATCCGTTGCAAAGATAAGCGCGCGCCAGCGATGGATATTATTTTCGACTCGAAGTTTCTTATCTCTGGAATGCATCTCTCGCTTCACTGTACCTCGATAGATCCGTTGCAAAGATAAGCGCGCGCCATCGATGGATATTATTTTCGACTCGAAGTTTCTTATCTTTGGAATGCATCTCTCGCTTCACTCTACCTCGATGGATCCGTTGCAAAGATAAGCGCGCGCCAGCTATGGATATCCCGTTTGAATAGCATTAAAATAATTGGCATATCACGGAGGTCGGAATACCACAGTGCGTATATACGCTGCCTCGTAATGCAAAGGTCCCTGGTTCAATTTCCCCCAGCGGTGACAGCTTTTTTTAATTTATTTATTTAAAAATTCATCATGATGATGATGATGTCGTCACCATCTTGTTATTGTCATTAAAGTGTTATTTGTTGCGGTTTCGATAAGCTCGCGCTCCCGCTACCCCGCTTCCCCGCTAGAACACAGGCCGCGTTCCAGTTAAGATTAAAGCATGTATTTCCCTATGCTGGTAGTCGTGCTCTCTTAGTTTTAACTACTGCAGTCACTGCAATTGCATGGTCTACCCCAGGCACAGTTTGGCATTGCTGATTACGTCTGTACTGTTGGAGAGCTGCCGAAATACTGAAGTCATACATTGATATTAACCAGTTCGTATAAGTCCTGAAACATAGTATGAATAGCTTTGTTTCCACACCACTCTCGGGGTAAAAGCCTTTTGGCGCGTTTTGCTTTTTTTCCTTTGTTCTGAATGTGGATAAAAGCATTCCCCTTTAGGCCTATACAAAACCACATACACTCTAAAGATTGGAGGTGAATAATTCATTATAGAACAGATGACTGTTGATATATGAAATCAGAGCAGTTTTTGTTTGTTCTATATCTAGCTGCACGAAGATCGATTTCTAAATCAATAGAAACAATTCATTAATTTGCCAGATAATGCCCATTGTTTTTTTCAGTAGAACAGGTGACTGTTGAAATATAAAATCAGAGCAGTTTTTGTTTGTTCTATTTGTAGCTGCACGAAGATCAATTTTTAACTTAATAAAAACACTTCATTAGTTCGCTACATGGTTAGGGCCTTTTTTTTTTCTTTCATTGAACTATTCACCTCAAATTTTTGAAGTAGCCGTGAAAACGGCTGATTTGATCAAAAATTCATTGCATAGATCCGGTCGTGATAACGATTGCTTTTACTTTCTCTCTCTCTCGAGCTTTGTGCCGGATATTTTCAATCGAATTTTACACAGAACGCTGATAAAAAACTTCAATCGCAATTTGTTTACCACTGTCTGATAAAGAGAAAAAAAAAGGAATGACGATGCTGTGATTCATAGAATATTTATAATGATTTCCGCTTTTTGAAACCGTAAGGTACAGAAGTGTGATCTTCGAGAAATTTCCGCTTCAAACTTACAGGCTTGTACTTTTTGGTTACATCAACTGTGATGACGTCATGTTCCTTGGTTCGACGGAACTGTTTGCTCAAAATTTCGACAGGGGAGCCAGGGTTCAGAATCATATCTTTAATTGATTCAAAATTCACAAGCTGTGAAGCAGCATAGTTGAGGGAGAGGCCTTTTACTTTACAAACAACTTTGAACTCTTGTTCCTTGGTTGACCATAGCTTGTAAGCATAATTTTTCGGGCCACCAGATACAAACTCTGTAATATGGGAACCAGGACCGTAACATTCCATTTCGTCGGTCATATCACCAATAAATTGACCAGTAGGAATGTCAAATTCCTCTGGCGTGGAAACATAGATAACAGAGTCCGTGTCATAGTATAACACCCTTTCCCCAAGCTGCTGTAAATAGCTGTAAAGTTTCAACTGAGCTAAGGCTGTTACATATGCAGCAATTACAACATTGACTGTGGAAAGAGTGTCATAGCTCTCCTCCTTATACTCCCAATTAACAATGAGGGTATCCTCGTTTATCGGGAGTACTGTATTGACAATAAGCGAAGGATCCGTCATCATAGAGAAGAATTCCGAGGGCTGATTGATGATTGAAGTTTTCGGTTGGTTTTCACGCTGACCAAACTTACCCCAGAAGGAATTCAGCATAAGCTTGGCCAGTGCTCTCAACCCGGGATTATCGGTGATTTTAGAAAATTCCAGCAAAACATCCTCCCGTTGTAAAAACTCATCAATATACCTCTCTTTTTCCTCTTTGGTCTTACAATGCTTTGGCCAATCTGATGACTCCTGTTTCACCTTGATGAATTTATTCATCATGTCTGTGAATAGACCAGAAACGTCCTCACCAAATTGCACAGTGTCGTAGGACCAAATCTCTTTGATCTCGATAATTCGATAGCCCACCTCAAGGGCTTTCAATATCTCTTCAACAGTCCATGTTCCTGTTAATGTACGCTCTTCATCAGTGTGATGACAACTACTAGTATTATAGTTTTCACCACATACACGACAAAGAACAAACATCAACTTGTTGTTCATTTTCTGTGGTAAAACAGGAAGAAAAAGAACTTGAGGTGGGAGAATCGCACATTTAACGAGTCCAGAGATAGAGGAAAGTGACACAGTAGAAGCCTCCTCACCAACGAGTACTTTCGGATGACCCACAGGAAATTTGCCATATTTACACACCCATGGGTAGAGCGAACAAACGTCAACGTATCTAATTTGTTCATCATCCCCGGCCTTGTAATATTCGACAATATTTTCCGTTCGACCACCATAGAAAGCATCTCGAGGGTCAAGGGGTAGATTTTTAAGCAGGGGATGATTGGTGACAAAGTTGCAAAGTTCGTCACCGCTGGAAAGTTCCCTGCGAAAATCACACTCCCATTTTTCAATAACCTCATACCCTAAGGATTTGATTTTATTGATTTTGGCAATGGTCGTGTCATAACGATGGTTCATAGTTTCGGAAGGGCAGTTTCTGAAAGGGATATCTCTCTGATCAGCGGGGACAACCGTGATAGAAGCAACCTTGAAAATCGAAAACTTGTTTTGTTTCCGCCGAATAGCCATCAACTTTGAGACTACCGATATGGGCCTCTGAACATCGGCAGGCCTGTTGGATTTTTATATTCCGTAGTTTCTCCTCCCAAAGTAACCACTGGGTGGCTATCACAGATTGATTATCACGATGTCTGTAGCCGCCCTTGGGAATGATGCCTATGGTGTTTGGTTTGAGAAAATTTCTACGGAAAACCTTATTGCATGTCGAAGCGATCGTTACTGCTTCAGTGAAAGGACACACATTAGTTTCAGACAACATGAGCTGTCGAAATTTCAAACAGGCCTTGGTCAGAATATCTACATCAGAAATGCAATAGTCCATGATTTCTTGAGAGAAATCGAAAACATAGTTTTCATCGACTCTTTCAGCATGCCATTTTATGAGAGATGCGCGAGCATCTGAAGTGAGATTGTCTGGGGTGTAGAACTGTAGAGCTGGGATAGGGCCCTTGTAATTCTGATTCTCTATACGATTGAAAAGGTGAGGGAAATATCCCTTCTTCAATTCGGAGAATCCGAAAGATTTAGGCAGTTTTGCCAGGGCCATTGGGAAATAATTGAGAGAGTCCAAAAACTTGTCATTTCCAACAGTCATGGAAATCAATTGTGTACCTCTCTTTATAAGATCAGGTTTTAGAAACGTTTTGGTTAAGATATAATTCAAAATGAAAGCATGATCGAATTTTCCGCCGTTGTGAGCAATAACAATGACATTTTTGAATTTCTTCCTTATTGTCAATACATGATGAACAAATGGAGATATGGGGTCGTTACATTTGAGAATTTGTAAACGAACCCCGCATTTCGAACAAATTTGCTGTGTGGTATCGATGCAAACGTCACAGCATTGACGAAAGACACACAGATTGGGCTCATGAAGAAGAGATCCGTCGGCTTGTACCCTCTCCTGACGAGTCTCCAGATCATAGAAGACAAACAAGAGATCATCAGTCTTGGGTACTTTCGTGTCGGGCTGGATGAAACATAAATGATCAGCGGACTGATGCTTGTTGCAAATCTTGCAATAGATCTCTCCGCAGGTGTGAGTTCTATTGGTGGGGACAATTCTGAAACATTCCTCACAACTTTTAATCTCACTACAAACGCCATTCTGAATATGGTTATCAAAACAGCCCTGTCCACGAAAATATCTTTTACAAGAGTTGCAGGCAACTTTTACACTATTTTTGGAACATGGTGGTGATGCTCGGCACGAAAAACAAGTACCACCACAGCGATGTGCTTCCCGATGATCATAGGGAACGTGACATTTCTCACAATAAAAGTGACAGCAGAAGGCGGCAGTAAGTGAGGTAATGACGTTATAGTGGCCCTCATGATGGAGTAAATTCAGTGAGAGACCCTCATTCCCACCCTTGAAAATGATGTTACGGCCCTTATTCCCATATCGATATACTGTTATTTTATATGACGAGAGATATTGCTGGAACTGTTGTAGCTCTGGTATTCCGCATCCCTCCGTAGGTACGGTAACCCCAGCATCAGAAACTAACTGCAGAGCACGCTGATTCTGCAATTTTCTAATATTCCTACGTACATCATTATATTTCAGGTCTTTGTCTGCGAATGCCTGAGCTACAACAAGTGCTCGAGGAAGACATAAATTGTCTTTGTTATTGATTACTATAATTCCTCTCCGCCTGCTGCACTCTTCGTCAAAAGAGTTGTAGCAGCGCTCTCTCCCTCTGCCAGCAGGTAACCTACAAGAGGTTACGCTGAGACAAAAGGTCTCAGTGTTCAGGCCACAAGAGTTCGATTGGTAAATGGATGATATTTTTTCGAAAATATCATCCACCGATACCTCTGAAGCAGTTTTGAAAGCTATCCACCCTGGTCCCCTCGCGAAATCTTTAGAACAAAACGAGAAACCTACCTTATCGGTTGGATGCAGGCCCTCAGTGCCTTTCAAGACAATGTCGGTGACTGCATCCTTGATATAGGCCACCGGTTCCTTGTTTTGAGGAATAGGTTTTATATTAAACTCTAAAGTACGAGCCTGTACGCCGAAGCGATAATTTTTCTTGACCACGTCTTTAACAATCAAAAATTTCTCCATTATGAATATAATACTCAAATAAATCACACTATCGTCGAATGATAAAAATCGAAGCAAGCACAACTATATATAGAGAAAACTGGATGTAATGTCGGTGAGATAGATGTAACTATTGAAATTTTCTAGAATCAGCAATTAAAAAACTCAAAATTATCGACAAATCCAAAATTTCGAAAAAGTCAAAAATTCTCAAAAATCAATATCAACAAAGAAGCGAGCTGTATGCAAACTGCGAAACTGAAAAATAAGCAGAATAGATAATCAGATTATTTCTTACACAGAGAGAGAGTGAGAGAGCAACCGATCACCACGAAGACTGAGCAGGAAATGAAGTTGGATCATCATTGCTATTAGGGTATTCGCCACACCTAGGATGAGTTCATTATCGGTGAATAGGAGTGGAGGGGGTAGGATGAGCAGCTCTAATCACGTTTGGACGAGTCCATTATTTTGGAGAAAAAGGTGATGCGATAACTACGCAGTGCTTCGACACGTGTCAAGGTCATTTTGTGGTAACTGAGCGTATATACCATGTCGATTAAACATGATTGTTTTGTATAAGGAACGATATATTATGTGAGAAAATACGAAAAGTCCCAGATAAAACTGAAAAAGCACTTTTAGCAAAACCGATATCGTTTCCTTTCTTTCTGCGCGGAAAAAACATCTAATTAGCCTTTCCTTTCAGTAATCATGTTTTGTGGTTTCCGTTCGCTTATTGTATGAGAAAACGTTTTCCAATCTCTCCCAGTTTTCATTCATATTTTGTTGTGAAAACTTTGGCAAAATGAGTGAATGCGAGTGCTTAGTAAAATTTAATATACTCACAGAAAATTTTGTCTATATTAACTTTAAATTAGACGCTTTCGAACAGATAATTTCTTATATTTTGATTAGTTTCAAAATAAATAATCAGTTATTCCGGTATGAAGTTACCCTAGGTGACAATTATGACGAAGGTGATGTGTTACAACTTCAATTTTACCGTGACGGTGTGCTTTGCTGGGGATATAATTTTTTCGTGTGTGAAGACATCTTTGAGAATGTGGACGATGATTATTTATTCACTTATGGACGTATTCAGTACAATATTGTGCCACACCTCTCCACAGCCTATGTTGATAGTTGTTGTGAGGAGTAAAGGTATATATATATACGTTTCAATCTTTTTTTTTATTGTTTTCAAAATCAGTTCGTTTCCGTACAGGTTAGATACATATTTCTCGATGATTTCCAAAGTTTCGATATCCTTAAAATGAAGAAAATCTATAAATAGACATTTGAGATTATTGAATACGCACATTATGCTCGTGTCTTTGACGATTTGAGTTTTCATTGTACAGCTTGCTTTATGACATCCTCAACAGGTAACTTTTCCCTTTCGACTTTATAGTTCATGCTGTGGAGTACTACTGAGATCAGCATCATCAGGAGTTTTGGGTTAAACAAATGGTACGACCAAGTGGTTCAAACAAGAGCGGTTCAGTGGCTTGAAGTTGATAAAGTCCAGGTAACATCGTAACAGGTATGTGTACTATGTTTTTATTCATAAATAATAATAATCAATGATACTATTTTCATTTATTTTACAATTTTGACATCTTCTTTATCTTCTGGAACGATCTTATGTTACAAAAAAAAATCAAAAGTTGGGGTCGTTTCCACACAGTGTTCATAAATGAACAACAATGGTAGATTTCGGGAGAAAAACACTACTTTCCTGGCTAATGCCCCAGCAGTGGATTACATTCTCCTGAAATCTGTGCATCGACTCGTATAAACGAATACGGATACAAGTGTTTCTTTCCTGAATGCCTATTGATTTTGACCTAGCCAGGCCATGCTCCAGACACCTACAGACCGGTTTCGAGTTCTTAGGACTCAGCTTTTTCAGCGAAGAGTCTACCAACTTCCTAGTTGGGCGTCGATCCGACTGGAACGCTCTGTTCCATTTCCGTTTTCTTTGTGACGGCTCGGGAGAAATATGTTATGGTTATATTTCTACTATTGTGCGACCAGACCACTCTCCAGACACCTACAGACAGGTTTCGAGTTCTTTAACTCACACGATCTTATGTGTTCTATCACGAACATGCTTACTCTTTCGCAAGCATCGCAACAACATTAACAATCGCCTGTGAATACAGCAGCACCATATCTTCATAATTTTCATAACATTCACATAAAAAACTAAATTCTTGGTATAAAAACTGATCAATTGGCGGAATCTGATGATTCTTGTTTCATCCAATATTGAAATCACTAGTGTCGTTGTCCAGTCTAGTGGTAATCCTCAACCCAGCTTGAGAAACGAACTAATTTAATGACAATGTATATTTACATCAACTAAAATTCATAAATACCTGATGTGTGTTCAGATCAATTCACATAAAAATCAAAAGGTTACATTTGGAATAAAAGAACTGTCACAAATACGTCTTACAATGCAACACAAATTATTTTCACTTGATTAAACCACTTACACTCAAGATTGGTATTTTGGTGCCCCAGGCCTTTTGCATTTGGGAACACTAATTTTTGTTGATTCTATTCTCATACCTAATGGAAAAAACACCCATCGAAGCCCTTTCCCAAATTTGCTGATTACCCAGTATAATCCTTGACATGTATTCTGAATAGAGCTCTGCAATCGGTCAAGAAAGCAGCAGGATCCTTATGCTTCATGTTTGAGATTACTCCAGTTCGAATTCGGGACTGGAACGCAGATTTTGAATCATTCCAATGAACACGATGATAAGCCGTCTCCCTTCTCGATGCAAGCCCAGCCCCCTTCTTCTGAAGTGCCCTAAACTGATTGCGAAACGATTTCAGATTCCTCAAGCAAGCTTCCAGATGTTGCTTCTCCCCAAAGGTCTCAGATTTCCTCAAAGCTTTATTCAAACGTCTTATCCCCTTCTGACATTCCCAAAGCCCTTCTTTTGCGGTGTTCTCATCATATGTAGATGTTTGAAAGCCCAGAAGAGTGGCTATATGCTTAACCAAGTCAGCAAACAACGACATTCTTCCACTACTAGAAAAATAACAACTCTATTTGTTGATTCATCCAACACCTTTGAGCTCTGCTATTGAAATCTGCCTGAAAATATCCCATTTTGGCATTTGAGGCTCAATCCTCTACTTTTTTTTTGTTGCATTTTCGCAAAACCAACTAGTTTTCCATTTATACATACATATATGATCTGAATAATATCATTATTGTGGAAATATTTTCAAAAGGATTAACGATGGGTTTGCTCTTCATTCATCCGAGATTGAAGCAGTGGGGGTTTTAGTGGAGGATGAAAAGAGCTGTCCAAGACTGGGTCCCAACCCCAGTGGCGGATTTTTCCATCTAAACCTTGAAATATTTTCATATTATAATGAACTTTATTTGTACACATACTGAGACCTTGCGTCTCATGCTCTACTGCAGTTTCAGATTACATCTCATTGGTGAAACGGAGGACCAGCTGTTGAAGTATCGGATGCATGATGATGATGAGAGAACAGCAAGCCAGCAGTAGCCAACCATGTCAGATTTATGCACAATTGACCGTTAAACAGAAGACAAGCAAGCGTCGTTGAAAATCATTGCTCAAGTAAGTATGCGCATGCATATGTGGTTTTGCTCTATATGTTGAGAATATAGGTGGCAATTTGATGACCCAGAGGGGAATTTTTTTATTAGGATAATGATCACCAATATTGTCATCGTGACATCAATTTTGTTATTAGATGTCAACAATTGCTAGATGCTATCAGGCCTCAGACACTTTGCTGAGTACCCATTTCATGTTTCAGTTCAGTATTAATAAAAATTAAACGAGATTCAAAGAAATACAATTTATTTCAACTAAAATACGAAAAGACCTCTACACATCCTATGCTTTAATTTTATTTCATCTTCTTTCCTGGAGTCCCCTTCTATCATTCCACCTCTCCTCAGAATGTCGAAGCTGCTGTTATCTCTTGGTGAATACCGTGTACTTTTATGGCCATTCTGAATGTGAGATGAATACTTGACAGGACACACTTCCTGGTTTTGTTTTGACTTGGTTATCTTCAGACATGTTGAATTTGAACGCTTCATAGGTACTTCAACGTCAGTCAGTTGTTCAAGCGCCAAATATTTATTTCTCACAATTTCAGCTAAGTCCACAATTTTTTTATGTCTATCTTCGATTTCATTCTCACAAGGATCATCCTTGATAGCATCATTTTGACTCAACTGCTGACCAATCTCAGAATTCGACTGGCTTTGGGACAATAATTGGTGATCACTATCAATGGAGTTCGACTCATTTCGTTGATCAGTGGTGATCGATTCGTTTTGGGGATTAACCAAGTCGTTCCCTTTGTGCTTTCTCGCCAAATGTTTTTTCATGCTATCCAATCTTGTGAATTTGTCCACACAATAATGACAATTGAAAACTTTTTCGTCATGACTATCCATATGCCGCTTCAATCCATAGACCCACTTGAATTTCTTGTTGCATTGCTGACAAGCAAACATCTCAAGACGTAATATATTTTTCTTCCTACTATGATGTTAACAGTATGAAGTCAGGACAACAACTGACATCTTTATGAACCCGACACTAACCATACCGTCACACCATTCACACCGCCATTCACACAGCCATGCACACCTCCACACTACCATTCACACAACCATTCACACAACCATTCACACAGTCACACCGCCATTCACACCGTCACACCGCCATTCACACCACCACACTGCCATTCACACCGCCATTCACACCGCCACAACGCCATTCACACCGCCATTCACACCGCCACACTGCCATTCACACCGCCACACTGTCATTCACACCGCCATTGACTCCTGTCATACTACCACTTAGTAAGCCCTGTCACTCATATAGAGTGACGTTTTTTTGTGACGCATGCGCACACCTCTTTCAAAATGATGGCCTATTTGATTCGCGAGAATTTGTACAACACTTGCAACTCACATTATGTTTCAGTTTCACCACTTTCAGTTACTTTCAACCACCACCACTGCGCAACAACAAAATGGTCCACGACACCATTGAAATAACAAGAAGGAGAATATAAGACATATAGAAGGGCAATGAGGTGTGTTGCTGTCTGTACGAGAAGCCTACGAGTCCTACCGCTGAGGTGTGTTACTGTCTGTGAAAGTATGCGGAGGCTAAGACATCTATGTGCCCTGATGAAATGTGGAGGGTGGGTTGTTTGAAGAGCAAAGTAGGTAGGTAGTGCAATGTAATTGGTTTTCGTGAGTATAGTCATCATTTTCTTGAGTACGTCAATATTTCAGTGTACAATATCTTATTTCTTTGAACACGATTATCGAAAGATATGCAGACATTAACATATTAACATGGCAGATATCGTGAGATCATTGGTATATATGATTATATATGCTGTACGAGTTGTACCATCTTCGCGACGAGATTTGGTTGTTATACAGGTGTATTTTTGTTGATGAGATTTCGTTGTTATACAAGGTATTTTTTTTTGTTCGCCATTCATATAGAATGTGTAATACCCTGTATAATAGCTATATACCGGATTTCTGAAGCGTGACATAACCTCAAAGAGCTTTGTCTAGTATTGGTATGTTCGCGGTATTTCGCTATAGGCTTCAACTTCAACCTCGGCTTCAACTAGGTATTTCTTGCAATATCTTTACACCATTCCAGCTGTATGGAAAGTCTACCCGCGAGTCCTCCTGTATCTATAACTCAAACACCCTACATATCGACCCTGTTATTGACGCATTTTGTTATTCACATTCAAAAAAGTACCTCTAGATCTAGGGAATAATCTGATCTACTCTACATGGGCTCTTATGGGGCTTTCCGCCGTGCATCGTGTAATTTCAGTAGAGTCTAGGGAAAAGAGGTCTTGAAATTTACCGGTGAAGCGATGAATCATAGACCAAAAGTTTCGCGTGATATCTGTGCTATTTTGAATCGATCGCCATTTTGTTTCAATAGCCCTTTTGATTAAAATTGGTTGTCATCTGTCATACGTCATACGTCAGGTCATGAGTGCCCTATGTGAGTTTGTATTGCTATTATTGCTGTATATCAAACGGATACTCTATCATACGTATGTTTTGCTGAGTGTACCTGTGAGACGCCCTATTTCTTATCGCTATTGCTAACTCAAACATCCAGTATATTAAATTATTAGGTAGCGGGTAGTCTACTTGCAGGTCATCACGTCGTGTCATCAATCCTTTGTTAACTGTCAAATGTCTTATGTAATACGCCAGCTGTCTAATCCCGCAAAAGTGGGTGAGGCGTCCAGTATATTTTTTCTTTAATTGCTATCCAACTCAAACGCCCTGTATATATCATGTTATAGCGGGTAGCCTTTATATGTAGGTAGTCTACTCTTCGGAGAGGTATAACGCCTTTTGGGTTCACCCTATTTTTTTTTTCCAAACTATTACCCAACTCAAACACCCTGTATATAGCCGTTGACGCCCTGTATATATCATGTTATAGCGGGTAGCCTTTATATGTAGGTAGTCTACTCTTCGGAAAGGTATAACGCCTTTTGGGTTCACCCTATATTTTTTTCCAAACTATTACTCAACTCAAACACCCTGTATATAGCCGTTGTTAAGTGAAAAAATGGAATGAAATGCGCGCCGTTATCTCTAGAACGGATCTATCACAGTCCAGCCGATGATGACGACCCGTTCGCTGGGCCGCGAGTAGCTAGCCGAGTCAGGCCGGCCTGTGATTGGTCGGCCGAGTCACGTGGTTTGGAGAAAAGTGGAGGGGAGGGGCTGGACTATACTCTCGCTACCCCTACTATGGTCAGTGCGATCGAATCTGCTATAACTGTAGGCATGTCAGATGCTAGATTGCAAAGTTACAGTGTATACATAGTCGAAGTCGAAGTTTCTTGTTCTGCCTGTTGTGTGCGTTATACCCATTTTGATGTCGTCTCATATGATCTATGCGAACTGATATGCTCCACAGAAATTCATATAAGGTGATGGAATACAGATATACAGTGTGCAGACTGATGTTGTCGAAGTATCTACACTTGCCTATTGTACTCGTTATTTGTCCTTCGAAGTCATCTTATATGGTCAGTGCGATCGTATCAACTATAGCTGTAGGCATGTCAGATTCTAGAATGTGAAGTTACAGTGTGAACATATACGAAGTCAACGTTTTTTTTCTGCCTATTGAGTGAATTATAACCGCTTCTTTGTCGTCTTATATGATCGTTGCGACCTAATATGCTTTGGAGGTATCCATGTGAGATGATAGAATACAGAGATACAGTGTGCAGACTGATGTTGTCGAAGTATTCTCACTTGCCTATAAATGTCGTTATATGTCCTCCATAGTCTTTCTTTATGGTCAGTGCGATCGTATCTGTTTCAACTATAGGCATGTCAGATGCTAGAATTCAGAGCCACAGTGTGAACATAGTGGATGCGAAGTTTCTTGTTCTCCCTGTTGTATTCGTTATACCCGTTTTACGGGTTTTACATATACGAAGTCAACGTTTTTTTTTCTGCCTATTGAGTGAATTATAACCGCTTCGATGTCGTCTTATATGATCGTTGCGACCTAATATGCTCCAGAGGTATCCATGTGAGATGATAGAATACAGGGATACAGTGAGCAGACTGATGTTGTCGAAGTATCTCAACTTGCCTATTGTTCTCATTATAAGTCCTTCAAAGTCGTCTTATATGGTCAGTGCGATCGTCAGATGCTAGAATGCAAAGTTACAGAGTGAACATAGTCAAAGTCAAAGTTTCTTATTCTGCCTGTTGTGTGCGTTCTACCCGATTCAATGTCAATTCCTATGATCGTTGCGAACTGATATGCTTCGAAGGTATCCATGTGAGATGAAAGAATACAGATATTCAGTGTGCGGACTGAAGTTTTCCAAGTATCACCACTTGCCTTTTGTTCCCGTTATATATCCTTCAGAGTCGTCCTATATGGTCAGTGCGATGATATCTGCTATAACTGTAGGCATGTCAGATGCTAGAATGCAAAGTTACAGTTCGAACATTGTCGAAGTCGAAGTTTCTTGTTCTGCCTGATGTGTGCGTTATACCCGTTTCGATGTCGTCTCATATGATCGATGCGAACTGATATGCTCCAGAGGTATTTATGTGAGATGATAAAATACAGAGATACAGTGTGAGGACTGATGTTGTCGACGTATCTTCACTTGCCTATTGTTCCCGTTATGAGTCCTTCAAAGTCGTCTAAGATGGTCATTCCGATCGTATCTGCTATAACTGTAGGCATAAGATGCTAGAATGCGGAGTTACAGTGTGAACATAGTCGAAGTCGAAGTTTCTTGTTCTGCCTGTTGTGTGATTTATACACAATTCGATGTTGACTCATATGATCGTTGCGGACCACAATGTTCCTAAGGTATCCATGTCAGATGATAGAATACAGTGATACAGTGTGCAGACTGATATTTCCGAAGTATCTTCTCTTGCCTATTGTTCTCGTTATATGCCTGCGAAGTCGTCTTATATGGTCAGTGCGATCGTATCTGCTATAGCTTTAGGCATGTCAGATGCTAGAATGCAAAGGTACAGTGTAAACATAGTCGGAGTCGAAGTTTCTTGTTCTGCCTGTTGTGTGCGTTATACCTGCTTCTACGTCGTCTCATATGATCGTTGCGAACTGATATTCTTCGAAGGTATCCATGCGAGATGATAGAATACAGATAAACAGTGTGCAGACTGAAGTTTTCGTAGTATCTTCACTCGCTTTTTGTTCTCATCATGAGTCCTTCAAAGTCGTCTCATATGGTCAGTGCGATCGTATTTGCTATAACTGTAGGCATGTCAGATGCCAGAATGCAAAGTTACAGTGTAAACATAGTCGAAGTCGAAATTACTTGTTCTGCCTATTGTGTGCGTTATACTCGCTTCGATGTCGTCTCATATGATCGTTGAGAACTTATATGCTCCAGAGGTATCTATGTGAGATGATAGAATACAGAGATACAGTGTGCGGACTGATGTTGTCAAAGTATCTCCACTTGCCTATTGTTCTCGTTATATGTCCTTCCAAGCTCCAGGCATGTCAGATGCTATAATGCGGAGTTACAGTGTGAACATAGTCGGAGTCGAAGTTTCTTTTTCTGCCTGTTGTGTGCGTTATACTCGCATCGATGTCGTTCCATATGATCGTTGCGAACATATATGCTACAGAGGTATCTATGTGAGATGAAAGAATACAGAGATACAGTGTGCAGAATGATGTTGTCGAAGTATCTTTACTTGCTTATTGTTCTCGTTATATGTCCTTCGAAGTCGTCCTATATGGTCAGTGCGATCGTATCTGCTATAACTGTAGGCATGTCGGATGCTAGAATGCAAAGTTACAGTCGAAGTCGAAGTTTCTTGTTCTGCCTGTTGTGTGCGTTCTACCCGTTTTGATGTCGTCTCATATAATCGATGCGAACTTATATGCTCCAGAGGTATCTATGTGAGATGATAGGAAAAAGAAAAACAGTGTGCAGACTGATGTTGTCGAAGTCTCCTCACTTGCCTATCAATCTCGTCATAGGTCCTCCAGAGTCTTTCTATATGGTCAGTGCGATCGTATCTGTTTCAACTGTAGGCATGTCAGATGCTATAATTCCAAGCCACAGTGTAAACAAAGTCGAAATCGAAGTTTCTTGGTCTGCCTGTTGTGATGATTTGATCATATGGGACGATATGATCGTTGAGAACTGATATACCCAATAGGTATCCATGTGATATGATAGAATACAGGGATACAGTGTGCAGACTGATATTGTCGAAGTATCTCCACTTGCCTATTGTTCTCATCATATGTCCTTCGAAGTCGTCTTATATGGTCAGTGCGATCGTATCTGCTATAGCTGTGAGCATGTCAGATGCTAGAATGCGGAGTTACAGTGTGAACATAGTCGGAGTCAAAGTTTCTTGTTCTTCCTGTTGTGTAAGTTATGCCCGCTTCGATGTCGTCTCATATGATCGTTGCGAACATTTATGCCCCAGGATATCCATGTGAGATGATGGAACACAGAGATACAGTGTGCGGACTGATGTTGTCGAAGTATCTCCACTCGCCTATTATTCTCGTTATATGTCCTTCCAAGCTCCAGGCATGTCAGATGCTAGAATGCAGAGTTACAGCTAGAATGTGGGGTTACAGTGTGAACATATACGAAGTCAAAGTTTTTTCTTCTGCCTATTGAGTGAATTATAACCGCTTCGATGTCGTCTTATTCGATCGTTGCGACCTAATATGCTTCGGAGGTATCCATGTGAGATGATAGAATACAGAGATACAGTGTGCAGACTGATGTTTTCGAAGTATCCTTACTTGCCTATGAATGTCGTCATATGTCGTTCACAGTCTTTCTTTATGGTCAGTGCGATCGTATCTGTTTCAACTATAGGCATGTCAGATGCCAGAATTCAGAGCCACAGTGTGAACATAGTCGATGCGAAGTTTCTTGATCTCCTTGTTGTATTCGTTATACCCGTTATGATGTCGTCCCATATGATCTTTGCGAACTGATATGCTCCAGAGGTATCCATGTGCAATGATATGATAGAGGTATAGAGTGTGCACAACGATGAAGTCGATGTATCTTCATTTGCCCATTGTACTCATTATATCCCCTTCAATGTCGTCTTAGACGGTCACTGCAATCGTATATACTCCAACTGTATGCATGTCAGATGTTAGACTGCAGAGTTACAGTGTAAACATAGTCGAAGTCGGAGTTTCTTGTTCTGCAAGCTGTGTGCATTATACCTGCTCGAAAGTCGTCTGGTATGGTCAATGCGAACTTGTCTGCCTCAATAGTGTCCATGTGAGATGATAATAGTGTGTACGACGATGAAGTTGTTGTATGCTCATTCGTCTAATGTACTCGTTTTATACCCTTCAAAGTCGTCTTATACGGTCACCGCCATCGTATCTGCTCCAAGTATATGCATGTCAGATGCTAGACGACAGAGTTAGAGTGTAAACAAAGTCGGAGTCGGAGTTTCTTCTTCTGCCTGTTTTATGCGTTATACTTACTTCGATGTCGTCTTATATGATCGTTGCGAACATATATGCTACAGAGGTATCAATGTGCGATGATATAATACAAAGATACAGTGTGCAGACTGATGTTGTCGAAGTATATTCACTTGCCTATCCTTCTTTTTATATGTCCTCTATTGTCGTCCTATATGGTCAGTGCGATCGTATCTGCTATAACTGTAGGCATGTCAGATGCTAGAATGCAAAGTTAAAGTGTGAATATAGTCGAAGTTTCTTGTTCTGCCAGTTGTGTGCGTTATATCCTTTCTGATGTCGTCTCATATGAACGATGCGAACTGATATGCTCCAGAGGTATCTATGTGAGATCGGACAATCTGTATGAACAATTTGTATATGTAACCCACATTCAAGTCGGCCGGTTGATTGACAATTCGTTACCGTCACTTAGACATTCAATAATTTTATCAATGTCATTTTTGTATGAGATTTGTTACTCATATAAACTTCATTAATAATAAAACCAACGAGAAAATATAACACAGAGTTACTCAATCCACATAACACAGATTTATTCATGGTCCTTCGAGCCGGATATGCAATTTTCCTACAGTCATTAGTGCAAACCAACTTCAAACACGAAATCAAGAACTGTTCTTCGTCGATCGCATATTCAAGACAATTTATATCATCATCGATCAATAAAAGCAATAATCAAGAAAAAGTCAAGATAATCGAAAATCAATGCAAGAATCATGCTGGAATCTGCATAGCAACCAAGTTAGCACCTGCTTAACCATAGCTGAGACTGCATACATAGAAGCTTATCAATACTATACAGTGAGTTCGTTCCGATTTCAATTTCCTCTCGTTCTGCCTGTTGTGTGCGTTATACCTGCTTCGATGTCGTCTCATATGATCGTTGCGAATTTTTATGCTCCAGAGGTATCCATGTGAGATGATAGAATACAGAGATACAGTGTGCAGACTGATGTCGAAGTATCTCACTTGCCTATTGTTCTCGTCATATGTCCTTCGAAGTCGTCCTATATGGTCAGTGCGATCGAATCTGCTATAACTGTAGGCATGTCAGATGCTAGATTGCAAAGTTACAGTGTATACATAGTCGAAGTCGAAGTTTCTTGTTCTGCCTGTTGGGTGCGTTATACCCATTTTGATGTCGTCTCATATGATCTATGCGAACTGATATGCTCCACAGAAATTCATATGAGGTGATGGAATACAGATATACAGTGTGCAGACTGATGTTGTCGAAGTATCTACACTTGCCTATTGTACTCGTTATTTGTCCTTCGAAGTCATCTTATATGGTCAGTGCGATCGTATCTACTATAGCTGTAGGCATGTCAGATTCTAGAATGTGAAGTTACAGTGTGAACATATACGAAGTCAACGTTTTTTTTTCTGCCTATTGAGTGAATTATAACCGCTTCTTTGTCGTCTTATATGATCGTTGCGACCTAATATGCTTTGGAGGTATCCATGTGAGATGATAGAATACAGAGATACAGTGTGCAGACTGATGTTGTCGAAGTATTCTCACTTGCCTATAAATGTCGTTATATGTCCTTCATAGTCTTTCTTTATGGTCAGTGCGATCGTATCTGTTTCAACTATAGGCATGTCAGATGCTAGAATTCAGAGCCACAGTGTGAACATAGTGGATGCGAAGTTTCTTGTTCTCCTTGTTGTATTCGTTATACCCGTTTTACGGGTTTTACATATACGAAGTCAACGTTTTTTTTTCTGCCTATTGAGTGAATTATAACCGCTTCGATGTCGTCTTATATGATCGTTGCGACCTAATATGCTCCAGAGGTATCCATGTGAGATGATAGAATACAGGGATACAGTGAGCAGACTGATGTTGTCGAAGTATCTCAACTTGCCTATTGTTCTCATTATAAGTCCTTCAGAGTCGTCTTATATGGTCAGTGCGATCGTCAGATGCTAGAATGCAAAGTTACAGAGTGAACATAGTCAAAGTCAAAGTTTCTTATTCTGCCTGTTGTGTGCGTTCTACCCGATTCAATGTCAACTCCTATGATCGTTGCGAACTGATATGCTTCGAAGGTATCCATGTGAGATGAAAGAATACAGATATTCAGTGTGCGGACTGAAGTTTTCCAAGTATCACCACTTGCCTTTTGTTCCCGTTATATATCCTTCAGGGTCGTCCTATATGGTCAGTGCGATGATATCTGCTATAACTGTAGGCATGTCAGATGCTAGAATGCAAAGTTACAGTTCGAACATTGTCGAAGTCGAAGTTTCGATGTCGTCTCATATGATCGATGCGAACTGATATGCTCCAGAGGTATTTATGTGAGATGATAAAATACAGAGATACAGTGTGAGGACTGATGTTGTCGACGTATCTTCACTTGCCTATTGTTCCCGTTATGAGTTCTTCAAAGTCGTCTAAGATGGTCATTTCGATCGTATCTGCAATAACTGTAGGCATAAGATGCTAGAATGCGGACTTACAGTGTGAACATAGTCGAAGTCGAAGTTCCTTGTTCTGCCTGTTGTGTGCGTTATACACAATTCGATGTCGACTCATATGATCGTTGCGGACCACAATGTTCCTAAGGTATCCATGTCAGATGATAGAATACAGTGATACAGTGTGCAGACTGATATTTCCGAAGTATCTTCTCTTGCCTATTGTTCTCGTTATATGCCTGCGAAGTCGTCTTATATGGTCAGTGCGATCGTATCTGCTATAGCTTTAGGCATGTCAGATGCTAGAATGCAAAGGTACAGTGTGAACATAGTCGGAGTCGAAGTTTCTTGTTCTGCCTGTTGTGTGCGTGATACCTGCTTCTACGTCGTCTCATATGATCGTTGCGAACTGATATTCTTCGAAGGTATCCATGCGAGATGATAGAATACAGATAAACAGTGTGCAGACTGAAGTTTTCGTAGTATCTTCACTCGCTTTTTGTTCTCATCATGAGTCCTTCAAAGTCGTCTCATATGGTCAGTGCGATCGTATTTGCTATAACTGTAGGCATGTCAGATGCCAGAATGCAAAGTTACAGTGTAAACATAGTCGAAGTCGAAGTTACTTGTTCTGCCTATTGTGTGCGTTATACCCGCTTCGATGTCGTCTCATATGATCGTTGAGAACTTATATGCTCCAGAGGTATCTATGTGAGATGATAGAATACAGAGATACAGTGTGCGGACTGATGTTGTCAAAGTATCTCCACTTGCCTATTGTTCTCGTTATATGTCCTTCCAAGCTCCAGGCATGTCAGATGCTATAATGCGGAGTTACAGTGTAAACATAGTCGGAGTCGGAGTTTCTTGTTCTGCCTGTTGTGTGCGTTATACTCGCATCGATGTCGTTCCATATGATCGTTGCGAACATATATGTTACAGAGGTATCTATGTGAGATGAAAGAATACAGAGATACAGTGTGCAGAATGATGTTGTCGAAGTATCTTTACTTGCTTATTGTTCTCGTTATATGTCCTTTGAAGTCGTCCTATATGGTCAGTGCGATCGTATCTGCTATAACTGTAGGCATGTCGGATGCTAGAATGCAAAGTTACAGTCGAAGTCGAAGTTTCTTGTTCTGCCTGTTGTGTGCGTTCTACCCGTTTTGATGTCGTCTCATATAATCGATGCGAACTTATATGCTCCAGAGGTATCTATGTGAGATGATAAGAAAAAGAGAAACAGTGTGCAGACTGATGTTGTCGAAGTCTCCTCACTTGCCTATCAATCTCGTCATAGGTCCTCCAGAGTCTTTCTATATGGTCAGTGCGATCGTATCTGTTTTAACTGTAGGCATGTCAGATGCTATAATTTCAAGCCACAGTGTAAACGAAGTCGAAATCGAAGTTTCTTGTTCTGCCTGTTGTGATGATTTGATCATATGTTTTCGAAGTATCCTTACTTGCCTATGAATGTCGTCATATGTCGTTCACAGTCTTTCTTTATGGTCAGTGCGATCGTATCTGTTTCAACTATAGGCATGTCAGATGCTAGAATTCAGAGCCACAGTGTGAACATAGTCGATGCGAAGTTTCTTGATCTCCTTGTTGTATTCGTTATACCCGTTATGATGTCGTCTCATATGATCTTTGCGAACTGATATGCTCCAGAGGTATCCATGTGCAATGATATGATAGAGGTATAGAGTGTGCACAACGATGAAGTCGATGTATCTTCATTTGCCCATTGTACTCGTTATATCCCCTTCAATGTCGTCTTAGACGATCACTGCAATCGTATATACTCCAACTGTATGCATGTCAGATGTTAGACTGCAGAGTTACAGTGTAAACATAGTCGAAGTCGGAGTTTCTTGTTCTGCAAGCTGTGTGCATTATACCTGCTCGATAGTCGTCTGGTATGGTCAATGCGAACTTGTCTGCCTCAATAGTGTCCATGTGAGATGATAATAGTGTGTACGACGATGAAGTTGTTGTATGCTCATTCGCCTAATGTACTCGTTTTATACCCTTCAAAGTCGTCTTATACGGTCACCGCCATCGTATCTGCTCCAAGTATATGCATGTCAGATGCTAGACGACAGAGTTAGAGTGTAAACAAAGTCGGAGTCGGAGTTTCTTGTTCTGCCTGTTTCATGCGTTATACTTACTTCGATGTCGTCTTATATGATCGTTGCGAACATATATGCTACAGAGGTATCAATGTGCGATGATATAATACAAAGATACAGTGTGCAGACTGATGTTGTCGAAGTATATTCACTTGCCTATCCTTCTTTTGATATGTCCTCTATTGTCGTCCTATATGGTCAGTGCGATCGTATCTGCTATAACTGTAGGCATGTCAGATGCTAGAATGCAAAGTTAAAGTGTGAATATAGTCGAAGTTTCCTGTTCTGCCAGTTGTGTGCGTTATATCCTTTCTGATGTCGTCTCATATGAACGATGCGAACTGATATGCTCCAAAGGTATCTATGTGAGATTGGACAATCTGTATGAACAATTTGTATATGTTACCTACATTCAAGTCGGCCGGTTGATTGACAATTTGTTACCGTCACTTAGACATTCAATAATTTTATCAATGTCATTTTTGTATGAGATTTGTTACTCTTATAAACTTCATTGATAATAAAACCAACGAGAAAATATAACACAGAGTTACTCAATCCACATAACACAGATTTATTCATGGTCCTTCGAGCCGGATATGCAATTTTCCTACAGTCATTAGTGCAAACCAACTTCAAACACAAAATCAAGAACTGTTCTTCGTCGATCGCATATTCAAGACAATTCATATCATCATCGATCAATAAAAGCAATAATCAAGAAAAAGTCAAGATAATCGAAAATCAATGCAAGAATCATGCTGGAATCTGCATAGCAACCGAGTTAGCACCTGCTTAACCATAGCTGAGACTGCATACATAGAAGCTTATCAATACTATACAGTGAGTTCGTTCCGATTTCAATATCCTCTCCTATCCTTATCCTTTTTAATGAATGCTTAATTCTTTGTTTGAGCTTTATATTGGCTATTATAAGTTAAACGTTGTGGACTAGGGTATTATCGAACTTCGAATTCATTTCAATTATAATCAGTCACTGAAATGGCTACGAAAGAAGATCAATTGAAGCATTTGACTATAAAGAGAGGTGTAATAAAGGGTCAGCTTACTAGGTTCAGTACTTATTTAAATAACTTCCATAATGATGATATCCAAAATTTAATAAAACATTTTGAAAAAATCGAGACCATTTGGGATGAATTCTCAGCTTGTCAATATGAAATTGGAATTCTTGTTGATAGTGATGAGAGTCAAGAAATCGAAAGAACAAATTTTGAAACAACATTTTTCGAGCTGAGTGCCACTGCGCAAAGACTAATTGATGACCATCGCAAACAAGAATTAGAACAAGATGGGCAATCTGTGAATTCAATTCAACAGAATCATCTGATAAGCTCTCAGTTAATGCCACAAAATAATACCATAAAATTACCTGAGATCGCTTTACCCAAATTTGATGGTTCATATGCTAATCATATGTAATTTCATGATTCTTTCAAAGCTATGATCCATGACAATCCATCCCTACCTGGACACCAAAAACTTTTATACTCAGAATCCTGTCTACAAGGTGATGCGTCAAAAGTTATAGATTCTATGAAAGTCACTGATACAAACTACGAGGTTGCCTGGAAATTAATCAAAGAGCATCATGAAGACAAAAGGTATATTATGAATAACCATTTTAAGATTTTATTTTGAGCTTCCTGTTTTATCAAGGGCTACCTCGGAGTCATTGAAACTAATGCTATCCACAGTTCAAAAAGAGATCAGATCTCTAGATTCATTACTGGGTAGAATTGATGAAAACATGCTTTTATATCTCCTAGAATCAAAATTAGATCATGCTACCAAAATTGCTTGGGAAGCTGTGATAGAGCAAGACCGGAGCAACCAGAATCTTCCAAATTTTGAAAAATTCGAAAAATTCCTGAAATCCAGGTATAAGGTCTTAGAAAATGCCAATAATCAAGTGACAAGTCATACACAAAGGGTTTTTGAAACAAAATATAACAATAACAAAGGGTATAATCACAAACAGTGTGGAAACAAAGTTACTTATTCTCATTTAGCATATGAATTAAAATGCAAATTTTGCACTGGAAAACATAACATATATCATTGTTCAAAATTTCTTGAAATACCAGTTTCGAATAGATTGTTTGAAATAAAAAAACTCAAACTGTGTTCAAATTGCCTCAAATCATCCAAGTCACATACTGTACTGAAATGTTCCGGGTCATTATGTAGATATTGCAATCTCAAACACAATTCTTTGATATGTCTTCGTAACGCAAGTACGAATGCAAATAGGCCTACAAAAAATGCTGACAATTCAGCAGAGCAATCGAATAACCCTTCTACCAGTGCAGATTCAAGCAACATAACAGTCGTCACACATTGTGCTCAAAATAAAATCAATACATTGCTTTCAACAGCTAAAATCCTTATATTTGATAAAAACAACGAACCTTTATCATGCAGATGTCTTCTTGACTCTGGCAGTCAAAGTAATTTTATTTCTGAGGATTTAGCAAATAAACTACAGATGGAACTGATTAAAAGCTTCGTGCCTGTAGCCGGAATCAATCAATTATCTTCATACATTACTCATAGCATGAATGCAAGAATAAAGTCACTACACAATGGTTTTTCGCGCAACCTCACTTTCTTGGTAATGAAAAATATAACAAATTTTCTACCTCGTCAATCTTTTGATCCTAGTTATTTAAACATACCAAGTAATTTGACTCTAGCAGATCCAGAGTTCAATGAATCACAAGAAATAGACATTTTGCTAGGAGCGCAAATATTCTTCGATCTTCTTTGTGTAGAACAAATAAAACTAGGATTCAATCAGCCTACAATGCAAAAATCGCATTTTGGATGGATCATATCTGGCAACTTACAAACTAATCATCCAATTCAACAGCATTGTTTTTTATCAATAAATAATAATGATGACATTGAAAGCAAACTAGAACGTTTCTGGAAACTAGAAGAAACGCCAAAATCTCTGTTCGAAAAATATACAGCGGAGGAACAATTCTGCGAAAACCATTTTCTGGAAAATATCGAGCGTGACGAATCAGGTCATTTTGTCGTGTCATTACCTTTGAAACCGAATTATCAAGATCTAGGCGACTCCTTTGAGAGTGCAAAACAACGATTCTTCAATTTAGAAAGAAAAATGCAGAGAAATCCTGAATTTGCGCGTTTATACATTGATTTCATGCGCGAGTTCGAAAACTTGAATCACATGAGACGTCTTACTGATGATGAAGTCCATTCAGCCGAAACAGTATATTACCTACCGCATCACGGAGTCATAAGAACGACGAGTGTAACAACAAAATTACGTGTAGTGTTCGATGCCTTGGCCAAAACTTCTTCAAATTTGTCACTCAATGATGTTTGTTTTGTAGGACCTACCATACAAGACGATTTATTTTCAATCTTATTGCGATTCAGAAAATACAACTTCGTTATAAAGGCAGATATCACCAAGATGTATCGAATGATTAAAGTTAATACAAAACATCATAATCTACAAAGAATCGTTTGGCGTGAAAATAGGAATGAAAATTTAAATCATTTTGCATTAACTCGTGTCACTTACGGTTGTGGTCCATCGGCATTTTTAGCAATAAGATCTCTTCACTAAGCTGCAATAGAAAATCGCGAGAGTTTTCCTTCAGCTTGTGATACTATTTTGGCGGATTTCTACGTCGATGATTTAATTACAGGCAGTGACACATCAGAACACACAAAGGTTTTGAAGTCTGAAATAACCGACATTTTATCGTCATATGGTTTCAATTTGACTCAATGGATATCAAATGATATAGAAATTTTAAGTCTTTCTGAACAATGCCAAATTCAACATTATTACATAAACAATGACCAGACTATCAAAACGTTAGGTATACAGTGGAATCATGTTTCTGACTGTTTTCAATATTTAGTGAATCTCGATGTGCACAATAGAAAAATATCAAAACGAGTTATGTTGTCAATAATATCTCAAATATTCGATCCTCTTGGATTAATAGGACCAATCGTGATAAAGGCAAAAATCATGCTTCAGAGTTTATGGAAAATACAAATTTCATGGGATGAAGCAATTCCACAATCATTATACACCGAATTTTTAAATTTCATGTCCGATCTTGAGGATTTGAACCAAATATCGATACCCAGGCATGTTGTGAATGTGAATTACATTTCAATACAACTCCATGGTTTTTCTGATGCTAGTGAAAGAGCCTATGGAGCATGCGCGTATTTTCTATCAACAGATTCATTGGATAATAAAAGTTCGTATTTGATTTGTGCTAAATCGCGCGTAGCTCCTTTAAAGGTGGTTACCCTTCCGCGGCTTGAATTATGTGGTGCATTATTATTGACTAATTTAATCAATTCAATTCAAAAGTCTATTCACATTGAAATTGACAATGTATTCTTATGGACTGATTCAACCATTGTTCTGTCTTGGTTAGCACGCGAATCATCTCAGTTGGAAACGTTTGTAGCTAATAGGGTTGCAGAAATTCATCGTCTAACAAATAATTTCGAATGGCGTCATGTGCCATCAGCTGATAACCCTGCAGACCTAATTTCACGAGGAATAGATGCGGCTACTATCAAGGATAACATCCTGTGGTGGTCGGGGCCAGACTGGTTACTCAAGGATAAATCCCAATGGCCAAACTTCAATATAAATAATTTGGATTCCGATGAGTTGCCAGAATGTAAAAAAAAATTGTTGCATACCTACCATACCATAAATAGTTGGGATATTCTCGAAAGGTACTCTAGTTTCTCAGTATTATGCAAAACATTGGCGTTATGCCTCCGATTTGTGAATAATTGTAGAACAAAAAAAGAACATAGACAGATAGGGAATATAACTCCATCCGAACTCAATAGTACAATCAAGATGTTAGTAAAAGTAGTCCAAGGTCAAACATTTGCAAAGGAACTATACAATTTGAGGAAAAAACAAATTATTTCGAAAAAGAGCAAAATTTTGAGTCTGAGTCCGTTTTTAGATTCCGAGAATATATTGAGAGTAGGAGGAAGACTCACACATTCAACTTTAAATTTTGATCATAAATTTCCCATGTTATTGCCTAGTGATCATAAATTCACCAAACTAATTATTCAGCATGAACACATTATCACTTATCATGGAGGTGTCCAGAGTGTTTTATGTAATATCAGGCGAAAATACTGGCCACTGAATGCAAAAAATGCGATAAAGAGTGTTCTAAGACACTGTATCACATGTTTCAAGGTAAAACCTACCAATTATAATCCAACTATGAGAAATTTACCTGCAGCTCGTATTACCCCTTCTCGCTCGTTTTTGACATGTGGAGTTGATTTCGCAGGACCTTTTCTTGTGAAAGAAGGCATCATGAAGAATCGAAAATTCATTAAAAATTATGTTTGTTTTTTTATTTGTTTCACGACCAAGGCCATACACTTAGAGCTTGTCGGAGATTTGTCATATGAAGCCTTTCTAAACGCCTTAAAACGATTTATTGCTCGACGCGGAATTTGTAAAAATATTTACAGTGATAATGGACTGAATTTTGTCGGAGCAAACAATATCTTCAAGAATTCGAGAAAATATATTTCAAAATTAGTTGATGATGAATTTGTTAGCGATTATTTACTTCTAAATCAAGTCAGCTGGCATTTCATTCCCCCTCGTGCACCAAACTTTGGTGGATTGTGGGAATCTGCAGTTAAACAGATGAAATATCATATGAAAAGAGTATTAGGTGAAGCACGTTTGACTTATGAAGGCTTCTATACGGCTCTAACAGGAATCGAAGCAATCCTGAATTCAAGACCCATATCTCCCTTATCCAATGACCCCAACGACTTTCAACCTTTAACTCCCGGTCATTTCCTAATCGGCGAACCACTCATATCAATATATGAAGAAGATGTTCAGAATGTTCCGAGTAATCGCCTCAATCATTATGAGCGAATCAAACAGCTGACCCAGCATATATGGTCTAGATGGTCTCATGACTACCTACATAATCTACAGCAGCGAACCAAGTGGAAATTCGACGAGTCTGATGCTAGAACTCCAATAAACGGCTCTCTGGTGTTACTAAAGGAGGATAATCTTCCTCCTATGTGTTGGAAAACTGGCAGAGTGATCAAATTGCTGCCTGGCAAGGACAATATATGACGAGTTGCAGAGGTTAAAACAAGCAGTGGAATCTTCAAACGTGCAGTGAACAAGCTGTGTGTCTTACCATTGGAGGAATAATATTATGAATAATATGTTTTTCCATTGAAAGTGCTACCTACTTTCAAGTCGGCCGGTTTATGGACAATCTGTATGAACAATTTGTATATGTTACCTACATTCAAGTCGGCCGGTTGATTGACAATTTTTTACCGTCACTTAGACATTCAATAATTTTATCAATGTCATTTTTGTATGAGATTTGTTACCCATATAAACTTCATTAATAATGAAACCAACGAGAAAATATAACACAGAGTTACTAAATCCACATAACACAGATTTATTCAGAGATGATAAAATACAGAGTAACAGTGTGCAGACTGATGATGTCGGAGTATCCTCACTTGCCTATCAATCTCGTTATATGTCCCTCAAAGTCTTTCTATATGGTCAGTGCTATCGTATCTGTTTCATCTGTAGGCAAGTCAGATGATAGAATTCAGAGCCACAGTGTAAACATAGTCGAAGTATCTTGTTCTCCCTGTTTTATGCGTCATATTCGTTTCGATGTCGTCTCAAGTGATCGTTGCGAGAGTCCAAAGGTATCCATGTGAGATGATAGAATACAGAGATGCAGTGTGCGGACTGATTTTGTCGAAGTATCTTTATTTGCTTATTGTTCTCGTTATAAGTCCTTCAAGGTCGTCTCATATGGTCAGTGCGATCGCATCTGCTAGATCTGCAGATGCTAGAATGCAAAGTTACAGTGTAGACATAGTCGAAGTCGAAGTTTCTTGTTCTGCCTGTTGTGTGCGTTATACCCGATTTAATGTTGTCTCATATGATCGTTGCGAGATACCATGCTACAAAGGTATTCGTGTGAGTTGTTACAATACAGAGATACAGTGTGCAGACTGATAGCGAAGTATCTTCACTTGTCAATTGTTCTCGTTATATGTCCCTCGAAGTCGTCTCATATGGTCAGTGTGATCGTATCTGCTATAGCTGTAGGCATGTCAGATGCTAGAATGCGGAGCAACAGTGGAAGCATAGTCGGGGTCGGAGTTTCTTGTTCTGTCTGTTGTGTGCGTTATACCCGCTTCGATGTCGATATGCTACGATAAGCTATGGAGGTATCCATGTGAGATGATAGAATACAGAGATACGGTATGCGGACTGAAGTTGTCGAAGTACCTTCACTTGCCTATTGTTCTCGTTATAGGTCCTTCGAAGTCGTCTCATATGGTCAGTGCGATCGTACCTGCTATTGCTGAAGTCATGTCAGATGCAAAAAAAATCCGGACTTACAGTGTAAACATAGTAGGAGTGAAGTTTCTTGTTCTGCCTGTTGTGTGCGTTATACCCGCCTCGATGTCGTCTTATATGATCGTTGCGAACTACCATGCTACAAAGGTATCATGTGAGATGTTACAAAACAGAGATACAGTGTGCAGACTGATGTCGGAGTATCATCATTTGTCATTTGTTCTCGTTATATGTCCGTCGAAGTTGTCTTATATGGTCAGTGCGATCGTATCTGCTATAGCTGTAGGCAGGTCAGATGCTAAAATGCGGAGTTACAGTGTAGCATAGTCGAGGTCGAAGTTTCTTGTTCTGCCTGTTGTGTGCGTTATACCCGCTTCGATGTGGTCTTATATAAAAGTTGCGAACTCATATGCTCCAGAGATGATAGAATACAAAGAAACGGTATGCAGACTGATGTTGTCGAAGCATCTTCACTTGCCTATTGTTCTCGTTGTATGTCCTTCGAAGTCGTCCTATATGGTCAGTGCGATCGTATCTGCAATTACTGTAGGCATGTCAGATGCTAGAATGTGAAGTTGCAGTGTGAACACAGTCGAAGTCGAAGTTCCTTGCCCTTCCTGCTGTGAGCGTTATTTTGATTCAGGAAACACTCGACAATGTCTAACTATGAGATGTATAGCCGACATATTATCAAGATTGATGAATTCGAAGTTTTGGCGAACACGCCGGTTTACCGACTCATTGTTGGAATCGAAGTTTTTTTGGTGGATATGAAAAAGTATAGTACTCCACTCGCATATAATGAGCTGTCATATATACTTCTTGAATGAGCATTCAAGATGCTAGAATGCAAAGTTACAAAGTAAACATAGTCGAAGTCGAAGTTTCTTGTTCTGCCTGTTGTGTGCGTTATACCCGCTTCGATGTCGTGTCATATGATCGTTGCGAACTACCATGCTACAAAGGTATTCATGTGAGATGTTACGATACAGAGATACAGTGTGCAGACTGATGTTGTCAAAGTATCTTCACTTGCCTATTGTTCTCGTTATCGTCTTTTATGGTCAGTGCGATCGTCAGATGCTGAAACGCGAAGTTACAGAGTGAACATAGTCGAAGTCAGAGTTTCTTGTTCTGCCTGTTGTCCACGGTGGATGGCCTATAAGAAATATCTGGAGAACGAGAAGACAGAACATTCTGAAAATTTAGATGCTCTGATAATTGAACATTCTCTATCCCACTAGAATATTTTCATAGATACAGTGTTGCCACTTCTATAAGAAACAACTAGCGACTTCGCTATTTTGAATGGAGCACCCTGTATTCTATTGCATTATCAGATTCTTCCTGAAGCACTGATTTCATCAATGCAGCACACTTGAGGTCTAGCTGAAATGATTACAGAGATATAGGCTGTTCAAAATCGAGATTTTTTAATTTCAGGATTTTTTTGTGTCTAAACTATTCATTATCGATCGAAACAACTAACATGTCCATATCTCGACTTTAGATTCACTAACTACTGGAATTTAATTGGAACAAATACAGGGTGCTTCAAGATTCAAAATTCCGATCACCCTGTATCAGTTCCAATTGAATGTCAGTAGATAGTGAATCAAAAGTTAAGATAGGGACATGTGAGCCGTTTTGATCGATAATCGATAAAAAAAATACTAAAATTGAAAATTATAGATTTTGAACACCCTATATCTCTGTAATCATTTCTGCTAGACTCCAAGTTTGATGCATTGATGAAATCAGCACTTCGGGAAGAATACAACAATGCAATAAAATACAGGGTGCTCCATTAAAAATAACGAAGTTGCTAGTTGTTTCTGATAGTAGTGGCAACACTGTATCGATGAAAATATTCTAGACGGATAGAGAATGTTCAATTATCAGAGCATCCCAATCTTCAGAATGTTCTTTCTTCTCGTTCTCCAGATACTTCTAACATGCCATCCATCGTGGATCATCCTGTATATTCTCGATGTTTTGTGCCTTTCTAGAAATATTTGAGGAAATATAAATATTGGGACTTGAAGGAATCTCATCAAAAATATTACTCTCCCAATTTTTTTTCCAGTAAAGAGGCAATTTTGAGTAACAATGTATAGAGAATTTTTCGTTGATCGTCTTGATTTCTATCGAATTTTGGGCAAAAACCATACAAGTGTCACTCACCTCTTTTTATTTCAATGAACTTAGAATTATTTCGCGTCATGACGTCGTACAATTTTTTTTGTTTTCTGTGATATAATGTTCGGACTTTCTCCATGTGGTAGGTCGTTGCGGAAGTCGAAAGGAGTGTTGGTGTATTTTTCAATTCAGATTTTCGATATTTCGTGCCGTTCTCGAGATATATGAGGAAATATGAATATCGGGACTAGAAAAAAATTCATCAGAAATAATACTTTTCCAATTTTTCTCTTCCAGCGAAGAGGCAATTTTGAGTACCAATGTATAGAGACTTTTACATTGGTTGTTCTGAGTTTAATCGATTTCCGGGCGAAAAACACACACTTGTCACTCACTTTTTTTTTTCAATGAACTTAGAATTATTCCGAGTCATGACGTCGTACTAATTTTTTTGTTTCTCGTAAAACGGTGTTCGGACTTTCTCCATGTGGTGCCTATGCGGAAGTCCACAAGGGTGTTGGGGTATTTTTTTATTTCAATTCTTGAAATTCATTGCCATTCAGGAGATATTTGAGAAAATATGAATACCGGGACTTAAAAAAGATTCATCAAAAATAATACTTTCTCAATTCTTTTTTCCAGTGAACAAGCAATTTTGAGTAAAAATTTATGAAAACTTTTTCGTTGGTCGTCCTGATTTCTATCGTATTTTGGGCAAAAAACATACACTTGTCACTCCCCTTTTTTTTCAATTGACTTTGAAGTATTTCGCGTCATGACGTCGTACTAACTTTATTGTTTTTCGTGATACGGTGTTCGGACTTTCTCCATGTGGTAGGTCTTTGCGAAAGTCGACAAGGGTGCTGGACAATATCTCGATATATATTCTCGATGTTTTGTGCCTTTCTAGAAATATTTGAGAAACTATGAATATCGGGACTTGAGAAAATTCAACAGAAATAATAATTTTCCAATGTTTTTCCCAGTAAAGGGGCAATTGAGTAGCAATATATAGAGGATTTTTTGTTGATCGTCCTGATTTCTATCGAATTTTGGGCAAAAAACCTACGATTGTCACTCACCTTTTTTTTTCAATGAATTTTTTCGCGTCATGACGTCGTACATTTTTTTTTTGTTTTTCGTGATATAATGTTCGGACTTTCTCCATGTGAAAGGTCGTTGCGGAAGTCGACAGGAGTGTTGGTGTATTTTCCGATTCAGATCATCGATATTTTGTGCTGTTCTCGAGATATTTGAGAAAATATGAATATCGGGACTTGAAAAAAATTCATCAGAAATAATACTCCTCCAATTTGTCTCTTTCAGTGAAGAGGCAATTTTGAGTGCCAATGTATAGGTACTTTTTCGTTGGTCGTCTTGATTTCTATCGAATTTCGGGCGAAAAACATACAATTGTCATTCACCTTATTTTTTCAATGAACTCAAAATTATTTCGCGTCATGACGTTGTTCTTATTTTTTTGTTTCTCGTGAAACGGTGTTCGGACTTTCTCCATGTGGTAGGCCTATACGGAAGTCGACAAGGGTGTTGAGGTATTTTTCGATTGAGATTTCCGAAATTCATTGCCGTTCAGGAGATATTTGAGAGAATAGGAATATCGGGACTTGAAGAAATTCCATCAGAAAGGATTCTTCTCTAATTTTTCTCTTCCAGTAAAGAGGCAATCAGGAGTAACAATGTATTGAGACTTTTTCGTTGGTCGTCTCGATTTCTATCGAATTTCGGGCGAGAAACATACAATTGTCACTCACCTTTTTTTTTTTCATGAACTTAGAATTATTTCGCGTCATGACGTCGTACTAACTTTTTTTTTTTTCGTGAAACGGTGTTCGGACTTTCTCCATGTGGTAGGCCTATGCGGAAGTCGACAAGGGTGTTGATTTATTTTCTGATTTAGATTTTCGAAATTCATTGCCGTTCTCGAGATATATGAGAGAATATGAATATCGGGACTTAATAAAATTTCATCATAAATAATACTTCTCCAATTTTCCTCTTCCAGTTAAGAAGCAATTTTGAGAACAAATGTATAGAGACTTTTTCGTTCTTGATTTCTATCGAATTTCAGACGAAAAACATACGATTGTCAGTAACCTTTTGTTTTTCAATGAACTTAGAATTATTTCGCGTCATGACGTCGTACTACTTTTTTTTGTTTTTCGTGAAACGGTGTTCGGACTTTCTCCATGTGGTAGGCCTATGTGGAAGTCGACGAGGGTGTTGGAGTATTTTTTGATTTAGATTTTCGAAATTCATTGCTGTTCTCGAGATATTTGAGAGAATATGAATATCGGGACCTAAAGAAATTTCATAAAAAATAATACTTCTCCAATTTTTACTTCCAGTGAAGAGGCAATTTCGAGTAACAATCAATGTAGTTTTTTTCTGTGGTCGTCTTGATTTCTATCGAATTTTGGGCGAAAAACATACACTTGTCACTCAAATTTTTTTAGTCGATGAAAGAATTATTTCGCGTCATGACGTCGTACTAATTTTTGTGTTTTTCGTGATACAATGTTCAGACTTCCTCCATGTGGTAGGCCGTTGCGGAAGTCGACAAGGATGTAATTGTATTTTGCTATTCAGATTTTCGAAATTCATTGCCGTTCTCGAGATATTTGAGAAAATATGAATATCGGGACTCAAAAAAATTTCATCAAGAATGATACTTTTCCAATTTTTTTCTTCCAGTAAAGAGGCAATTTTGAGTAACAATGTATTGAGACTTCTTCGTCTTGGTCGTCTTGATTACTATCGAATTTCGGGCGGAAAACATACACTTGTCACTCACTATTTTTCTCAATGAACTTGGAATTATTTCGCGTCATGATATCGTACTGATTTTGACGTAGTACAAATATTATTGTTTTTCGTGATATAATGTCCGGACTTTCTTCATGTGGAAGGTCATTGCGGAAGTCGGCAGGAGTGTTGGTGATTTTTTCGATTCAGATTTTCGATATTTTGTGCTGTTCTCGAGATATTTGGGAAAATATGAATATCGGGACTTTAAAAAGATTCATCATAAATAATACTTCCCCAATTTTTCTCTTCCAGTGAAGAGGCAATTTTGAGTACCAATGTATAGAGACTTTTTTGTTGGTCATCTTGATTTCTATCGAACTTCGGGCAAAAAACATACAATTGTCACTCACCTATTTTTTTTCAATGAACTTAGAATTATTTCGCGTCATGACGTCGTACTAACTTTTTTGTTTTTCGTGAAACGGTGTTCGGACTCTGTCCATGTGGTAGGCCTATGCGGGATTCGACAATGGTGTTGAGGTATATTCAGATTTGAATTTTTAATATTCAGTGCCGTTCTCGAGATATTTGGGATAATGAATATCGGGACTTTAAAAAATTTCATCAAGAATAATACTTTTCCAATTATTTTTTCCAGTGAAGAGGCAATTTTGAGTAACAATTCATGAAGACCTTTTCCATTGACGTCTAGATTGCTATAGAATTTTGGGCGACAAAACATACACTTGTCTCTCACATTTTATTTCGCGTCATGACGTCGTACAATTTTTTTTGTTTTTCGTGATGCGGTGTTCGAACTTTCTCCATTCGAAATATTTCAGGAAATATGAATATCGGGATTTGAAAAAATCTCATCAGAAATATTACTTTTCCAATTTTTTTCCAGAAAAGAGGCAATTTTGAGTAAAAATGTATAGAGAATTTATCGTTGATCGTCTTGATTTCTATCGAATTCTGGGCAAAAAACATACAATTGTAGCTCACCTTTTTTTTTTTAATGAAGTTAGAATCAAGTAGCGTCATGATGTCGTACATTTTTCTTTGTTGTTCGTGATATAATGTTAGGACTTTCTCCATGTGGTAGGTCTTTGCGAAAGTCGACAGGAGTGTTGGGGTATTTCTCGATTCAGATTTCCGATATTTTGTGCCGTTCTCGAGATATTTGAGGAATTATGAATATCGGGACTTGGAGAAATTTCATCAGAAATAATACTTTCCCAATTCTTTTCTCCAGTAAACAGGCAATTCTGAGTAACAATTATTTATGAAGACTTTTTTGTTGGGCGTCTTGATTTCCAATTTTTCTCTTTCAGTACAGAGGCAATTTTGAGTACCAATGTATAGAGACTTTCTCGTTGGTCGTCTTGAGTTCTATCGAATTTCGGGCGAAAAACATACACTTGTGACTCACTTCTATTTTTCAATGAACTTAGAATTATTTCGCGTCATGACGTCGTACTGATTTTTTCCTTTCTCCTGATACGGTGTTCGGACTTGCTCCATGTGGTAGGTCTTTGCGAAAGTCGACAGGGGCGTTGGTGTGTTCTTTGATTTAGATTTCCGATATTCGGTGCCGTTCTCGAGATATTTGGGAAAATATGAATATCGGGAACAATTTATGAAGACTTTTCCGTTGGTCGTCTTGATGTCTATAGAATTTTGGGCGATAAACATACACTCGTCACTCACTTTTTTTTTCAATGAACTTAGAACTATTCCGCGTCATAACGTCGTACTAATTTTTTTGTTTTTCGTGATTCGGTGTTCGGACTTTCTCCATGGGTAGGCCTTTGCGAAAGTCGACAATGGTGATATTATGTGCCGTTCTCGAGATATTCGAGAAAATATGAATATCGGGAATTTGAAATATTTCATCAAAAATAATACTTTTCCAATTTTTTTCTATCAGTAAAGAGGCAATTTTGAGTAACAATGTATTGAGACTTTTTCGTTGGTCGTCTTGATTTCTATCGAATTTCGGACAAAAAACATACGATTGTCACTCACCTTTTTTTTTCGATGAACATTAAATTATTTCGCGTCATGACGTCGTACTAATTTTTTTGTTTGTCGTGAAACGGTGTTCGGACTTTCTCCATGTGGTAGGCCTATGCGGAAGTCGATAAGGGTGTTGCAGTATTTTTTGATTCAGATTTTCGAAATTCTTTGCCGTTCTCGAGATATTTGAGAGAATATGAATATCGGGACTTGAAGAAATTTCATCAAAAATAATACTTTTCCAATTTTTTCTTCCAGTAAAGAGGAAATTTTGAGTTAGAAATAATGAAGACTTCTTCGTTAGTCGTCTTGATTTCTATAGAATTTTGGGCAAAAATCATGCAATTGTCACTCACCTTTTTTTCTCAACGAACTTAGAATTATTTCGCGTCATGACGTCGTACATTTTTCTTTGTTGTTCGTGATATAATGTTCGGACTTTCTCCATGTGGTAGGTCGTTGCGAAAGTCGACGGGAGTGTTGGGGTATTTTTCGATTCAGATTTTCGATATTTTGTGCCGTTCTCGAGATCTTTGAGGAATTATGAATATCGGGAAAATTTCATCAGAAATAATACTTTTCCAATTTTCCTCTTCCAGTGAAGAGGCAATTCTGAGTACCAATGTATGAAGACTGTTTCGTTGGTCGTCTTGATTTCTATCGAATTTCGGGCGAAAAACATGCACTTGTGACTCACTTCTTTTTTTCAATGAACTCAGAATTATTTCGCGTCATGACGTCGTACTGATTTTTTTGTTTTTCGTGATACGGTGTTCAAACTTGCTCCATGTGGTAGGCCTTTGCGAAAATCGTCAGGGGCGTTGATGTGTTCTTTGATTCAGATTTCCGATATTTAGTGCCGTTCTCGAGATATTTGAGAAAATATGAATATCGGGACTTTGAAAAATTTCATCAAAAATAATACTTTTCCTAAATTTTTTTCCAGTGAAGAGGCAATCTTGAGTGACAATTTATGGAGACTTTTTCGTTGGTCGTCTTGATTTGTATCGAATTTTGGGCGACAAAACATACACTTGTCACTCACCTTTTTCATTCAATGAACTTCGAATTATTTCGGGTCATGACGTCGTACTAATTTTTTTATTTTCCGTGATACGGTGTTCGAACTTTCACCATGTAGTAGGCCTTTGCGAAAGTCGTCAATGGTGTTGGAGTATTCTTCGATTTATATTCTCGATGTTTTGTGCCGTTCTCGAAATATTTCGGAAAATATGAATATCGGGACTTGAATAAATCTTATCAAAAATATTACTTTTCCAACTTTTTTTTGGAAGGATACGTGGATCGAAGAACTGATGTGTTAACCAACGGAATACTTTATTCAAACATGGAATCAATCTGACGATTACAATTCTCAATTATGTCACACTTGACAATCTTTCATAATACATAAAACTAAATAGAATGAGTCACTTATTCTTGAAGTCCTAAGGCAGTTGAACAATACTGATGCTTCATTTTCGGCAACGATTTCGTGAATATATCCGCTACCATTTCAGTAGTTGGCATATATTTTATCACGACTAACTGTTGATCTACTGCATCTCGAATAAAATGATGTCTCATATCGATATGCTTCGATCGTGAATGAAAAACGGGATTCTTTGTCATTTGGATAGCACTCTGGTTATCATTGAAGCTCGTTATACAGGATGGTATCGAGTTACTTAGTTCGGATAGAAACTTTCGTAAGAAAATTCCTTCTTTGGCAGCTTCTGTTAGACTCATATATTCTGCTTCTGCAGTGGATAAAGCCACAGTTGGTTGTTTTTTAGCCTGCCAACTGATTGCTGTACCATTCAAGAGAAAAACATATCCAGAATACGATTTTCTGTCGATGCTATTTCCTACCCAATCTGCATCGGCAAATCCTTCAATATTTGAGTGACTCTTCTTATAATTCAGCTTTAAACTTTCTGTCCCTTTCAAATAGCGCAGAACTCTTTTCGCAGCTTTCCAATGTATTTCCGTATAGCAGGTATTGAATTGACTCAAGTGATTCACCGAAAATGTTATATCTGGACGAGTTGCCAATGATAAATACATCAATTTGCCAATTAGCGACCTGAATGGAAATTTCTTCATTGTTTCATCAGGAACATTCAGTTCTTTCCCCAGTTCAGTAGAAACATCTAATGGAGTAGATATTGCTTTACAGTTTCCCATTCCGTATTCTTTTGAAATTTCTTTCATACAGGGTGTCCCAAAATTGCTGGGACACAGAGCTACCACGTGTAGAGGAGGTCAAAATAAGTTGATTGGACCCAATTTATTTATGTGCCAAAATGTACCGTTTGTCCGTGAGAAGGGTTCAAAGTTCACTTGAAAAAACACATTTTTGTACGCTGTTCAGGAATAAGTGGAACGAATTCGATGGAATTTGAAGATAGTGTATTTCAGAGGATTACTTTCCTTTTGGTGATCTTAGAAACCTGAAAGGAATTGTAGAAGGGTTGAATCCACCCTCACCCCCTGACGTTTTCTTCAGAACTTTTTTAAGAGTCATGATACGGTTCTGAAATTTTTTGAGCGTGAAGACTCATCAATTACCTTCATAGTTTCGAAGAAAAAAATTTTTCTATCAAATAATGCTACCAGATATTCCTATAGTACAAGTTTAATCACATTGTGATATAAAACTTAGTTGGCAGTGGAAACAAGTTTTTTCATAATAAATGTTCAATATGACGCCCACCTCCATCAAAGCAAATATCAATTCGACTTAAAAAATTGAAATGCACCCTCCTCAGGACATCGTCGTTGTCTCGTAGTGCGTCAACGGCATTTTGGATTCTGTTCCACAGCTGTCCGGAAGTATCAATTTGAACTTCATACACTTTTGTTTTCAACGCTCCCCAGATGAAGAAGTCGCACGGATTCAAATCTGGAGACCGCGGAGGCCATTGAATAGGTGGTTCTTGTTCCCTACCAATCTATATATCAGGAAATTGATCGTTCAGATATTGTCTAACTGCACGTGCAAAATGAGGTGGTGCACCGTCGTGCATGAAGAACATGTTTCGACGAACATTGAGGGGCAAATCCTCTAATAAATCTGCATATACATGCTCATTGTGCAGGTTCGTCATGCCACGACGTGTTAAACAGGACTCATCAGTAAAAAAAATATTAGTATGGAATCTGCTGTCAAGTAGTCTGCGCTCCCCAACAATCCGTGAAAAATTTAAACGTGATCCGTGGTCAAGTGATAATAACTCTTGCACAAACTGTATATGAAATGGATGTATTGATTGTTCTCTGCAGATCATATTCACAGTGTTTTTTGATATTCCTGTTTGTCGCTGCACAAATCTGGTACTTTTTTTTATCGCTTGGAGCGCACGAAAGGGAATCCCTATAATGTTCAGAGAACATCGTGCGTTCCTAGAGAGGATAGGGATAGGAGGTAGGTATTGGAATTTTTTTTGAACTTCAGAAGATTATATGTTGTTGGGAATACTTCCTCAGGCAATGAATTCCAGAGCCTAGCCGTTCCATGGATGAAGGAGTTTTGATTAGGTGCTGTTCGACATCTTTCGAGGTTGACAACGAAAGGATGTGCTGACTGGACTTCTATAGTTCGTCTGACTGGTATTGCTAGTAAAGGGATGATAGCAGAGATTTCCGAAGCACATTTCGGGATTGTCATTGATCATTTCAAGAACAGCTTCTTCCGTATTAGGTCTTTGTCGGGGTCTCCCAGCGTTAATTCTGACTGGTTTCAACATTCCTGTTTCTCGAAGACGTGTTTCAATACGGGCAAAAGTTTTATGATTCGGTATTCTCCGGTTTGGATACCTCTCTTGGTATACGCGGGCACTTCTGCGACAGTTACCTTGACAGAATATAAGAACTAAGATCATATCGGTTTGCTCATTATAAGAGGAATCCATATTCGATAGCAGTTGAAATTACAACAACAATTGAATAATAATAAATGGTACCCACGGTAATAACAAAATTGAAGAATTTATTTAAACATTTACAGACAACGTCAACAACAAACTTGAATGACAATAAATTTGTTTCCTGTCGGAATCAGGACTTGCCTTCGTTTTCACTGCCAACTAAGTTTTATATGACAATTCAATTAAACTTGTACTATAGGAATATCTGGTATAGCATTATTCGAGAGAACATTTTTTTTCTCCGAAACTATTTGGTATACGAAATATTTACAAACGTGATAAAATGAAGGTAATTGATGAGTCTTCAAGCTCAAAGTATTTTAGAACCGTATCATGACCCTTAAAAAAGTTCTGAAGAAAATGTCAGGGGGTGAGGGTGGTTTCAACCCTTCTACAATTTCTTTTAGGTTGCTTAGATCACCAAAAGGAAAGTAATCCTCTGAAATATACTATTGCCAAATTTCACCAGATTCGTTCCACTTATTCCTGAACAGCGTACAAAAATGTGTTTTTTCAAGTGAACTTTGAAACCTTCTCACGGACAAACGGTACATTTTTGCACATAAATAAATTGGGTCCAATCAAATTATTTTGACCTCCTCTACACGTGGTAGCTCTGTGTCCCAGGAATTTTATGACACCCTGTATATCTCTCTTGCGATAACTTCATTATTTTCTTGTCCTCAGAATAGTTGAATGATATTCCAAGACAATAATGTAAAAGTCCTAAGTCTTTTATTTTAAATGACCTAGTCAGCTCACTCTTTATTTCTTCCAGCCAATGTTTATTGCGAATGGCCAAAATTATGTCAAAAACATATACAGCTAGTAGCATTATATCCGAATCTCTTCGTGCATTGTAAACACATGGATCAAAATTACAAGGCAGTAGTGTACCTACGTATGCACGAACACAAGATGGCCGCCGCCGGAAGTGACGTCACAAGCGTTCCTGTGGTAGAAGGTGTTGGCTGCACGGAAGTGACGTCACAAGATGGCCGCCGGAAGTGACAGATGACAAGTGACAGATGACAAGTGACAGATGACACGTGACAAGTGACAGACGACAAGTGACAGATGACAAGTGACAGATGACACGTGACAAGTGACAGACGACAAGTGACAGGTGACAGATGCCAGATGACAAGTGACAGATGACACGTGGAAGTACTCTGAACTTAGCCCCCTAGACTCTGGACTCTAGAGCTTATGGATGTGTCCTAGGACATTCTTCTTCTTCTTTTTGAAAGGTAGTTAATGACGTCACAATCTAGTGACTTTGCCCACCAGAGTTAGGTTGGTATCACTACAATTGGTAGCACTTTGTTTCAAGGTCACCCGATATGCATGTTGCAGGTGGTCGATGAGTCATCCTTATCTCGACTTCGTAGAACAATGCCTCCTTTGTTTGCCATATATTATCTAGCCTTCCTCTAGAACAATGCCGCCTTTGTTTTCTCTATACCACTGTCAGCGTTTCTTGAAATTCCGGCTATTGGGAAATTGCGACGCAATATTATACGAGAACAATGCCGCCTTTGTTTGCAGGTGTCCGATTACGTAACAACCTCATCAGATTGCATCATCCTCATCTGTGTGAGAACAATGGGTCCATTGTTCTGACGCAGGTGGCCGATGAGTCATCCAACAGACATGTTCAAACTTGTTGTTGTCACTTGTCATCTGTCACTTGTCGTCTGTCACTTGTCACGTGTCATCTGTCACGCCGATGAGTCATCCTTATCTCGACTTCATAGAACAATGCCTCCTTTGTTTGCCATATTATGTTATCTAGCCTTCCTCTAGAACAATGCCGCCTTTGTTCTCTCGACGCCACTGTCAGCGTTTCTTGGAATTCCGGCTATTGGGAAATTGCGACGCAATATTATACGAGAACAATGCCGCCTTTGTTTGCAGGTGTCCGATTACGTAACAACCTCATCCGATTGCATCATCCTTATCTGTGAGAGAACAATGGGTCCACTGTTCTGACGCAGGTGGCCGATGAGTCATCCAACAAAGCCTCCTTTGTTCTCGCTGAGAGATATTCTTGTAACCTCATTTTGTTAGCAGGTGGCTGATGACTTCACGAGCCATTCAAGAATGGAAAAACTCCAGAGGTATACAGGGTGTGTCTGAAAGTGAGGTTCATGCTAACATCCTGTCGAATTTGCTCAATAGCTCATATCCTGGTGATTCTAACCTCACTGAAATCAAACGGTCATGTTCGGCTCTCATGGGTGTCCAATTACGTAACAACCTTATCCGATTGCATCATCTTTATTTGGGGTCAATTGTTCAAGTGCAGATGGCTAAAGTGTCACCCAACAATGTCTCCTTTGTTCTCGCTGAGAGATATCATCAATCTTGAAACCTCATTTTATTAGCAGGTGCCTGATGACATCACGAGCCAATCAAGAATGGAAAACTTCAGAGGCATACAGGGTGTGTCCGAAACTGCGGTTCATGCTTACATCCTGTCGAATTTGCTCAATAGCTCATATCCTGGTGATTCTAACTTCACTGGAATCAAACGGGCATGTTCGGCTCTCATGATATTGTATACTGTCCCATTATAATCATAGTGCTATCATCCTCGCCGAATACGATATATAACATATGCCGTATACGATTGACATTTGACATATGGCAGATAACGCTTGATAGATAATGTATACCTTTGGTGATACTCCTGGTGCTTTAAACCTCACCCAGAGCAAACGCTTGAGACCACCCCCCTTCTCCACCTTCCGGGTTGAAAAACGTGACTCAGCCGACCAGTCAGAGACCACTATCACATTTTGGAAGATATCGTGATGATATTTCCGGTGCTCCTAACGTAGCCGAAAGCAAACGATCAGGTATAACAGACTTAAGGGAGATGGCGTATGGCAGATGACAGATGATAATGAGGAAATCAAAATCATAATATACAGGGTAATACAAATAGTCAGAGTCGAATGAAAAATCGAGAAAGACATATGCAGGATGACTAGAAAAATAAAACTGAATCGTAAACACGTTACCAAAACGTCACAGAAACGCCACGAAAACGTTGGAAAGAAGTTCAAGATCGTTAAAAAATGATAGATACTTCCACGGGAAATGTTCCTCAGAAATCTCTGCTGTAATTCCATCACTAGCAATACCAGTCAGACGACCTCGACAGGCCCAGTCAGCACTTCCTTTCGTCGTTAACCTTGAAATATGTCGAACAACACTCTACCAAACTCATTCAAAAGTTGAAACACCTACCTTCCCTCCCTATCCTCCTTAGGTACGCACGTGACAAATATCATAGGAATTTCCTCTCGTACACACCAAGAGATGAAATAAATAAAAAATCACCATTCACATCATTCTCAGAGGCATCTTCGTACTAGGGTATTAATAGATATATGCTTATTCAAGCAGCAATTCTCCGAGTATGCCATCCTGATATCGAAATAAACCACACATTTCCAGCTAAAGGCACGCGCGGAAACTTCAATCAGTTGCCTACCTAGAACAGTGTTGTCAGACGTTGCAGAATGATCGATATTCCACTGAAATATACACGTTCCGATGCACAACTCTTTTCAGCCATTCAGCTATTTCAATTGAAAAAGGATACACGGATCTGAGATTGAACATCTATAGTAGAACGTTGACGTACGTAACATATAGAGTTGGTATAAGGAAACAAAAATTAGTCGAAAAATATATACAGGGTGGAGAAGGGTAACAGGTGAAAAACCTCAAGTGGAATTGTAGTTAAGGAACATCTGATATGTATGAGACATCTCCAGAACAGACTTTGACGTATACCATATACAGGGATATCTGAATGAAGTATGACCTGCGACAAATCAAATAGAGTTATCGACAAAATATGTATCCTCAATTTCATTTTATATTCCTAATAACATCGACAAGGACATGCTTTGGGGAAAATGGTACTATGGGGTGAACCATAGAACAACAACGTCATTCTCTTTCATCAACATGATCGTTAGGGTACTCTGAAAGCAGTTTCCATCAAAGTCTGCGAGATATCGACAAAAATGAGAGAATTAATCGGAACAACTCAAGGAAAGATAACTTGTAGAATTGATTGGAATTCACGTGTGTTCACTCGATGGAAGAAAGAAGTGTATCAAAACGTCCAACATGGAAGTAAAAATATCAAAAAACGTGACTTTCAAAATAATCATTGAACTACTGGTATGACTCTGCATTTACAGCAACAAAAATTCAATTAACACATAACATGACTGAAGTATAATGGGTGGATCAAAACTAACTCGATAAATGACATTTCTGGCACCATAATACATAGGATAAATCTGTTTTGTTGAAAATTATATACAGGCAGTAATAACAGGAAAACAGTGTGTGAACAATACAGAAGAATAATCATTACAATGTCCCGAAAGTGTAGACGATTCACGTAATGTACACGGTCTAACAGAATCCACATGACAGATAGTAGTTGAATATACGTATCGATATATAATAAACAAATCGTTTCTGATATTACATTCGATACAATTCGTGAATAAGGATGTATACAGGGCCTTTCGAAAAATCATCAACAACCCAGAAAAATCATTGAATCAAGTTACTACACAGAAAAAAAAACAGTATGTGTCTGACCTAGCATCCAGGAACAATAAACAAAACTTGGGGGGAATAAAGAGAATTGCATTGAACTCGATGAAAAACAACCTCGATTTGACACCTGCTTTATAGTCAGTTGATATACGAGGTAGAATCAAATGAACTAAGCCGAGGATGATCGAAGTAGATCGAAGATCAACGAAGTGAATCAGTGTGTATTGCTTACCCGAAAAATGATAGGCATACCTCGATTTGACACCTGCTTCATAGTCAGTTGATATACGAGGTAGAATCAAATGAACTAAGCCGAGGATGATCGAAGTAGATCAAAGATCAACGAAGTGAACCAGTGTTTGTTGCTCACCCGGAAAATGATAGGCATATTGGTTGCACGAAAGAGTGCGTCAGTCGAGGAGACATGTATATCATACCCAAGTGAGTCAAGAGCGAATATATCAACAAAATGCTGGATGAAATAAGAACACATATCCACTTATGAATGTACTCGATGGGAGTCAGAAAGACATGATCATGATAAGATTTAAATAATGTGTGTGAGCAAATATAATCAAACTAACTATTACAAAATATGTCATTCAGTTATGTCATTCCAATTTCCGTTTCTATACTGACACATCTGTCTGTGGAGGAATTGCTGTATTCAACCTGATCTAGCTGTCAATCAAATTCCATGTATATGGAGTCAGCTGTCACTGATTTCCAGAAATCTGCTACGCAATGTATAAGAACAATGCCTCCTCTGTTCCGAGAGATTGCGATATCGTTATCTTGTAATAATATCTACTTCCAGTGTCTAAGCAATGCTTCCTTCCGTTTTTCAGAGTGAGCAGATGGTCGACGTGGCCGACGTTGAAACATACTCATCTTGTAACAATATCTACCTCCTTCGTGAGAACAATGCCTCCCTTGTTCTGAAAAACAGCAGGTGGCTGGTGAGCCATGTTCATAAAGATAACAATACCCCCACTTCTGTGTAGGAACAATACAATCTTTATCCTGGAGAATAGCTGGTAGATGACGTCATCAACTCAAGCCATCTGGTGATAGAAAACTCCAGAGACAAACTATACAGGGTGTGTGAAAGAATGTTTCATAGGTGGCAGATATGTCAAATACTTACATTCTACCGACACTCACCTACCCAATAGCGTATGTCTATGTGAGACAAGGATGCAATGTCCAAAAATGGTTTAACACATGCAGAGCCATCCCCACCACTACCATCACCACAACCTCGATTACTTCTTTCTGAGCATAACAATATCCTTAGAAGAATAGTACGACACAGCCAGCCACAAAATGTCACGGATGGCATATATAGTACTGACAACCATTTCGAATAACGTATTGTGTGTATGTTTTATCTGTCGATGACTTTATTGCAATCAATTAACGTGGAGAGCGATGCGAAATAACAATTGACGTCTACCAGTACTCTTTAAAGAGAAACCAAAGACGAATAATTCGATCTATAAACTCGAGTTGATGTTTTCCTGTGGATCTGGAGGGGAAACCGAATAACAAGATACATGTTTTCATAACTAACAAGGGGAAGCTTTCGTGACTGTTCTATAATAATATTTTTGGAAATATTAGTGGGATGCAGTCTGGACCAATGAATTAATTAGATTTCTTCGTTATTTGTCGAGCTTTCGAAAATTTTTATTTTCTTTATCAAGACTAAAAACATGAAATTCTATATAAAATCAGCACAAAAAGGAAACATAGGTGTATAAATAAAATGAAAAGATTTGACAAAAAAATGTCATAGATGATGGTTGACTCAACATCTTCAAATGAGTCAACCATCATCTATGACATTTTTTTGTCAAATCATTTCATTTTATTTATACACCTATGTTTCCTTTTTGTGCTGATTTTATATAGAATTTCATGTTTTTAGTCTTGATAAAGAAAATAAAAATTTTCGAAAGCTCGACAAATAACGAAGAAATCTAATTAATTCATTGGTCCAGACTGCATCCCACTAATATTTCCAAAAATGTTTTCATAACAGCAGCTCACCTGCACAAAATATGTCGAAATACAACTTGAAATATCATACAATGTTCAATAGAAAATTATTATTCAACATACGTCAAAGCAGTGCTGCAAAACATCGAATCCGTGTTGCAAAACATCAAAAACGTTCGTCAAAACATCACCAACGTCAAAAACGTCGAAAAAACGTCGAAAAACGTCGAAAAACGTCGAAAAAACGTCGAAAAGCGTCAAAAAACGTCAAAAAACGTCGAAAAACGTCGAATAACGTCAAAAAACGTCAAAACGTCAAAAACGTCACGTTTTTCACGCTTATGACGAATCAACGTTCAAATGGCGTAACGGAACATAGATAATTCACAAAATGTGATAATAAGCACAAACGTTTAATCTTTCAACGAAGCCACTCGATGGGCACTAGTCTCTAGTTGACTTCCAGGAACTTGGTGACATCTATTTCGTCTATATAAAACTCAATCTCATGTTGCTTACCAGTAGGAATTATGAAGTGACTCAAGACCCGGATAGGTAATGCGTTTTCAGCAAAGCGTTGTTCTTAAGGTGACATATGGTGTTAGTAACAACAACTACACATCATCGTTCATGAGCTGAAGAGCCCCAATGGGTTTGTATACATACAACATAATTAACAAAATACAGATACTTCTTTATTCACTCCATATTAAACAACACTATCTGAACGTTTTTTCTGAGAATATCACGTTTCATCTCATGTGCTAGAAGAGCAATGCTAGATGATGCAGTATACATCGATGTCATTCTGATATGGACATTTTGCCAATATATTCAACTCTTTCAGACATACCTCTGTCGTTGATGACGTCACTGGACAATTTAAACTTTGAATGCTCCAATTCGAATTAAAAAAGACATTGCACAATACCCCCACATTGGACAAGTTCATCATGAAAGGTGAGGTACTGAGCTGCCCAAGGTCAGAGTAATGATATATATATTATGCATACGCGGCGATTGGAGTGACAGATGGCGGGAGGGATACTGAAACGTACGACAAAACATCGAAAAAGTACAACGAAACGTTATAAACGTGCAACGAAACATTCAAAACGTATTTCCATAGCAGAAGTAAATCACCAAACTTATCTCCTCAGTTCTACTCATAATATATGATATCTCAGATTACAGGTCAACGGCTTAATGTTATGACAATCACTTGGCCAGTCTGAACACTATCGAAATACCTGAGGTCAGACAGGTACTGCCTGTATGGGGTTTATACTTTGAGTCCTACAAATATCACGGATGTCATTCTCGGGAAATTTCCCCATGACATAGGGTGAAAAATCGTGAAACAGCATGGAAAAACGTGACGATCTCGTGACGCAACCATCACACTTAGTGCGTCGTACGCGTTATGCGTTATACATTCGTTAAACAGACGTCGAATGTTATTTTTCGAAAACATCAAAAGTGAGTTGCAAGCATCAAAAATACGTCAAATGCGTCAAACTTACCTCGAACAGGCCAATATACATTCAAAACCCACAACAAACTGATAAATGACGTCACAAAACGAAATCATACGATAAAGAAAAATTTGAAAGGCGATAGGAGCAGAATAAACAGGGTGTATGAAAGAACGATTCATGATGAGTGGCGGATATATGACAAATGCTTACATCCTACCGACACTGACTTGCCTAATAGCTCAATATAGGATAGGTCGAAGAATTGATCGATGAGATTGGTGAGGATTGATATTATACCGCTCTCTGGACACATACAATTTACGGAAGGTTAAACACATCCGATTCAGGATGGGTTAGACAGGTAGAACGTTCATACACTCACTTTCCTTGACTCTTTTGCAAACGTTGAAAATGTTTATGGAATTATCAAAAATGTAGGGGGGGGGGAAAGACGTCAGTAGCGTGCATCGTGCTGCCATCTATGTGATACATATCCTCACTAACACATCAATTTGTTTGATTGACCAAAGAATATCCTGAAGCCTCAGAGTCCCAAGAATTCGAACAGGATAGGTTAGAGCGTAGACCGACATCATGGGTTGGGTTTGATGCTATATCGATCTGGACTATCCAAGCTACCATAGGTTGGATCTATTTTTTTTTTATGGTGGCTTGTTTGAGATTATCAGAAACGTCAAAAACGTCAATAACGTCAAAAACGTACACATAAAACATGTGTCAAAACATCACCAACGTTAAAAACGTCAAAAACCGTCAAAAACCGTCAAAAAACGTCAAAAAACGTCAAAAAAACGTCAAAAAACGTCAATAACCGTCAAAAAACGTCAAAACCCGTCAAAAAACGTCAAAAAAACGTCAAAAACGTGACGCTCTTGACGTTTTTCACGCTTTCGACGAATGCATTCAACGTCCTATGAAAAAAACATGTGTCAAAACATCACCAACGTCAGAAACGTGGAAAACGTCAAAAACGTCACGTTTTTCACGCTTCTGACAAATCAACGTTCAAATGGCGTGTCAAAACATCAATGACGTACGTCAAACACATCAGATACGTCACGTTTTTCACGCAGCTATGATAGGTTAGACCTATTTTTGTTTGGTCGGCCTAGGAACACCCAAGCTACGATAGGTTAGACCTATAGACACATCCAAGCTACGATAGGTTAGACCTATTTTTGTTTGGTGGCGTGTTTGTATGTTTATCAGAAAAGCGGAGCGAGTCTGATAATCACAATTGAGCCACCAAACAAAAATAGGTCTAACCTATCGTAGCTTGGGTGTTCCTAGACCGATGTTACGGTTTCAATTTCATTTTCAACAACAACAATCAAATCTTAATTAATCAAACAATAAATCACCTTAGAATCATTTATTGCCTGAATATAGTTCGCACAGCCTGAGAAAAACATACCAACGAAAATATTAATCATTGTTCTATGAGCTCTGAATGACAAGAACTATCACAGAAGAACTCAGAATCCCAACAATCAGAGTCACACAGCAAAAAAGGCAATCTGATAAGAAGGAAGAAAAAAAAAACATTAACACTTGCGAACAATCCCAATATAAAGATTCCTACCAGTGGCGTGCACGAAAAATGCCAGATAGCGGACCTCCAGTGACAAACAATGAGATCCTCAATGAGATTATTAAGTCCAGAATTGAACTGAAAAATTCAGTTGAAGCAGCTGAAACAAGACTCTTGTTGAAAATAGAGGAGCAGAAACAGATAATAAACAAACTTGAACAGGAAAACGAAAGTTTGAAGGTGAAAGTTGAATATATTGAAAGAGAGAGTAGAAAGAGGAATCTTATAGTTTTCGGATTGAATAAGCCAAGTGAGGAGATAACGCCGGAATTCATTATCAAAGAAATAAAACAACTAGTCGACGTCGAAATAATCCAAAGTGAAATTAGTGACCTGTACACAATAGGAAGAGGACAAAATCGCCCAGTGAAAATTGAGCTGACTAACAATTTTCGGAAAAGCTTAATCTTGAAAAACTGCTTCAAGCTTGAGGGTACACGCATCAAAATTGCAAACGATCTCACACTCAAACAAAGGCAGGAAGGCCAAATACTAAGAAAACACCTCAATCTCGCTCGCCAAGAGGAAAATAACAGGAACTGTTTTATAAGGAGAAATAAACTAATTGTTGACGATATTTCATACTCACCAGAAGACCTGGAAAAAAACGAAACTGAGGAAGGCGCATTTCACTCAAAACCAAACAGTGCCCCATCCACACCAACCTTCATAAATTCGAACAGCACAAATACAACAACAGAGGATCAACCAGTGCTATACAAAACCATTAACAGTGAAACATCTACAAAAGTTCCAGAAAAGCCGAAGATTAAGATACAAGCAAAGGAAAATCATCCTAACAGCTTTCAGAAGGTAACTAGGAGCAGCCGAACTGGATCCACCACCACAAACAGGTCGTAATATGGTGTTTGTACAAAAATGTCATATCTGTAACTCTAGTATATAATCTTGTCTATAACGAATAACATAAATTTATTGAAATACTAAAAACTTGCCCTCATATAAATATGAACCAATATATAAACGAAGTTACTGTTGAAGATCCACTTACTTTAGTATCATCAAGTACAAAAGAATGTAAGAGCCATTTGAACATCAATGCCTACAATAATAAATTCTCATTAATTCACTTCAACATTAGTAGTATAGCAAAACATTTTGACGAATTATTGGTATTTCTAAATGAATTCAGTGACTATTTCGATTGTATAGTACTGACAGAAACCTGGGAAATAAAAAATAAAAACCTTTTTAATATACCTGGATACCAAAGCATCTATAGTGGGAACCCAGTAAACCAAAATGACGGGGTTATCGTTTATATACACAAAAAACATAGAATCGAGAACAATATTGAGGATATGGGAATTCTGAAAGTTGTCAAAACACAGATTTTGTCATATAAGAAGCACATAACTATAACAGCAGTGTATCGACTGTTGTGTTCACTCTGTAATTCGAGATTTTGGATTACTCATGTCATATTCTTGTCATTAAAGTTTTTCGCTTAATGTCAGAACTTTCAATACAAAATACCCTTCTATAGAGCAGATACGTATCAAATTGGCGACGAGAACGGAAGAAACCCTCTACAATGGATGCTGAACAATTCAGTACATTAATTGCAACTCTCACCAAGACTCTTCAAGGTAACCAGATCAACCGTCAAGAGAATATTACCTTGGAACCTTTTTCTGAAGAGAATGAGAGCTGGGAGATGTTTACAAGAAGACTAGATAATTTTTTCTCAATGAAGGATCTTAAAGGTACTCCAGAAGTTGTGGAAAACAAGAAGAAAGAATGGTTATTGCATACCATAGGAACTAAAACTCTACAACTTCTATATTCTTTAACTTGTCCAGAGGATCCTAAAACTAAATCGTACAATACATTGATAGATTTAATACAAAGTCATCTCAGTCCTACTTCAAGTACTATTGCCGAACAAAATCGTTTTACAAAACGTGTCCAACAAGAAGGGGAAACTATTGCGAATTACGTAACTGAATTAAAAAAAATGTCTGCGAATTGTAAGTTCATTTGTGACACCTGCAAGGTTTCAACTTCCGATGCACATTTACGACTTCAGTTTATTAGTGGTTTAAGGAACCCAAATCTTATCGAAAGATTAATTCAACTCAAAGAACCCGATAATAAATTCAAAAATTGTGTTGATACCGCACTTGCTATGGAGTTGGCTCACAAAGACTCAAAAGAAATTTTGTCGTCACAAACCAGTACTAGTATGACATTTCAAAATCAAATTAAACCATCTCAGAAACAGGAGCAAAAGCCAAGTGTTTCATTCAGGAATTTGGGAAGACAGTGTTATCGTTGTGGAGACAAAACACATTTAGCCAATACCTGTAGACATAAGAATTCCAAATGTACAGCCTGTTTCAGATTTGGTCATTTGAGTAATGTTTGCATGAAGAAACTACAGAAAGGAGCAGTTCATCAAGTACAAGAAGAACAAGAAGAGACAGAAAATGACGTTCAAAACGAAGATTTCTATTACATGAATATACTTCAGAATGAAATTTTGCCTGAATCGTTAAGGAAACCAGGCAAAATTTTGGTTGATGTAGAACTGGATGGAAAGTTCATCAAATTTGAGTATGATACAGGAGCAGCAGTTTCTTCAATTTCACATGAATTTTTCATCAACGAATTCCCTACAAAACCACTTCAGCAAACAAACTTACCGTTAAGAACGTATACAGGAGAACTCATCAGACCAGTAGGATATTCAACTTTTCAAGTTAAATTTGGAAATCAAACTGATTCATTGAATGTATACGTGCTTCCAGGAAAAGTTGAACCAATTTTTGGTCGAGAATGGATGCACAAGATTAAAATTGATCTACCTGAGATTTGCCAATTACAGAGAGAAAATGTTCCAGAACATCTAAAATTCCAAATGTTAACGAAACTCAAAGCAGATTTTCCGGAAGTGTTTAAACCTGGACTGGGAAAAATTCTAAATTATGAAGCGAAACTGTTCTTACCCGAAAACACTCAACCCATTTATGTACCTGCGAGAAGAGTTCCTTATGCATTAAAAGAGAAAGTGGAAAATGAAATTGACAGATTGGAAGAAATAGGAGTTTTGTCTAAAATACAATACAGTGAATGGGGTACACCGGTAGTTCCCGTTATGAAAAGTGATGGTTCTATTAGACTCTGCGCAGATTTCAAAGTTACATTGAACAAAGTGCTGATGAATGATAAATTTCCAATTCCAAACATTGAAGACATTTTTGCTACGACAATGCATGGAGGAAAAATATTCACTACGTTGGATATTCGGGAAGCTTACTTACATATGCCAATGACCGAAGATAGCGCAAAGTTACAGGCTATATCTACTGAAAAAGGTGACTATAAAATAAATAGATTGATGTTTGGTACCAAAGTTGCTCCAGCTATTTGGCAACGATACATCACAAATTTATTGAGTAAGATACCTGGAGTTTGTGTTTTTTTGGATGATATCAAAATTCAAGGAGCTACATTACAAGAAAATTTAGATAGATTGAGAATAGTTTTGCAACGTCTACAGGGAGCTGGATTACACATAAAACAAGAGAAATGTAAATTTTTTGAAGAATCTATTACTTACTTGGGGCATAAAATTACAAGCAGAGGTTTAGAAAAAACTGAAGAGAAAACTAAAGCGATAAAAAATGCTCCAGTACCAACAAACATAACTGAATTGAAAAGTTGGTTGGGTTTAGTTACGTATTATGGAAGATTTTTGAAACATCTAGCCTCCAAATTACATCCTCTCTATATCCTTTTGCAAAAGAATACACCTTTCAAATGGACGCCTGCTTGTGAAGATGCTTTCAATTTAATAAAAAGAGAAATCACATCTGATCAGATTCTTTGCGCCTACGATCCTGAATTACCATTGATTTTAGCTACCGATGCTAGTCCCAAAGGCTTGGGAGCAGTACTTTCGCATATTTTTCCAGATGGCAGTGAACATCCAATCGCTTTTGCTTCAAGAAGTTTGACTAGGGCAGAACAAAATTACAGTCAAATAGATAAAGAAGCGACTTCAATTTTTTGGGGATGTAATAAATTCTTTCAATATTGCTATGGACGTAAATTCAAATTGATTACTGATCATCAACCCCTAGTTTCGATATTCCACCCTAACAAGAATCTTCCCAGTATGGTAGCTACTAGAATGCTGCATTATGCACAATTTTTGCAAGGGTTTGACTACGACATTGTTTACAGATCCACTGACAAACATTCAAATGCAGACGCATTATCTAGGTTACCTATGAACATCTCAGAAACATTCAAGCAAACAATGGATGGTGTGACAATACATCAGCTACAACAAATTCTCACATTACCAGTAACACACAGGGAAATAGCGAAAGAGACACAAGAAGATCCAATCCTGAAAAATGTCTACAAATGTCTGCAAAATGGTGTACAAATCGAAGAAGAGGGATTCAAAGGGAGAGATATTAAATTTTCTCTAAATGAAGGTACCGTTATGAAAGAATCACGCATTATTATACCTGAAAAATTACGTCGAAGAGTCCTGGACGAATTGCATGAAGCACATACCGGAATAGTGAGAATGAAAGCACTTGCTCGATCATTTGTTTGGTGGCCAAGAATAGATATAGATATTGAAGAAATAGCAAAGAAATGTCGTAGTTGTCAGTCTATGTTACACGAAAAAGTGAAGATTCAACCTCATTCTTGGGAACCTCCAAAGGAACCTTGGCAGCGAGTGCATATTGATTTTGCAGGACCCTTTCAAGGAACTTTTTTTCTTGTGATTTGTGATGCGTTTAAGTACAAGACTAAAAAGGGAACCAGAAAGATTAAATATATAAATTTATCAGGGAGGAATTGTTGTGTTCACTCTGTAATTCGAGATTTTGGATTACTCATGTCATATTCTTGTCATTAAAGTTTTTCGCTTAATGTCAGAACTTTCAATACAAAATACCCTTCTATAGAGCAGATACGTATCATCGACTACATTGTGTAGATAAAAACGTATTTATAGAGGATCTCGAAAATTATCTGCAAACACTTCATAAATCGGATATTCAAATATTAGTTGGTGATATAAACATCAACATACGAGAAACAAACCAAATAGTTGGAGATTATCTAAATGTTCTTTCTCAGTTTGGATTCAAATCATACATAAATGAGCCCACACGAATAGAAGGGCAAACCAAGACATGTATTGATCACATATTCATGAAAAATGATTCTATTCAAGATAATGAAGTGAAGGCCATGATAATTGAGTCAAAAATAACAGATCATTATCCGATAATCATTAATTTTAATGCGTCACAAGAAAAAACGGAACAAACCCAACACTCAACTAAATCTGTCGATTATAAAAAGCTAGAATTACTTGCAAGAAGGGAAGACTGGAGTAGTGATTTCAGCCAAAATAATCCCGATGTTGAAAATATGTCTGAAATTTTGACAACAAAAATTGAGAAAATAATGGATAAGGTTACACGTAAAAAAAATTTACCATTCCTACATAATAAAAAACCATGGATCACATCAGAAATGATTTTATGGATGAACACAAGGGACAAACTATTCAAGGAACTTAAAAAATCTCCTAACGATGAAGAATTGTTAAAAATATATAAAACCCAGCGCAATAAAGTCACAAATACAATAACAAATGAAAAATACAAATACTACAAGAAGGTCGTATTAGAGAATAGAAATAACCCAAAAGTCTTATGGTCTACTGTCAATGAATTTACAGGAAAGCATATAAAAAGTCAAACTGTCGAACTGAAAGAAATAAAGACAGAAGATAATTCGATGATCACTAACAAACTCGATATTGCTAATATATTTGTTAACCATTACTCAACTGTGGGTGAGAAAATGGCTCAAAAAATCAGACAAGAAGCACAGGAGGTAATACCTCAAAACGTAAATACTGTGGGTGATACTATTTTCCTAACTCCATGTGATGAGGCTGAGATATTGAATATAATTAAAGAGCTAAAAACGAACACTGCACCTGGGTATGATGGAATTCCTGTGAAAATTATCAAAACATTAGCCAAACATATAGCGAAACCATTATGTATTTTGATAAATGCTATTTTTGCCACCGGCATATGCCCATCAAACTTCAAAATAACGATTGTTAAACCTGTATTCAAGTCGGGCGAAAGAAACAAAGTTAACAATTACCGTCCAATAAGCATAATATCCAACCTGGCAAAAATATTCGAAAAAATCCTCAAAAAACGTTTAATGGCTTTCACAGAAATACATCATATAATATCAGATTCTCAATTTGGTTTTCAAAATGGAAGATCAACTTCTGATGCCATAGTTAATGTGGTCACACAAATATATGAACACATAGATAAAAAAAGACCATGCCTGGGAGTATTTATCGATTTGGCCAAGGCCTTTGATACCATTAGTCATAAAAAATTACTGTCGAAATTAAATAATCTTGGTATCAGAGGTCTGGCAAATGATCTTATCAGAAACTACCTCAACGAAAGAGTACAAATGGTTAAAATAGATTGCGTATTGAGCGACCCATTAGAAATTAAATACGGAGTTCCACAGGGTACAGTTTTAGGGCCAATCCTGTTTATATTATATTTGAATGATATGTTATCCATCGATATCTCTGGAAAATTGATATCATATGCTGATGATACAGCGCTAATAATCGATGGAAAAACCTGGGAAGAGGTATTATATCATGCAAGAAACGATACAATCACGATAGTAAATTGGCTTGATGATAGTTTATTGACAATAAATATTGATAAAACATCTTACATTCCATTCTGTAGTAACAGTCAAGATTTTCCGAATGCACAAAACATTAATATTCATCTAACCAGCAGAAATAAGAACATAAATCTGAAGAAATCCAACTCAGTTAAATATCTCGGAATACACATTGATCAAAATCTTAAATGGAAAATACATATAGACTATCTCTGTAAAAGACTCAGAGCCCTTTTGTATGTTTTTCGAACACTCAAAAATATACTGAGTATCAATGATTTGCGCAGTATATATTTTTCGTTAGTTCAGTCTCTGTTGATGTATGGTAATTTAGGTTGGGGTGGGGTCTATAGTACAACTGTACAACCGCTTATGGTACTACAGAAACGATATTCCAATATTGTGATCTGATGAGTTGGAGATATCTTTATTATAAACAATTATTAATATTCATATTCCATAACAGAAATAAGTTCAAAAATCATCAACACGGACATGGAACTAGACTAAAAGCGAGTAACATAGATATACCGAAAATGAACAAAGCTATCGGACAAAGATCAATCACATATATTGGACCCAAATTATTCAATCTTGCTCCAGATAATATAAAAACGGAACATGTGTTTAGACTATTCAAAATTTCAGTGATCAAATGGCTCAAAAACGAAAATATAACATTACTATAAACAAATTCTACTGAATAGATATCTCAATTTTCACATATACTTTCACGTCCCTACATAGCATTATTTTGTAAATGTATTGTAACAATTAATATTTTTATTTGTCTACACATTCAGTTTTCTATAGGTACGTTGTGAAATTTTACTACTAGATTTTATACTTTTAGATTTATAGTTCACTACTTTTAATGAAAAAACGAAAGAGAAAAAATACTGTCATGATGTTGTTAATACTAATTTAAATTATAGGCACTGCAATGTTTGCCCGAGTAACTCAAAATACATTATATTTTGACCACCCTCAAAGGAAAGAACTTTGATATTGATGTTTCGCAGACAAGTTTTCCAGAAACTTAAGTGAATCATCAATACCTATGTATCCGCTGTTAAAAAATTTAGTACTTAGACTTGGGGGTTGACAAACATTTTCTTTTCTAATATTATTCACCTATTTTTATATTTTTTTCCTATTGTATGCTTCCATAAACTCATGTAATTTGGTGATTAATAAAATACTACTACTACTACTACTCTACATTTATCAGACGGAGGTCGTGGTAGGTTTCCTTGATGGTTTTCTCAGTTTCTATCAACTCTCTTGATCATCTTGTGCAGGATAGCCCATATATCAGAAGTCGAGAACCAACCTAAAACATGAAGATACTTCATTAATATCGACTCTACAATATAGGAATTATTAAGAAATATACTAATACATATCAGAAACCCACCTGAGGTCTATCCACTCCTAGTCTTCTGAAATCGAGTTCAAGTTTGATGTAGATATTATTTAGGTCATCGTAAAAATTGTAAACAGTCGAAAATCAACATTGCGTTAGTATAACCTCGCAGGTCTTGAGGCATCTCATACAACCAACATACAATAACCAACTTCTCACTCCTCCATTCGCAGCCACCGATGTTGACCGACAGCTCGATCACAAACTTCGGGCGGGACGAACTGACGGACGGAACCTCAGATCATAACGAGCGGAGGCGTGACATTTCGACTCTCGGGCCGTACTTCGAATGAACCAGGACCGCACGTAGGCAGAACTCTATCTCTGTCTCCTTGTCTGCAGCATTGGACTCTGGAGGACGGATATATATATAGTCAAATGAAGAGTACCTACTCTAGGGTGGAAAAGTTGGTCAGATCTAGGTTATATCTTTATTAATTACGATTTTCGCGGTAAAATCGACGGGAACGGAAGAATATCGGTCGACATCTTGCCATCAGGCATTCACACCTTGGCATCACGAGGAGAACTTTTGCTTTCAGAGCAATTCCTCTATTCAATTTAAAAAAAAAAAGGCCGAACAACATCTAAGGCCTTCTAGTACCTCTCTGAGATTCGAGAACATTATCGATACCATACACCATACAATGAAAGAATTCGATTCATGAGTATTTCTGAAGAGTAGTCGACATTCACCTGAGCCCTTCTCCATTTCACGTCGAGAGAGCACATTCGTGGCCCCCATTACACCTTCGGTACTCCAACAGGCTTTAACGACATCGAGGCCACCCTGAAGTCTCGACTGCTGCACTCCAGGTATCATAGGGGTCTCAAACGTACCTCGCACTACCAGTACCATCAGGTAACCTTAAATGTAAGATTAGGACCTCTCCCAGCGGCACATCAGGTCCCAACAGTGGCAGTTAACGTTCCTGAGGTTGGTCACCCAGGCACTACAACTTCACAACAATATTATTTTTATGGAAACTAGAAAGCTCGTTGTACTGTACAAATTCGTGTGATGCTTATATTTGTTATTTTCGTTATAATCGTTGGTATTTGTATTGGTTTATACCTCTGCCTCCACTATCTCCTTGTACCTACACCTTGGATGATAAACCTGTGAACTTCCAGTAGCGCTACTGAGGGGCCCCATATGACTAGTAAAATAACGATTGTCAGGTGGTAGGACAGGTAAACTCATACATATATACCTTGTTTGTTTTTCAAGTCCTTATTGTTTATTTTTGCCATTGATTTTTATACATTCATGCATTCACTATAATCTGCACATTTATAGGTGGTATATTGGTATATACACTGGTTGATATTTCCAAATGTCAAGTATTCCACACAAGATAATGCTGTGTTGATTATTTAGTTTGATGATACGTCGAGTATCAAGTAGTAGGCAGGACCATTACTTTGGTGAACTAAAATTTTGTGATAATAGTGTCTTATGCCAGTTGCATTAGTACTGATGAACTAAGATTTTGTGATAATATTCTGGTAATTTACTGGTTAGTTACTAGATAGTTGTTGAAATAAGATAATAAAATGAGATATTAATCTTGTGATAATATTTCATCAGTTGAAACGGTTAGTTAATATCAGTTATTTATTTCTTATATAGTAGGGTCTCTTGATGGACTAACATTTTGTGATGATAAGGATAAGGAATCAATCTTTGCAGTTCAGTACACAAATTATTATTAAAGATTCATCTTACTAGGTGCCTTGTACTATTAATTACTTATATATTATATCTTTCCTATTATTTTATATTTCCATAATATATTTGTCATATGATACACCAGCTAGTATCATTTCATGCGAATTTGTCCTACCAAGGTTTACTATACAGGGTGAGCATTCCACTCCCAATCTACACTGAGCTAGCCAACATCTAAACCTATATAGGTATAACTTATGACAAATTTGGCATGAGTCACCCCGAATCGCCACAGATTTCAATCTGAACGTGGCAAACTGGCGCCCAACGTGGTGACGTTTCTGATAATCTCAAACAAGCCACCATAAAAAAAAAAATAGATCCAACCTATGGTAGCTTGGATAGTCCAGATCGATATAGCATCAAACCCAACCCATGATGTCGGCCTACTCTCTAACCTATCCTGTTCGAATTCTTGGGACTCTGAGGCTTCAGGATATTCTTTGGTCAATAAAACAAATTGATGTGTTAGTGAGGATATGTATCACATAGATGGCAGCACGATGCACGCTACTGACGTCTTTCCCCCCCCCCCACATTTTTGATAATTCCATAAACATTTTCAACGTTTGCAAAAGAGTCAAGGAAAGTGAGTGTATGAACGTTCTACCTGTCTAACCCATCCTGAATCGGATGTGTCTAACCTTCCGTAAATTGGATGTGTCCAGAGAGCGGTATAATATCAATCCTCACCAATCTCATCGATCAATTCTTCGACCTATCCTATATTGAGCTATTAGGCAAGTCAGTGTCGGTAGGATGTAAGCATTTGTCATATATCCGCCACTCATCATGAATCGTTCTTTCATACACCCTGTTTATTCTGCTCCTATCGCCTTTCAAATTTTTCTTCATCGTATGATTTCGTTTTGTGACGTCATTTATCAGTTTGCTGTGGGTTTTGAATGTATATTGGCCTGTTCGAGGTAAGTTTGACGCATTTGACGTATTTTTGATGCTTGCAACTCACGTTTGATGTTTTCGAAAAATAATATTCGACGTCTGTTTAACGAATGTATAACGCATAACGCGTACGACGCACTAAGTGTGATGGTTGCGTCACGAGATCGTCACGTTTTTCCATGCTGTTTCACGATTTTTCACCCTATGTCATGGGGAAATTTCCCGAGAATGACATCCGTGATATTTGTAGGACTCAAAGTATAAACCCCATACAGGCAGTACCTGTCTGACCTCAGGTATTTCGATAGTGTTCAGACTGGCCAAGTGATTGTCATAACATTAAGCCGTTGACCTGTAATCTGAGATATCATATATTATGAGTAGAACTGAGAAATAAGTGTGGTGATTTACTTCTGCTATGGAAATACGTTTTGAATGTTTCGTTGCACGTTTATAACGTTTCGTTGTACTTTTTCGATGTTTTGTCGTACGTTTCAGTATCCCTCCCGCCATCTGTCACTCCAATCGCCGCGTATGCATAATATATATATCATTACTCTGACCTTGGGCAGCTCAGTACCTCACCTTTCATGATGAACTTGTCCAATGTGGGGGTATTGTGCAATGTCTTTTTTAATTCGAATTGGAGCATTCAAAGTTTAAATTGTCCAGTGACGTCATCAACGACAGAGGTATGTCTGAAAGAGTTGAATATATTGGCAAAATGCCCATATCAGAATGACATCGATGTATACTGCATCATCTAGCATTGCTCTTCTAGCACATGAGATGAAACTTGATATTCTTAGAAAAAACGTTCAGATAGTGTTGTTTAATATGGAGTGAATAAAGAAGTAACTGTATTTTGTTAATTATGTTGTATGTATACAAACCCATTGGGGCTCTTCAGCTCATGAACGATGATGTGTAGTTGTTGTTACTAACACCATATGTCACCTCAAGAACAACGCTTTGCTGAAAACGCATTACCTATCCGGGTCTTGAGTCACTTCATAATTCCTACTGGTAAGCAACATGAGATTGAGTTTTATATAGACGAAATAGATGTCACCAAATTCCTGGAAGTCAACTAGAGACTAGTGCCCATCGAGTGGCTTCGTTGAAAGATTAAACGTTTGTGCTTATTATCACATTTTGTGAATTATCTATGTTCCGATACGCCATTTGAACGTTGATTCGTCATAAGCGTGAAAAACGTGACGTTTTTGACGTTTTGACGTTTTTTGACGTTTTTCGACGTTTTTCTACGTTTTTTGACGTCTTTTGACGCTTTTCGACGTTTTTTCGACGTTTTTGACGTTTTTTGACGCTTTTCGACGTTTTTCGACGTTTTTCGACGTTTTTTGACGCTTTTCGACGTTTTTTGACGCTTTTCGACGTTTTTTCGACGTTTTTGACGTTTTTGACGTTCTTTGACGTTTTTCGACGTTTTTTGACGTTTTTTGACGCTTTTCGACGTTTTTTCGACGTTTTTGACGTTTTTTGACGTTTTTCGGCGTTTTTTCGACGTTTTTGACGTTTTTGACGTTTTTGACATTTCTTGACGTCTTTGACATTTTTGACGTTGGTGATGTTTTGACGAACGTTTTTGATGTTTTGCAACACGGATTCGATGTTTTGCAGCACGGCTTTGACTTATGTTGAATAATAATTTTCTATTGAACATTGTATGATATTTCAAGTTGTATTTCGACATATTTTGTGCAGGTGAGCTGCTGTTATGAAAACATGTATCTTGTTATTCGGTTTCCCCTCCAGATCCACAGGAAAACATCAACTCGAGTTTATAGATCGAATTATTCGTCTTTGGTTTCTCTTTAAAGAGTACTGGTAGACGTCAATTGTTATTTCGCATCGCTCTCCACGTTAATTGATTGCAATAAAGTCATCGACAGATAAAACATACACACAATACGTTATTCGAAATGGTTGTCAGTACTATATATGCCATCCGTGACATTTTGTGGCTGGCTGTGTCGTACTATTCTTCTAAGGATATTGTTATGCTGATTTGATATTCCCATATTATCCTCAGAAAGAAGTAATCGAGGTTGTGGTGATGGTAGTGGTGGGGATGACTCTGCATGTGTTAAACCATTTTTGGACATTGCATCCTTGTCTCACATAGACATACGCTATTGGGTAGGTGAGTGTCGGTAGAATGTAAGTATTTGACATATCTGCCACCTATGAAACATTCTTTCACACACCCTGTATAGTTTGTCTCTGGAGTTTTCTATCACCAGATGGCTTGAGTTGGTGACGTCATCTACCAGCTATTCTCCAGGATAAAGATTGTATTGTTCCTACACAGAAGTGGGGGTATTGTTATCTTCATGAACATGGCTCATCAGCCACCTGCTGTTTTTCAGAACAAGGGAGGCATTGTTCTCTCGAAGGAGGTAGATATTGTTACAAGATGAGTATGTTTCAACGTCGGCCACGTCGACCATCTGCTCACTCTGAAAAACAGAAGGAAGCATTGCTTAGACACTGGAAGTAAATATTATTACAAGATAACGATAACGCAATCTCTCGGAACAGAGGAGGCATTGTTCTTATACATTGCGTAGCAGATTTCTGGAAATCAGTGACAGCTGACTCCATATACATGGAATTTGATTGACAGCTAGATTAGGTTGAATACAGCAATTCCTCCACAGACAGATGTATCAGTATAGAAACGGAAATTGGAATGACATAACTGAATGACATATTTTGTAATAGTTAGTTTGATTATATTTGCTCACACACATTATTCAAATCTTATCATGATCATGTCTTTCTGACTCCCATCGAGTACATTCATAAGTGGATATGTGTTCTTATTTCATCCAGCATTTTGTTGATATATTCGCTCTTGACTCACTTGGGTATGATATACATGTCTCCTCGACTGACGACCTCTTTCGTGCAACCAATATGCCTATCATTTTCCGGGTGAGCAACAAACACTGGTTCACTTCGTTGATCTTTGATCTACTTCGATCATCCTCGGCTTAGTTCATTTGATTCTACCTCGTATATCAACTGACTATGAAGCAGGTGTCAAATCGAGGTATGCCTATCATTTTTCGGGTGAGCAATAAACACTGATTCACTTCGTTGATCTTCGATCTACTTCGATCATCCTCGGCTTAGTTTATTTGATTCTACCTCGTATATCAACTGACTATAAAGCAGGTGTCAAATCAAGTTTTTTTTCCATCGAGTTCAATGCAATTCTCTTTATTCCCCCCAAGTTTTGTTTATTGTTCCTGGATGCTAGGTCAGACACATACTGTTTTTTTTTCTGTGTAGTAACTTGATTCAATGATTTTTCTGGGTTGTTGATGATTTTTCGAAAGGCCCTGTATACATCCTTATTCACGAATTGTATCGAATGTAATATCAGAAACGATTTGTTTATTATATATCGATACGTATATTCAACTACTATCTGTCATGTGGATTCTGTTAGACCGTGTACTTAAGTCATGTTATGTGTTAATTGAATTTTTGTTGCTGTAAATGCAGAGTCATACCAGTAGTTCAATGATTATTTTGGAAGTCACGTTTTTTGATATTTTTACTCTCATGTTGGACGTTTTGATACACTTCTTTCTTCCATCGAGTGAACACACGTGAATTCCAATCAATTCTACAAGTTATCTTTCCTTGAGTTGTTCCGATTAATTCTCTCATTTTTGTCGATATCTCGCAGACTTTGATGGAAACTGCTTTCAGAGTACCCTAACGATCATGTTGATGAAAGAGAATGACGTTGTTGTTCTATGGTTCACCCCATAGTACCATTTTCCCCAAAGCATGTCCTTGTCGATGTTATGAGGAATATAAAATGAAATTGAGGATACATATTTTGTCGATAACTCTATTCGATTTGTCGCAGGTCATACTTTATTCAGATATCCCTGTATATGGTATACGTCAAAGTCTGTTCTGGAGATGTCTCATACATATCAGATGTTCCTTAACTACAATTCCACTTGAGGTTTTTCACCTGTTTCCCTTCTCCACCCTGTATATATTTTTCGACTAATTTTTGTTTCCTTATACCAACTCTATATGTTACGTACGTCAACGTTCTACTATAGATGTTCAATCTCAGATCCGTGTATCCTTTTTCAATTGAAATAGCTGAATGGCTGAAAAGAGTTGTGCATCGGAACGTGTATATTTCAGTGGAATATCGATCATTCTGCAACGTCTGACAACACTGTTCTAGGTAGGCAACTGATTAAAGTTTCCGCGCGTGCCTTTAGCTGGAAATGTGTGGTTTATTTCGATATCAGGATGGCATACTCGGAGAATTGCTGCTTGAATAAGCATATATCTATTAATACCCTAGTACGAAGATGCCTCTGAGAATGATGTGAATGGTGATTTTTTATTTATTTCATCTCTTGGTGTGTACGAGAGGAAATTCCTATGATATTCGTCACGTGCGTACCTAAGGAGGATAGGGAGGGAAGGTAGGTGTTTCAACTTTTGAATGAGTTTGGTAGAGTGTTGTTCGACATATTTCAAGGTTAACGACGAAAGGATGTGCTGACTGGGCCTGTCGAGGTCGTCTGACTGGTATTGCTAGTGATGGAATTATAGCAGAGATTTCTGAGGAACATTTCCCGTGGAAGTATCTATCATTTTTTAACGATTTTGAACTTCTTTCCAACGTTTTCGTGGCGTTTCTGTGACGTTTTGGTAACGTGTTTACGATTCAGTTTTTTTTTTTCTAGTCATCCTGCATATGTCTTTCTCGACTTTTCATTCGACTCTGACTATTTGTATTACCCTGTATATTATGATTTTGATTTCCTCATTATCATCTGTCATCTGCCATACGCCATCTCCCTTAAGTCTGTTATACCTGATCGTTTGCTTTCGGCTACGTTAGGAGCACCGGAAATATCATCACGATATCTTCCAAAATGTGATAGTGGTCTCTGACTGGTCGGCTGAGTCACGTTTTTCAACCCGGAAGGTGGAGAAGGGGGGTGGTCTCAAGCGTTTGCTCTGGGTGAGGTTTAAAGCACCAGGAGTATCACCAAAGGTATACATTATCTATCAAGCGTTATCTGCCATATGTCAAATGTCAATCGTATACGGCATATGTTATATATCGTATTAGTAAATAGACTAGGAGAGCATCGCCTCATTTTGACCACTTTTCCCATGTAAATCTCCATAAGAAAAGTTAAGGTCAGAAATAGCGAAAATGGTCGTCGAGTCAAATGAAAACAGGGTGAGTCCAAAAACCTTTATCATACAGACTGGAGAAAAATTCTGAAACCAACCCATGAGTTCGAATCGAATCTTACAAATTCAAGGTCATCTAGACCATGTGATCACCCCAAAAAAATTGCAGACTGTGAAGTCAGGAAGCATGGAACGTTAGAACTACCTGCAACCAGCAGTCAAAACGCCCATCAATAACAAATTGCTATTTACTTAATTATCATCAGGACTATTCATTATAGCTAACACAGGATGTAGAAGTCAAACTCAATACGATTTTCAAAAATATATTGGTATAAAATAAAAGGTAAAGCACATATATACATATAATATAAACTATAATTAGCAGTTGACGTTTCAAGTCTCCATTATACTATAGTGCCCCCATGGAAGAGTTTCGCAGGATCCTGGTACAATATACCTCTTGTCATCTTCTGAACTGAGAGCGATTTTTTCTTGAATTATGGAATGAACCTGGTGCTTTTTCGCTCTTATCAAAATTTGAGAAACCTTCTTATGCTCGTGTGTTTCCAGACAGTCGACGTAATCCTCGAAAGTGATAGCTGTTTCAACAACAGACGATTTCACCCCTTTCGCTTTCTTTGCAACACCCATATTCATTATAATATTATTAATCTCGTCCTCATCATAATCTCCCTCCCGTAACTTTGCCCTCTTCTTCTCAAAATCATCATCAGTTACCAGCACCTTTGTAGAGTATAATTTTGATCGTAGACCTACATATTCCATCATTATGACAGAACAATTCTCATCTTTCATCATTCCTAGAACCTTCTTGTTAACCTGAGGAATTCCATGAATATTATCTTCAGGATAGTCAGACGTATCGAAGTGGGTGTGGCAATCTCGCCTTATAACTTCATACGGATTTTTATGGAGCTCATAGATGAGGGAGTCTGTGTCGGTGTAGCAAGCAGAACAATCATTACCAAATTTTTTCACCATATAATCGTAATGGAAGCCATATATAGTAGTTTTGGCTAAATCGAGAATTACTTGACCAACGTAAATGGGCTTATTGAGATATACTTCAAGTTCTTTCAGCTCTACAGCAACTAGATTCTCGTTGAATATAGTACAGTTCTTGAACTCTGGCTTTGAAGTCCATGCTTCAGCGCCATATCTTCCTTCCCATTTCGTTAGAAGCTTAATTTTAATTCTCTTCCGGATGTTTTCTATAGTCTTCCCAAAGACAGCGTTATTCATCAACTTGAATAAATTTTTCTCGAATTCATTTTTAGCAGCCTTTCTCAAACTCGTATTCAGATCAATATATGATTTGAGCCATGTAGATTGCTGAAATTTGAGCACACGATGAATTTTGGTCAGGACCAACCCATGCTTCAGCGCTTGTTTGAGGGCTCGGTAGTGGATGATGTACTTCTCCTTATTATTCAGCGTTGCCATCAGCTTGGTGGGTTGAGAAGGTCTCGTCGGAGGTTTCATAGTTTTTGGATTGATGTGTTCTGAGCAGAAAGGTAGGTCTTTGTGGGAATCATGAAGGCGTCGTGGGTATTCTAGGTCAACTTCTAAAAAGTATCCTTCTGAAGCATCATCAGCAACGGTTGTAACATCAAGATTAGTGTCGGCCCATTCAAATCCTCCATATGGCAATGCCTGAGACATAGCCCAACCGTACTGGTTGTTAACGTCAAAGTACATTAAATATGAGTCAGGCTTTGATGAATCATATGAAGGCATGAACTTGTTGTTTGCCCTAGCTCTTCGTTTCGAACAAATTTGGCTGAGACCTCCACGAATTCCTCGTTCAACAAATAGAAACATATCCACATCCGTAAGCAGCTCCAGTTCTTGGCCGGTTTTATACAGCATAGCATCCCAAGTGAATCCTGGTAGGGTGTAATAGTGTGCAGGGTCAAGATTGTAAGTTCTGAGGCAGCTGGTTCGGAATTTTTCGAAAACATCGGTCAACAACATGATGTCAGTCTTCATGTAGATGTCAACATATTGTCCCTAGTCTTGACAATTGAACTCATTCCACACAAGATTGGCTTTCAGATAATGTCTGCGTGGACAGGGTTTTTCGTTCAGTTTGTCGAAGAAAGCATCAATTGGTGGTAGCTGCGTCTCATTGAAGCGTTGAAACGAGTCGATATAGTCATACGGCATCACACCTTTCTTAGTTAGAAGCTGGAGCTGATCTTCGATGATGTTAGAGAATTGAGACATCAAGTTCGGAAATTCGGTTGAATATGATGCCAACATATCCAGAGAAGAGTTCATAAATCGAAAGCTATCGAAATATATTTTTCTTTGGTGATTGGCAACAAATCAACCCGACCCTGCATTTTAGATGCTATATCCTCAATGATGAAATTTGCATCATATCCACTCAGATTGTGGAACACAACAGGCACCACATGGCTGTCCTGGTACCGAATATTACAGCTTTCATGCGCTGGACCTCTATAATTTTTTTCCGGAATGAGATGCGTATGGTCGCGAACTTTCTTATCATCAGGTCCAAAAGGTTGTTCACAAATGTGGCAACGTTTAGCTCTTTGAAACTCAACTTCCTGCTCAGCGGTCATGTCGATGTTGTATGGACATAAAAACACCGTAGACATATCCTCAGCCAACTGGTTGAGCTCATCAGCGAACCACGCCATACAGTCCTGCCCTCGGTATGAGCGATAAAAGGAAAGAGAATCGTCATATGAACATTTCATAAAGTATCCTACGGCAGCTGGAACGTGGAGCTAAGGCTTCTTAGAATCATCAGTTTTCATCAAAACAGACTCCAAATCAGCATATACCATGAATGGAGCTTTCTCTTTGTTCTTATGGTTCTTGAATTTCAGAATATTCTTGCTCTCCTCCGGCATTCTGATTGCAGTATCATTCATTCTTATGCAATTCTCAACATGTTTATAGAGTTTTTCGGCGGTGCGGAAGTAATGGAGACAGCGGTCGCAGAAGAATTTACGTCCATTATGATCGCTCAGCTGAGAAGATAGCAGTCTGGATAGATCCTTTATCCAACAATAGTGGTACTTGATAGGGGATGAAAGCTTTTCGCAAGAATCTTTTTCATTGAAGTATTGATCCTGGATGAGTAGAAGATTGATATGTCTGTCATTCTTTTCCTTCGTCAAGTATGTGGGAAGAGTCTGCAAGTTCTTGGATTTCTTCTGTAGGATATAGAGATTTATTGATACGTCATTTTGTTTTTCAAAGCGAGGAATCTGCTTGACTGTCATAGGAAACTGAATGCCCTTGAGGTTCAAGACAGTAGACGGATGAGGATACGAGAATGTTCGATCACTATTTTTCCAATCAGCAGGATACAAAGCAGATGTTACCGCCCAAGCAAAACATAATTCATCTTCGTTTTTGACGTTGATACAAGCTCGTTTCCGCTTCATCTGAGTGGGTAATTCAATGTAGGATGATCCAAGTTGAGGAGTAAACTTGTTGATGTTCACCCCCAGATTAATAATGTTCTTTAGCGCCCAGCCTGAATCTCTTTCCTGGAATTCCTCTAACTCGACAAGAATGGGTCTTAGGATTTTATCGTTGAACCACACATTCAAATCGGTATCCTTGTAGATAGGAGAGTTCGAAGTAGTAAAGTACTTGTACTCCCTAAGCACACTATCTCCCTTCACAATTTCAAACTCTCCGCAAAAAACTGAATTGACCTTGACTGCAACATCTTTCCTGAGAGCGTTCTGAATACGTATGCTGAATAGAGCTCGGCAATCAGTCAAAAAGGCTGCAGGATCCTTGTGCTTTAAGTTTGAGATTACTCCAGTCCGAATCCTGCTATTGAAAGCAGACAGAGAATCTGCCCAACGAACTCTATCCCGTGCAGTTTCCTTTCTTGATATAAGTCCAGATCCCGTTTTCTGAAGTATTTTGAACTGGTTTCGGAACGATTTCAGATTCCTCAGGCAAGCTTCCAAGTGTTGCTTCTCCCCAAAATTTTCGGATTTCCTCAAAGCATTATCCAAACGCCTTACAGCCTTATGACATTCGCGAAGACCTTCTTTAACTCGATTCTCATCATATGAGGAAGTTTGGAAGCCGAGAAGAGTAGCTATGTGCTTAACCAGCTCAGCAAACAGTGACATAATTCTCTGTGATAACAAAACAATTTGGTTAGCAATGCTGTCACTAATTATTAAAGCTCAACCTCAAGTTAACGTATTCATGAAACAGATCCAACTCCTTATATATGAAAGATAGAAGCAAGTGTGGGTAGGATGTAAGGAAAAGCGATATCGCTGGTAGAGAATCAAATGATAAAAGCAGAAATATTCGCCTTGTATTCAACCTCCTAGCTGAGACAGAAAGGTAAACCTAACCTCAATTCTCGTATCTATTGGCGCTCGATAAATCGGATGAGCTCTGAAGACACGACTGGTCAATAGGGGCGGCTGCAATAGAATGAGATCATGATAAATGGTGGAACCGTATATGTTATTGCTTTAGGATATTCTGATGCACATCTCACTACCTGAAATACCATGATGTCCTATACCAGCTGAGATTATCAGTTAATATCATGAAATGATGTGGAAGGCCCTCTCAAAATCGAAATTTGTCTGTGTTACAAACCGAATGACTTCACACCAACAAAGTATCGATATCTTTATTCAACCCCAGAGAAATAAGAAAGCGCAATTGCGTAATGAAGCAGTAATTCATAGCTGTAGATAGAACCCATGGAATTTAGAGGCGCAACACATACATTTGAGGTAGATTTCTCAAAGGAAATACGGTTCTTCGATAGCCTTCAGGCAACATTTTCCCCTGAACATGTTATAAGAAACAAACGAACAACACTATTTATACCTGGCTTTACTACGGCAACAACCTCCTTTGCAGAGAGGGATTATTGTCACCAAAGCCGGTACACTCCCCTCGCAAGGGTACCTGACGTGTTTTCGTGCGGGAAAAGTCGACCGTTTCGTTATACTGTCGTACAATATATTCCTGAGAATGATCCATGTACATCTCACTACCTGAAATACCATGATGTACTATACCAGCTAGAATTACCAATTCATTTATTGCTCAACACTTCCTCAGAATCCGAAGAATACCTTTATTTCCAAAATATCCACATTTGATTTCGTTAACAATTTCCACTCTTTACACATGCAGTTCGGAATCACATCAATTTCAAATTTGATTGTCTTGACAAATAATCACCCCTAACACCGCTAGTTACCACAAAAAAAGGTATATTCAATACAAAAAACATTATTATGATAGGACGCGAAATAATTCAGTTCATTGAAAATGAAAATGATTCACAAGTGTATGTTTTTCGTACAATGTCCGAAAGAAATCGAAATCGCCTTATTACCAAAATATGTGAAATTTCATTATTTTCCTAAATATTGTTGTCCCGATATTGATATTTTTGCAAATATCTCAAGAACGCTACAAAATATCGAGAATCCAGATCCAAGAATACCCTTACAACACTGGCCGTCTTAGACTTAGTTCATTGAAAAAAAAAAAAATTAGTGACAAGTGTATGTTTTTCGCACGAAATTCGATAGAAAACAAGACGACCAACAAAAAAGTCCCTATACATTGTTACTCAAAATTGCATCATCACTTTTGAAAAAAAATTGGAAACGTATTATCTTGATGAAAGTCCCGATATTCATATTTTCTCAAATATCTCGGCACAAAATATCGAAAATCTTAATCGAAAAATACCCCAACACCCCTGTCGACTTTCACAACGGCCTACCACATGGAAAAAGTCCGAAGACTGTATCACGAAAAACAAAACATTTCAGTATGACGTCATGACGCGAAATAATTCTAAGTTCACTGAAAAAAAATGAGGGACAAGTGTATGTTTTTCGCACGAAATTCGATAGAAAACAAGACGAATAACGAAAAAGTCCCTATACATTGTTACTCAAAATTGCATCATCACTTTAAAAAAAAAATTGGAAACTTATTATATTGATGAAATTTTTCTATGTCCCGATATTCATATTTTCCCAAATATCTCGGCACAAAATATCGAAAATCTAAATCGAAAAATACCCCAACACCCCTGCCGACTTTCACAACGGCCTACCACATGGAGAAAGACTGTATCACGAAAAACGAAAATTTTTCAATATGTCTTGTGATCTTCAATGTTCCTTAGATATTGGTATACCCTATCTTTCAGAACTGCAGCCTTCGAGCATACCATCGAAAACGATTCAATTTCCAAAACCCAGTCACCACTATCCCTTCTCTCTTCCGCGAACATATTATATCTTCGAACTATCATTGATAAAAAAAAAATTACCTTATCAGTTGGTGGTTCTATTTGGGAGCACTGCACAGCACCACTAACATCACTTTACTGATATTACACATGGAATTTCCATTTTCTTAATTATCTGCCACACTACTCTAGACGGACCGCGGACTGAACGATGAGTATCCACGATTCAACAACACACAAAAGGCCCCACGTAACCCATTGTTCTGACGCAGATAAGGATGATGCAATCGGATGAGGTTGTTACGTAATCGGACACCTGCAAACAAAGGCGGCATTGTTCTCGTATATATTGCGTCGCGAATTATCCAATAACCGGAATTCCAAGAAACGCTGACAGTGGCATAGAGAGAACAAAGGCGGCATTGTTCTAGAGGAAGGCTAGATAACATAAATGGCAAACAAAGGAGGCATTGTTCTACGAAGTCGAGATAAGGATGACTCATCAGCCACCTGCAACATGCATATCGGGTGACCTTGAAACAAAGTGTTACCAATTGTAGTAATACCAACCTAAATCTGGTAAGCACAGTCACTGGATTGTGACGTCATCCACCACCTTTGAAAAAGAAGAAGAAGAATGTCCTAGAACACCCCATAAGCTCTAGAGTCTAGAGTCCGAAGTCCAGAGTCTAGGGGGCTAAGTTCAGAGTACTTCCACATGTCATCTGTCATTCCTTGTGTTCCATGTCACTCTTTGTGTTCCATGCCATCTTGTGACGTCACGTTTTCCACGATTTCGACGTTTTGATGTACGTCACCAACGTCAGAAACGTCAAAAACGTCAAAAACGCCAGAAACGTCAAAAACGTCAAAAACGTCAAAAACGTCGACGTTTTCTGACGTTTTTCACGTTTTTGACGTTTCTGACGTTGGTGACGTACGTCAAAACGACAAAAGCGTGAAAAACGTCAAAAACGTCGACGTTTTCTGACGTTTTTCACGTTTCTGACGTTTCTGACGTTGGTGACGTACGTCAAAACGACAAAAACGTGGAAAACGTGGAAAACGTCAAAAACGTCGACGTTTTCTGACGTTTTTCACGTTTCTAACGTTTCTGACGTTGGTGACGTACGTCAAAACGTCAGAAACGTGAAAAACGTCAGAAAACGTCGACGTTTTTGACATTTTTGACGTTTTCCACGTTTTCCACGTTTTTGTCGTTTTGACGTACGTCACCAACGTCAGAAACGTCAGAAACGTGAAAAACGTCAGAAAACGTCGACGTTTTTGACGTTTTCCACGCTTTTGTCGTTTTGACGTACGTCACTAACGTCAGAAACGTCAGAAACGTGAAAAAAGTCAGAAAACGTCGACGTTTTCCACGCTTTTGTCGTTTTGACGTACGTCACCAACGTCAGAAACGTCAAAAACGTGAAAAACGTCAGAAAACGTCGACGTTTTTGACGTTTTTGACGTTTTTGACGTTTCTGGCGTTTTTGACGTTTTTGACGTTTCTGGCGTTGGTGACGTACATCAAAACGTCGAAATCGTGGAAAACGTGACGTCACAAGATGGCATGGAACACAAAGAGTGACATGGAACACAAGGAATGACAGATGACATGTGGAAGTACTCTGAACTTAGCCCCCTAGACTCTGGACTTCGGACTCTAGACTCTAGAGCTTATGGGGTGTTCTAGGACATTCTTCTTCTTCTTTTTCAAAGGTGGTGGATGACGTCACAATCCAGTGACTGTGCTTACCAGATTTAGGTTGGTATTACTACAATTGGTAACACTTTGTTTCAAGGTCACCCGATATGCATGTTGCAGGTGGCTGATGAGTCATCCTTATCTCGACTTCGTAGAACAATGCCTCCTTTGTTTGCCATTTATGTTATCTAGCCTTCCTCTAGAACAATGCCGCCTTTGTTCTCTCTATGCCACTGTCAGCGTTTCTTGGAATTCCGGTTATTGGATAATTCGCGACGCAATATACGAGAACAATGCCGCCTTTGTTTGCAGGTGTCCGATTACGTAACAACCTCATCCGATTGCATCATCCTTATCTGCGTCAGAACAATGGGTTACGTGGGGCCTTTTGTGTGTTGTTGAATCGTGGATACTCATCGTTCAGTCCGCGGTCCGTCTAGAGTAGTGTGGCAGATATTTAAGAAAATGGAGATTCCATGTGTAATATCAGTATAGTGATGTTAGTGGTGCTGTGCAGTGCTCCCAAATAGAACCACCAACTGATAAGGTAATTTTTTTTTGTATCAATGATAGTTCGAAGATATAATATGTTCGCGGAAGAGAGAAGGGATAGTGGTGACTGGGTTTTGGAAATTGAATCGTTTTCGATGGTATGCTCGAAGGCTGCAGTTCTGAAAGATAGGGTATACCAATATCTAAGGAACATTGAAGATCACAAGACATATTGAAAAATTTTCGTTTTTCGTGATACCGTCTTTCTCCATGTGGTAGGCCGTTGTGAAAGTCGGCAGGGGTGTTGGGGTATTTTTCGATTTAGATTTTCGATATTTTGTGCCGAGATATTTGGGAAAATATGAATATCGGGACATAGAAAAATTTCATCAATATAATAAGTTTCCAATTTTTTTTTTTAAAGTGATGATGCAATTTTGAGTAACAATGTATAGGGACTTTTTCGTTATTCGTCTTGTTTTCTAGCGAATTTCGTGCGAAAAACATACACTTGTCCCTCATTTTTTTTCAGTGAACTTAGAATTATTTCGCGTCATGACGTCATACTGAAATTTTTTGTTTTTCGTGATACAGTCTTCGGACTTTTTCCATGTGGTAGGCCGTTGTGAAAGTCGACAGGGGTGTTGGGGTATTTTTCGATTAAGATTTTCGATATTTTGTGCCGAGATATTTGAGAAAATATGAATATCGGGACTTTCATCAAGATAATACGTTTCCAATTTTTTTTCAAAAGTGATGATGCAATTTTGAGTAACAATCTAAAGGGACTTTTTTGTTGGTCGTCTTGTTTTCTATCGAATTTCGTGCGAAAAACATACACTTGTCACTAATTTTTTTTTTTTTTCAATGAACTAAGTCTAAGACGGCCAATGTTGTAAGGGTATTCTTGGATCTGGATTCTCGATATTTTGTAGCGTTCTTGAGATATTTGCAAAAATATCAATATCGGGACAACAATATTTAGGAAAATAATGAAATTTCACATATAAGTAATAAGGCGATTTCGATTTCTTTCGGACATTGTACGAAAAACATACACTTGTGAATCATTTTCATTTTCAATGAACTGAATTATTTCGCGTCCTATCATAATAATGTTTTTTGTATTGAATATACCTTTTTTGTGGTAACTAGCGGTGTTAGGGGTGATTATTTGTCAAGACAATCAAATTTGAAATTGATGTGATTCCGAACTGCATGTGTAGAGAGTGGAAATTGTTAACGAAATCGTGAATAAATGTGGATATTTTGGAAATAAAGGTATTCTTCGGATTCTGAGGAAGTGTTGAGCAATAAATGAATTGGTAATTCTAGCTGGTATAGTACATCATGGTATTTCAGGTAGTGAGATGTACATGGATCATTCTCAGGAATATATTGTACGACAGTATAACGAAACGGTCGACTTTTCCCGCACGAAAACACGTCAGGTACCCTTGCGAGGGGAGTGTACCGGCTTTGGTGACAATAATCCCTCTCTGCAAAGGAGGTTGTTGCCGTAGTAAAGCCAGGTATAAATAGTGTTGTTCGTTTGTTTCTTATAACATGTTCAGGGGAAAATGTTGCCTGAAGGCTATCGAAGAACCGTATTTCCTTTGAGAAATCTACCTCAAATGTATGTGTTGCGCCTCTAAATTCCATGGGTTCTATCTACAGCTATGAATTACTGCTTCATTACGCAATTGCGCTTTCTTATTTCTCTGGGGTTGAATAAAGATATCGATACTTTGTTGGTGTGAAGTCATTCGGTGTGTAACACAGACAAATTTCGATTTTGAGAGGGCCTTCCACATCATTTCATGATATTAACTGATAATCTCAGCTGGTATAGGACATCATGGTATTTCAGGTAGTGAGATGTGCATCAGAATATCCTAAAGCAATAACATATACGGTTCCACCATTTATCATGATCTCATTCTATTGCAGCCGCCCCTATTGACCAGTCGTGTCTTCAGAGCTCATCCGATTTATCGAGCGCCAATAGATACGAGAATTGAGGTTAGGTTTACCTTTCTGTCTCAGCTAGGAGGTTGAATACAAGGCGAATATTTCTGCTTTTATCATTTGATTCTCTACCAGCGATATCGCTTTTCCTTACATCCTACCCACACTTGCTTCTATCTTTCATATATAAGGAGTTGGATCTGTTTCATGAATACGTTAACTTGAGGTTGAGCTTTAATAATTAGTGACAGCATTGCTAACCAAATTGTTTTGTTATCACAGAGAATTATGTCACTGTTTGCTGAGCTGGTTAAGCACATAGCTACTCTTCTCGGCTTCCAAACTTCCTCATATGATGAGAATCGAGTTAAATAAGGTCTTCGCGAATGTCATAAGGCTGTAAGGCGTTCGAATAATGCTTTGAGGAAATCCGAAAATTTTGGGGAGAAGCAACACTTGGAAGCTTGCCTGAGGAATCTGAAATCGTTCCGAAACCAGTTCAAAATACTTCAGAAAACGGGATCTGGACTTATATCAAGAAAGGAAACTGCACGGGATAGAGTTCGTTGGGCAGATTCTCTGTCTGCTTTCAATAGCAGGATTCGGACTGGAGTAATCTCAAACTTAAAGCACATGGATCCTGCAGCCTTTTTGACTGATTGCCGAGCTCTATTCAGCATACGTATTCAGAACGCTCTCAGGAGAGATGTTGCAGTCAAGGTCAATTCAGTTTTTTGCGGAGAGTTTGAAATTGTGAAGGGAGATAGTGTGCTTAGGGAGTACAAGTACTTTACTACTTCGAACTCTCCTATCTACAAGGATACCGATTTGAATGTGTGGTTCAACGATAAAATCCTAAGACCCATTCTTGTCGAGTTAGAGGAATTCCAGGAAAGAGATTCAGGCTGGGCGCTAAAGAACATTATTAATCTGGGGGTGAACATCAACAAGTTTACTCCTCAACTTGGATCATCCTACATTGAATTACCCACTCAGATGAAGCGGAAACGAGCTTGTATCAACGTCAAAAACGAAGATGAATTATGTTTTGCTTGGGCGGTAACATCTGCTTTGTATCCTGCTGATTGGAAAAATAGTGATCGAACATTCTCGTATCCTCATCCGTCTACTGTCTTGAACCTCAAGGGCATTCAGTTTCCTATGACAGTCAAGCAGATTCCTCGCTTTGAAAAACAAAATGACGTATCAATAAATCTCTATATCCTACAGAAGAAATCCAAGAACTTGCACACTCTTCCCACATACTTGACGAAGGAAAAGAATGACAGACATATCAATCTTCTACTCATCCAGGATCAATACTTCATTGAAAAAGATTCTTGCGAAAAGCTTTCATCCCCTATCAAGTACCACTATTGTTGGATAAAGGATCTATCCAGACTGCTATCTTCTCAGCTGAGCGATCATAATGGACGTAAATTCTTCTGCGACCGCTGTCTCCATTACTTCCGCACCGCCGAAAAACTCTATAAACATGTTGAGAATTGCATAAGAATGAATGATACTGCAATCAGAATGCCGGAGGAGAGCAAGAATATTCTGAAATTCAAGAACCATAAGAACAAAGAGAAAGCTCCATTCATGGTATATGCTGATTTGGAGTCTGTTTTGATGAAAACTGATGATTCTAAGAAGCCTCAGCTCCACGTCCCAGCTGCCGTAGGATACTTTATGAAATGTTCATATGACGATTCTCTTTCCTTTTATCGCTCATACCGAGGGCAGGACTGTATGGCGTGGTTCGCTGATGAGCTCAACCAGTTGGCTGAGGATATGTCTACGGTGTTTTTATGTCCATACAACATCGACATGACCGCTGAGCAGGAAGTTGAGTTTCAAAGAGCTAAACGTTGCCACATTTGTGAACAACCTTTTGGACCTGATGATAAGAAAGTTCGCGACCATACGCATCTCATTCCGGAAAAAAATTATAGAGGTCCAGCGCATGAAAGCTGTAATATTCGGTACCAGGACAGCCATGTGGTGCCTGTTGTGTTCCACAATCTGAGTGGATATGATGCAAATTTCATCATTGAGGATATAGCATCTAAAATGCAGGGTCGGGTTGATTTGTTGCCAATCACCAAAGAAAAATATATTTCGATAGCTTTCGATTTATGAACTCTTCTCTGGATATGTTGGCATCATATTCAACCGAATTTCCGAACTTGATGTCTCAATTCTCTAACATCATCGAAGATCAGCTCCAGCTTCTAACTAAGAAAGGTGTGATGCCGTATGACTATATCGACTCGTTTCAACGCTTCAATGAGACGCAGCTACCACCAATTGATGCTTTCTTCGACAAACTGAACGAAAAACCCTGTCCACGCAGACATTATCTGAAAGCCAATCTTGTGTGGAATGAGTTCAATTGTCAAGACTAGGGACAATATGTTGACATCTACATGAAGACTGACATCATGTTGTTGACCGATGTTTTCGAAAAATTCCGAACCAGCTGCCTCAGAACTTACAATCTTGACCCTGCACACTATTACACCCTACCAGGATTCACTTGGGATGCTATGCTGTATAAAACCGGCCAAGAACTGGAGCTGCTTACGGATGTGGATATGTTTCTATTTGTTGAACGAGGAATTCGTGGAGGTCTCAGCCAAATTTGTTCGAAACGAAGAGCTAGGGCAAACAACAAGTTCATGCCTTCATATGATTCATCAAAGCCTGACTCATATTTAATGTACTTTGACGTTAACAACCAGTACGGTTGGGCTATGTCTCAGGCATTGCCATATGGAGGATTTGAATGGGCCGACACTAATCTTGATGTTACAACCGTTGCTGATGATGCTTCAGAAGGATACTTTTTAGAAGTTGACCTAGAATACCCACGACGCCTTCATGATTCCAACAAAGACCTACCTTTCTGCTCAGAACACATCAATCCAAAAACTATGAAACCTCCGACGAGACCTTCTCAACCCACCAAGCTGATGGCAACGCTGAATAATAAGGAGAAGTACATCATCCACTACCGAGCCCTCAAACAAGCGCTGGAGCATGGGTTGGTCCTGACCAAAATTCATCGTGTGCTCAAATTTCAGCAATCTACATGGCTCAAATCATATATTGATCTGAATACGAGTTTGAGAAAGGCTGCTAAAAATGAATTCGAGAAAAATTTATTCAAGTTGATGAATAACGCTGTCTTTGGGAAGACTATAGAAAACATCCGGAAGAGAATTAAAGTTAAGCTTCTAACGAAATGGGAAGGAAGATATGGCGCTGAAGCATGGACTTCAAAGCCAGAGTTCAAGAACTGTACTATATTCAACGAGAATCTAGTTGCTGTAGAGCTGAAAAAACTTGAAGTATATCTCAATAAGCCCATTTACGTTGGTCAAGTAATTCTCGATTTAGCCAAAACTACTATATATGGCTTCCATTACGATTATATGGTGAAAAAATTTGGTAATGATTGTTCTGCTTGCTACACCGACACAGACTCCCTCATCTATGAGCTCCATAAAAATCCGTATGAAGTTATAAGGCGAGATTGCCACACCCACTTCGATACGTCTGACTATCCTGAAGATAATATTTATGGAATTCCTCAGGTTAACAAGAAGGTTCTAGGAATGATGAAAGATGAGAATTGTTCTGTCATAATGATGGAATATGTAGGTCTACGAGCAAAATTATACTCTACAAAGTTGCGGGTAACTGATGATGATTTTGAGAAGAAGAGGGCAAAGTTACGGGAGGGAGATTATGATGAGGACGAGATTAATAATATTATAATGAATATGGGTGTTGCAAAGAAAGCGAAAGGGGTGAAATCGTCTGTTGTTAAAACAGCTATCACTTTCGAGGATTACGTCGACTGTCTGGAAACACACGAGCATAAGAAGGTTTCTCAAATTTTGATAAGAGCGAAAAAGCACCAGGTTCATTCCATAATTCAAGAAAAAATCGCTCTCAGTTCAGAAGATGACAAGAGGTATATTGTACCAGGATCCTGCGAAACTCTTCCATGGGGGCACTATAGTATAATGGAGACTTGAAACGTCAACTGCTAATTATAGTTTATATTATATGTATATATGTGCTTTACCTTTTATTTTATACCAATATATTTTTGAAAATCGTATTGAGTTTGACTTCTACATCCTGTGTTAGCTATAATGAATAGTCCTGATGATAATTAAGTAAATAGCAATTTGTTATTGATGGGCGTTTTGACTGCTGGTTGCAGGTAGTTCTAACGTTCCATGCTTCCTGACTTCACAGTCTGCAATTTTTTTGGGGTGATCACATGGTCTAGATGACCTTGAATTTGTAAGATTTGATTCGAACTCATGGGTTGGTTTCAGAATTTTTCTCCAGTCTGTATGATAAAGGTTTTTGGACTCACCCTGTTTTCATTTGACTCGACGACCATTTTCGCTATTTCTGACCTTAACTTTTCTTATGAAGATTTACATGGGAAAAGTGGTCAAAATGAGGCGATGCTCTCCTAGTCTATTTACTCGTATTCGGCGAGGATGATAGCACTATGATTATAATGGGACAGTATACAATATCATGAGAGCCGAACATGCCCGTTTGATTCCAGTGAAGTTAGAATCACCAGGATATGAGCTATTGAGCAAATTCGACAGGATGTAAGCATGAACCGCAGTTTCGGACACACCCTGTATGCCTCTGAAGTTTTCCATTCTTGATTGGCTCGTGATGTCATCAGGCACCTGCTAATAAAATGAGGTTTCAAGATTGATGATATCTCTCAGCGAGAACAAAGGAGACATTGTTGGGTGACACTTTAGCCATCTGCACTTGAACAATTGACCTCAAATAAAGATGATGCAATCGGATAAGGTTGTTACGTAATTGGACACCCATGAGAGCCGAACATGACCGTTTGATTTCAGTGAGGTTAGAATCACCAGGATATGAGCTATTGAGCAAATTCGACAGGATGTAAGCATGAACCTCACTTTCAGACACACCCTGTATACCTCTGGAGTTTTTCCATTCTTGAATGGCTCGTGAAGTCATCAGCCACCTGCTAACAAAATGAGGTTACAAGAATATCTCTCAGCGAGAACAAAGGAGGCTTTGTTGGATGACTCATCGTCCACCTGCGTCAGAACAATGGACCCATTGTTCTCTCACAGATGAGGATGATGCAATCGGATGAGGTTGTTACGTAATCGGACACCTGCAAACAAAGGCGGCATTGTTCTCGTATAATATTGCGTCGCAATTTCCCAATAGCCGGAATTCCAAGAAACGCTGACAGTGGCGTCGAGAGAACAAAGGCGGCATTGTTCTAGAGGAAGGCTAGATAACATAATATGGCAAACAAAGGAGGCATTGTTCTATGAAGTCGAGATAAGGATGACTCATCGGCCACCTGCAACATGCATATCGGGTGACCTTGAAACAAATTGCTACCAATTGTAGTAATACCAACCTAAATCTGGTGAGCACAGTCACTGGATTGTGACGTCATCCACCACCTTTCAAAAAGAAGAAGAAGAATGTCCACGCCCATAAGCACTAGAGTCTAGGGGGCTAAGTTCAGAGTACTTCCACGTGTCATCTGTCATTCCTTGTGTTCCATGTCATCTGTCACTTGTCTTCTGTCACTTGTCTTCTGTCACTTGTCATCTGTCACTTGTCATCTGTCACTTGCGGCGGCCATCTTGTGACGTCACTTCCGTGCAGCCAACACCTTCCACCACAGGAACGGTTGTGACGTCACTTCCGGCGGCGGCCATCTTGGCCTGATGGTAACGTAGGTACACTACTCAAGGCTGCATTCCGAAAGGAACAAGTTTATTGTGGAGCTTGTTATACCACTGCCTTCCTGACTGACGTAATCCATACAGTGATTTTTTTAGTAAACACACTTTATGTTCTGATTTTAACTGAGTGATCATTTCCCTTGCTTCTGTCGAAATTGTTTCATTTTCATACGAAGCAATATCTTGAAGCATTTCTTCTAAAAATTCAGGTTTTTCTATGTATATTTCCTCTTCTAATTCTCCATTCAGGAATGCAGTTTCAACGTCTAATTGATGGAGTTCCATATCATGCTGGATTGCGAAAGCTATAACAGTTTGCACTGAACTAATCCTCACAACAGGAGCAAACGTCTCGTGGAAATCGATTCCAGGACACTGAGAATACCCTTTAGCGACTAAACGGGCTTTTCTATTCTCTAATGTACCATCCGATTTGTATTTTTCAATAAGTACAAAGCGACATCCTACCAATTGTCTATCATTTGGTTTGTTGACTGATTTCTTAGTTTCATTCTCAATCAAAGATACAAATTCTCGTCTTATGGCATTTTTCCATTCAAGTGATTCATCTCCTGTTAAAGCAATCTTCATGGGAATCTCAACATTATAGATACATTCGGCAGTTTTGGTTTCCTCTCCTGTACTTTTCGAATTTTCATTAGCTTCTGATTCATCTCCATCTGCAATAGTTCTATATTCTCTTCTGGGTCTACCCCTTTTACCATCTCTGATAATTTTAGGTCTTCCAGGTCCTCTTCTTAAATTCTCGATTTTCTCAATTGCCGGTTCTTGTTGACCAATTTCGTCACCTTCGTCATCCAAAGTTGAGTCATGTTCCTCTTGTGGTAGTTCTCTGTCTTGTTCATATGATTCATCCCCCTCAACTTCTGAATGGTTTTCTGAATCATTTGTTTCAGGACATTCTACCCATTCTTGAAATAAAAGTTTCGGCACAATAGTGTCTTTCTTTTCTATTTCTTCTTCATGAATATTTTCCTGGACGATTTTCAGATCTCGACTAATCTGAACTTTCTGTTCCTCAGGCAACCATACTCTATATCCCTTTGATTCTTCGGAATAACCAAGGAATATACATTTATTTATTTATTTATTTATTTATTTATTTATTGAGAAAATACATCCAACAGGTCATAAGACCCAATTACAGGAGTACATAATACAAAATGAAGAGCTTATAGTAGTCATGAAAAACAAAAATTAAAACAAAAACGAAATCTATATTAGTAATATATACCATGTAACATTATAACATATAAGTATCAGTTTCAATCAGTTATGTAGTGCATTATATAATGCTTTCCTAAACTGAGATAAGTGTAAGAAAAATATATCGATATTTTGTAGACTATTGTAGCTTCTACACATAGAAGTTAAAGGACAGTGAAAGTGGTGTTGAGAGTTAGGTACGTCAATGTGAAATGTTATGTGTGACCTGGAAGTTATACGAGGAACATTAAAATTCAATGATGAAAGTAAAGTAGAAGAGTCGATTTGATTATGTATGATTTTGTACATAAAAATCAAGTCGTTAATTTGGCGGCGTTTTTCAAGTGATGTATAGTTGAACTCTTCTAAGAGTAATTCATAGCTATGCTCTCTTATGGGATAAGAACCATGTTTTTTTAAGTAAAGAAATTTTAGAAACTTTTTCTGTACAGCTTCAATACAATAAATATATTTTCCTTGACAAGGATTCCATATGGAGCTACAGTATTTCAGTTTGCTTCTGACCAATGAATAATATATAGAGCTAATTGCCTCTAATGATGAGAACTCTTTGCTGTTACGCATCACAATTTCTGCGATCGTGGTTCAAATTTAGTCTTTTTCGGCGATTTATTCAAGACATAACCTTTACTTCCAAATGTTTTAAAATTCTCAACATTTGCTTTCCTATTTTCCCATAGAACGAATGGAATTTGTTTATTTATACTTCTTGATGGACATCTATTCCTAATGTAACAAGAAGTTGCGACTGCTTCTGCCCAAAATTTGGTTGGTAAACCAGATTCTATCAGCATAAATCGAGTCATGTCAAGATAAATCCGATTTCGCCTTTCAGCTATCCCGTTTTGCTGGGGTGTATAGGGTACTGTCAGTCTTCTTTTGATGCCATTATCTTTCAAGTATCTTTCAAATTCAGTACTGCACCATTATCGGTTTGTGAATACTTGATTCGACAGATCTTCTGATTTTCTACCATATTTTTATATTCTTTGAAGGCTTCCAAAGCGTCACTTTTCTTCTTCAGAAATTTTACTTCGCCCCATCTTGAAAAGTCATCTATGAAAGTTATAAAATATTTGGATCTTCCTATAGATTCAGATGACATTGGTCCGCATATATCAGGGTGAATGATTTCCAAAAGCATTGAACTTCTGAGAGAATGTTTTGGGAAAGGTATCTGAGTCATTTTTCCCCGCAAACAAATCTCACACGTAGGCAAAACATTTTGTTTCAAATGAACACCATTTATGGGATTTTCTCTAAAAAACAGTTTCAAATCTGGTTCGTTGAGATGCCCAAATCTTTTATGCCATAATTCCAGTGTGTTATTTGTAGCTATACATCCGAATTCCTCTTGTTCTCTGATGAAGTACAAACCATTTCTTCTATCAGCTATGATTTTGGAATCACCCTGTTCATCTAGTATAAATGCGTTTTTATCAGTAAAAAGAACCTCATAACCATTTTCTGTTATTTTAGACACCGACATTAGATCATTCCTTAGTTCTGGAACATACAAGGTATCTCGCATAGTCAAAATTTTATTATTTACAGTCAACTTCACTGTTCCTTTGGCTATTATTTCAGTTGAAGACTTGTCAGCGAGATTAACTACCTGGTTTTCAGTTTTCTCAAGGAATACAAATCTGTCACCATCATGATAATGATTGAGTGCAATTTCTCCCAAACTTCGTGAGATGTTCCACAGTTCTTTATCTGCTTCAATTCAGATGGACTGATGGACAAGATAAGACCAGACCTTGCCTTCCTATCAGCTATGTCCCACCTTGCAGTTTCATCTGGTTCCGCCGTCGGTCGTTTCTTGATACCGTTCACGTAATCCCAGTAATCATTCTTGATTAATATCGCTTCCATTTGTAACTTCCATGTCTCGAAGTTTTCCTTACTCAAAGGTTCAATTCTGACGGTTGTTAGACCACTCATTTTTTGAACTCAAAAATTGGTTTTCTTCACAACTTCACGTCTTCGTACGATAGCCCTGGGCCTATAACCTTTTGGAAGGATACGTGGATCGAAGAACTGATGTGTCAACCAACGGAATACTTTATTCAAACATGGAATTAATCTGACGATTACAATTCTCAATTATGTCACACTTGACAATCTTTCATAATACTGAGTTTCAATAAAACTAAATAGAATGAGTGCTCTTCGTTCGTCAGATTAATTTCATGTTTGAATAAAGTATTCCGTTGGTTAACACATCAGTTCTTCGATCCACGTATCCTTCCAAAACTTTTTCCAGAAAAGAGGCAATTTTGAGTAACAATGTATAGAGAATTTTTCGATGATTGTCTCGAATTTTATCGAATTTTTGGCAGGAAACATACACATGTCAGTCACCTTTTTCATTCAATGAACTTTGAATTATTTCGGGTCATGACGTCGTACTAATTTTTTTGTTTTTCGTGTAGTGCGATTCGTTTGTTTACTTTATTACGAAAGTATAAAGGTAAATTGACGGGTAGCAATTCAGCTTGATCAGCGTGGATATACTCATATTAATATAAATTGTTATTATAATATTGCATGCCAGTAACTAGGACACGATCATGCCACTTCTATTCGAACCATGTAAGAAGCAGTACATTGAATATACGTGTATGTATTCCGGAATAGACCTTTTATTCCTGTACACCATATGACCCATTACATGGCGATCCTGCCTGTTTTTCATAGTGGAAAGTGAAAAAGTTGCTGATCAGAAATATGAGAACGACTAACTCAAAACACCAGGAAGTAACCGATTCTGGCGTCGTGAACTCGAACTTCATCGTGGAAGAAAGCAGCATCCGAGTAGGAACAGAGGTAAAAATTCTTCTATACATCATTGTGGCAATAATGTTATTGCAGTTGGGCATGAAAATATATAAGGCGTATAGAAGAGATATGAAGAGGAAGATCAGAAGAAGTATGGCAGCCATCGAGGTATAGGATTATAAACATTGAATAGTCATCTTAAATATCAGTGTCACCTGCCTGAGAGTGAAAAGTGACTAAAAAGTTGTCAGTTGAGTGAAGTTTCGTGTTTCATCGAGGGTGTGTTTCGCTCAAAATGGAAATCACTCATCATAGACGTCGTGACGTCGCAGCCTACCTAGGAGCCTTTGGTATACGGTGCTGACAAGGCAATTCGAAACCAAATGTTCGCATAACTATCAACATGGACTTCGTATTCGTAAGTTGTCAAACCTTTTTAGTGTCAGAGTAATGACTTTTGTTCCAATTGCGTATCAGCAGTTTTCATTCGCTTGTTATTAATAAATGTTTGATTTGAATAATTGAATGATAACAAAATATCATAAATATGTGACACTTTTACTGTTAGCGAAATCATCGGAAATCTTCAATGTTCTATTTCGCAACAAACAATTTATAATTATTTTCAAGGTAGAAAAACATTTGCAATTGCTGAATAATGATATGTTTCAATATTATATTATGTAGGTGTCAATGTAGTGGTTATCGTTCACAAATTTTGCTCCTGATTCGCAATTATATCCTCTCTGATGAGAACCACTGGGGAAGAGATTTTTCCTGAACTATCTGCAATTAAACAAGATGTTTTGAATGAATCGAAACGTGTTTTGAAAAAACAAGTACCCAAGAGTGAAACAGTTAGGGAAGAAGTAAAGAATAATTTGTTCAATTTATTCAATAAGTTCACGCAATCCTTAGCTCTTTCATGGAACTCTTTGACCGAGCAACAAAAACTTGCCGCTAAAAAACTTTTTCCAACGAGACAAGGTTATACGATCTTTTCAAGTTCTTGGTGCTAAGTACCGAGTACCAGCATCTTGTATCGAATCCATAAACGTAAATATTCTTGAGGACGACACTGAAGAAGAAGAAGAAGACGAAGGCACAATGCCAACGTCAACAATAGAATTTTTCAATGTCGCGAGCAAAATTTTGCCAAATGAATTTGATGGTTCGCACGAAAAGTTGCAATCATTTTTAGACTCCTTGTCACTTCTTCAGTCAATTTCGGCAGAACATGCTGAAAATGCCGTGGCTTTCGTCAAGACCCGCCTGTCTGGTAAGGCTAGAGATCTCATCACCCAAGATGATGTCTCTTTAGAAAGCATCGTCGATAAGATCGAAATTCGAAAGATTCTGTGAAGTATGCCTCAGAAATTGAATCTCTCTCAGCTAGTTTAAAACAAGCATACATAAGTGAAGGAGCGCCAGCATCAGTAGCGGATTCGTACACTACTGATACGACAGTAAATTCAATCGTGAAGAACACTTCTTTTGATAGAATAAAAAAAATAATGGAAGCTGGTAGTTTCGCTTCGTATCAGGAAGCGATCACCAAATTCGTAAATACCATTTCTGATACTACAGTGCAATCTAATCAGGTACTTCATATGAGACAAAATTCTAGACAAAATCATAGAAGATTCAATGATAATAATGCCGGGCTCGGGCATCATTTCCGTGGGAGAGGTCAAAATCGATATCAAAATAACAATAACAGTACTGGGCAATATGGCAGGGGACGAAGACATTTTAATTCAAATAATTATGCGAATAATTATAACCGTAGTAGTTATAGGGGTAGTAGGAATTACCATGCAGTAAGATCGTATGAAACAGAGCCGGACCAGGGCAACGGATCTGGCCCCCAACAAACTCGGGTGGGGGAAATATAAAAATATTCAATGTCGATTTATCACTTTGGAATTTTGTGATGTTCAAAACTGAAATGACAGGAAATGCGAGAGTTTTACTTATCTTAGGTACAGGAGCTGACATATCCCTGTTCAAGCGTACCAAAATTAATTTTGATCAGATGGTAGATAGATCTACTGCTAGCAAAATCGAAGGTGTGACTGATGGACTTATCACTTCATTGGGTACCACAAAAACTATAATTTTTATCGACGGTTGTCAAATAGAACATAAATTCCAATTAGTTGAAGATGATTTTCCAATTCCCGCAGATGGAATACTAGGAAGAGATTTTATAGCAAAATATAAATGTAACTTGAATTATGCAACATGGACAATGACTTTCAACTTACATCGGAGAGTTGTAAATGTCCCAATATATGATAGTCCTGAAGATGACATTTTAATCATTTCGCCAAGATGTGAAGTTATTAGACATGTAAGGAAATTACAATCACTGAAACAAGATGCTTTGGTATTAGATCAAGAATTAGCTGATGGTGTTTATGTAGCCAGGACAATAGTGTCTAGTCAATATCACTAGCGTCTAGCGCAAGGAAATATTAGTATAAACAACGTAGTGGGAGAACCGCGCCAAGCGAGACGCGGACGCGGGCAAACATCAACTGTGCCCATCACCTATAGCGACGCGCGGCTGACAACACATGTTATTAAAAGTCTAATAACACAAAACTAACAATTTGAATACTGATATGAGGATTTGGAGATTGAGGCCATGAAATGAAAAAATAAAATTGGGATACCTATACCTATTATTGGTATTCATAAAATACAATATTATTCTTTAAGCATTCAAGTTTGCATCATGAATAAAGAAACTGAATATCTGAATACATTTTTTCTTTAATTAATTACTAATAATAAGACTAGTGATAATGGCAAGTAAGTTGATATATTGTCAGTATATTTGTGGTATCGTAATGGTATATTTTCAATAGGACACCCTGTACATTATTGCATTTTTAGATTCTCCCTAAAGAGCTGATTTCATCGATACATTACACTTGGGGACCTTGGGGTCTAGCGGACATGATTACAGATAAATAGGGTGTTCAAAATCGGGATTTTTCAACTTTGTTTTTTTTTGTCGAAACTATTTATTATTGATCAAAACGGCTTACATGTCCTTATCTCAACTTTTGATTTTCTATCTACTAACATTTAATTGCAACACATACAGTTGGTTCGAGATTCGATCGGATCATACCATGATGTAGGTATATATCTCTTTCAATTTAATGTCAGTATAGATATAGGAAATCGAGAGTTGAGATAGGAACATGTAAGTCGTTTCAACCAATAATGAATATTTTCGACCTAAAAAAATCATAAAATTTAAAAATTTCGTTTTTGAACACCCCTATTCATATATCTGTATCATTCCCTTTTAATCTATGCCGCTAGTCTCCAAGTGTGATGCATTGATGAAATCGGCTCTCCAGGAAGAACCTAAAAATGTAATAATATACAGGGTGTCCCATTAAAAAAAAACATCATCAGCCAATATCTTGGACTTCGAACACTCTATACCGCGTGACACAGATACATGGTATACCAACCTTTTCTCCTTTGGTTTTCTGTCTATTTTTCTGAAATTTGGAACATCGAATATGCTCACTAGAGGGCTTTATCTCACATTTTAGGGAATTTTTTTCATCTTTCAGTTCTCCTGGGAATTGGATCAACTTTCGATCTTCAAATGGAACACCCTGTATTTCATTTCATATTCGGTTAGCGATTATTATAACGAATTCAACAATACCGGGTAAGATTGGGTTATTTCGAACGATTACGAAAATATTCGCATTCGAAATTCCCATAAGCTCAATGAGTGTGACAAAGATAGAAGTTTCCATATTGCGCCGTCACGCCCATGCATTGATCTTATGGAAACTTCAAACGTAAATAACTCCGTGATTGTTTGAAATAACCCAATCAAACCCGGTATTGTTGAATTCGTTATAACAATCTCTAACCGATTATGGAATGGAATACAGGGTGTTCCATTCAAAAATCGAAAGTTGATCTCATTTCCAGGCGAATTGAAAGATGAAAAATATTTCCTAAAATGTGAGATAAAGCCCTCTAGTGAGCATATTCAATGTTCCAAATTTCAGAAATATAGCTAGAAAACAAAAGGAGAAAAAGGTGGTATACCATGAGTCCATGTTACCCGGTATAGATATGAAAATATTTCAAGATGAAAGTTATTATGAAACACTATTACTATTATTCTGTATTTGAATTTTTTCAAATATGTATATATCTGACAGTTTGGCTAATATCGAAGGAGAACGCACTATATTGACTCACCCTGTACATTACATAATTCGGCGCCAATTAAGGGTATTGGTTGTTCACCTACCCTACCAATGATAATATTACATTATTGTTTCGCTCCTTGTCTCCAACGTTCGTCGGGCATGTCGATAGGTGAAGGCATAGGTGATGTTTGTCCGCGTCCGCGTCTCGCTTGGCGCGGTTCTCCCACTACGGTGTTTATAGGAATAGCTCCTTGCGCTAGACGCTAGTGTCAATATCCTCTCATTAGAATATTGAACACAACATTCGAAAGTGTTATTTTGAAAAATTATGATATCAAAACTACTGATTTTGATCAATTTTTTATTTACCGAATAGAAACCACAACTGACAACAGACAATCAGCTCTGATTAAACAACTGAATCAGGATATTCCTGAATTTATTAAAGATGATATGGTCAAATTATGCGAAGAATTTGCTGATATTTTTGCCTTAGAATAGGATAAGATAACAGTAAATAATTTTCACAAACAAAAATTGGAAACTACGGACAACACACCTGTTTACATAAAAAATTATCGAACTCCCAAATTCCAAATAGACGAAATTAATCGACAAATTGATGCTATGATTAAAAACGATATTATAGAGCCCTTAGCATCGGAATACAATAGCCCTGTGCTGTTGGTGCCGAAAAAATCGACCGATGGAGAGAAGAAATTGCGTCTAGTAGTAGATTTTCGTCAACTCAATAAACAACTAGTAACGGATAAATTTCCACTACCAAGGATAGATGATATATTAGATCAACTAGGCCGAGCTAAATGGTTTTCTGTCATTGACCTAATTTCTGTATTTCATCAAATTCAATTAGAAGAGGAATCACGAGATTTAACATCATTCACAGTTGACAAAGGTCCTTTTAGGTTCACAAGATTACCTTTTGGCTTAGCTGTAAGTCTAAATATTTTTTCAGCGTATGATGTCCATAGCATTTTCAGGGGTCACTCCCGAAAAAGCATTTTTCTATATGGATGATCTAATAGTGATTGGGTGCTCAAAAAATCATCATTTGAAAAATCTTAGGGATGTTTTCCATACATGCAGGAAGTTTAATCTCAAACTCAATCCTGAAAAATGCAGGTTCTTCAGGAAAGAGGTCACTTACCTTGGCCATAAAATTACAGACAGAGGTATCTTGCCAGATGATTCCAAATACGATACAATTAGAAACTGTCCTGTGCCACAAGACGCAGACGCAGTGAAACGATTTGTCGCTTTTTGTAATTATTATCGAAGATTCATTTCATTCTTTGCAGATATAACTTTGCCACTGAATAAATTAACTAGAAAAACGTCTAATTTCAACTGGACTGATGATTGTCAAAAATCCTTCGAAACTTTGAAAAGCGCCCTAATAAGTCCACAAATTTTACGATGTCCCGATTTCTCGAAACCTTTTATCCTAACAACGGATGCAGCAGAAGATGCATGCGGGGCAGTTTTATCACAAAATTTCGATGGACAAGATATGCCAATATATTTTGCTTCTAGGTCATTCACTAGGGGTGAATCACATAAATCAACCATCGAAAAAGAATTAGCAGCAATTCATTGGGCTATTAAATATTTTAAACCATATTTGTATGGACGAAAGTTTATCGTGAAATCGGATCACAGACCTTTGATTTATCTATTTTCTATGAAAGACCCATTTTCAAAATTGACCCGAATGCGTTTAGATTTAGAAGAATTCAATTTCGAAATTCAATACATAAAGGGCAAAGATAATGTTGGCGCAGATGCCCTGTCAAGAATAAATATAGATCAACTAAAGGAAATTAACGAAACAGCTTATCAAGTTCTTGCAGTTACAAGAGGTATGACCAGGAACCAAAATAGCGAAATTGACAACATTCAAAAAGTAAAAACATCCCTGCAAAATTTTGATCAGCCAGCACAACCCAAAATATACGAATCATCTGATGATTCACACAACTTGAAATTGCCAAATTTGAAATTCTATATCAGACCATCATATCTAAGGATATCGATTGGTAATAAAAGAGAAAGCGCGCAACAATCGATTCAGATCGTTGATGACAATTTTTCTTCAGAGAAAATATTGTCTACGCTAGAAAATATGGCGGACGATTATGGATATGATAAAATTAAATTGAGAATTGATGATGAAATTTTTAATAGGTGCATCGTACAGGAATTCAAAGAACTAGGCCAGAAAATTTTGAAAAAACTGATAGTAGTACTACATAATATACCACCGATACTAGTCAAAGATAAAGAAAAGCGCGACGAATTATTGAAAATATATCATGACTATCCACTTTCAGGAGGACACTGCGGTCAGAAACGACTTCTGAAAAAATTGAGAGTTTCCTATAGATGGAAAAATATGTCAAGGGATGTATACCATTATGTTAAGTCTTGTAGCAAATGTCAAAAGAATAAGAACAAATTAGGTCATTCGGAACCTTTCACTATTTCACCCACCCCTCAAAAAGCATTCGATATTGTTTGCATAGATACAATAGGACCATTTACAAAAAGCAACTCTGGGAATATATACGCTGTAACTCTACAATGCAAACTGACCAAATACGTGGTGATAATACCAATTCCAAATAAAGGAGCAAGAACAATAGCAAAAGCAATTTTTGAGAAATTCATCATTATCTACGGTCCAATGAGAGAGATTCGAACAGACATGGGAACTGAATATAAAAATCAAATTTTAGGTAACCTCATGAAACTATTCGGAATTGATCAAAAGATATCAACTGCGTAGAATAGAATAGAATCTTTATTGTTTACAGAAACACGTAGTTTCATAACAAGGAGTTCATACAGTTGGAGGCAGCAAAAACTTATGACTAATACAGATATACCACCGAATTGATGCAGTGGTGAAAAAGTAAATAATCACATGATAGATCCCAAAAGCGAGTAGGAAGAAAATAATAAGAACAAGAAACAAAAAAAAAAGTATAAACCCTAAATCAGGCGCCCTCTTTCCCATTACGAACATATAGATACCTAATACAATACATGTAATTGCATTAAATCTAAAAGATATCAACTGCGTATCATAGTCAAAGCATTGGTGGTTGCGAAAGAAATCATCGAGTCCTTAATGAGTATATACGAATGTATATCAACGAAAAGCGGTCTGATTGGGATGAGTGGATGAGCTATTACACATTTTGTTACAACACAACCCCAAGTTCTTACCATAATTATACACCATTTGAACTTGTTTTTGCCAAAAAAGCAGTATTACCTGAATTATTGTCAGGAGCTCGTGTAGATCCCCTGTATAACGTGGATGCATATGATCAGGAAATACGATATAGATTACAAATTACGCAAGCAAGAGCCAAAGAGTATCTTGAAAGAGCTAAGCTAGAGCGTAAACTTCGGTTTGATAAGAAAGCTGCAGCAATCAAACTGAAGGCCGGCGATCTCGTTATTGTTCCAAATGAGAACAGAAATAAGTTCGATCCTTGGTACAAAGGTCCTTCCACAGTGGTATCCTGCGAGGGTCCAAATTGTACAATCAGGGACGAAATGGGTAAGGAAATGCCAATACAAAAAAATAGAATTCAGATTTATCATGAAAATACAAAATGAACATTATATCAACTATTTATATATATGTCATTTTCATCGAGGAGATTCTAATGTGCTTAGAACTTTTTGTCATTTATTGAGGTACTGATATTATATTATAGTAGACGTCAACTCATATAGTTAGCCTAGGTTAGGGCAAAACAGGCACCTATGTTATTGTATTCATATTCATACGCATTGAGCAAATTTGCTTATTAATCATTTGGCGTTATATTATAGTAGAGTAGTAATTTTTTCTTGGGGCTCAAGGGGTCATTGTGACTGTGTTTCATGCTCCTGCAGGTATTTTTATGAAGGGAATACATTTTAATAATCTCTGATGGATTATAAATGAATTTGTTATAGGTTTCAGTGGGTTTTACGATTTCTGTATATTTAATGAATAATGCAATCGATTTTGACAGGATTCTCTAAGATACCCAACTGTATAGAATGTCCTTCATTAATGGCCAAAATGAAGTCCATTCTCTCGGAAGGGAAGGTGTAGTGCGATTCGTTTGTTTACTTCATTACGGAAGTATAAAGGTAAATTGACGGGTAGCAATACAGCTTGATCAGCGTGGATATACTTATATTAATATAAATTGTTATTATAATATTGCATGCCAGTAACTAGGACACGATCATGCCACATCTATTCGAACCATGTAAGAAGCAGTACATTGAATATACGTGTATGTATTCCGGAATAGACCTTTTATTCCTGTACACCATATGACCCATTACTTTCGTGATACGGTGTTCGATTTTTCACCATGTAGTAGGCCTTCGCGAAATTCGACAAGGGTGTTGGAATATTTTTCGATTTATATGCTCGATGTTTTGTGCCGTTTTCGAAATATTTCAGAAAATATGAATATAGGGACATGAAAAAATCTTATCAGAAATATTACTTTTCCAACTTTTTTCCAGAAAAGAGGCAATTTTGAGTAACAATGTATAGAGAATTTTTCGATGATCGTCTTGATTTCTATCGAATTTTGAGCAACAAACATACACTTGTCACTCACTTCTTTTTTTCAATGAACTTCGAAGTATTTCGCGTCATGACGTCGTAATAACTTTATTGTTCTTCGTGATACGGTGTTCGGACTTTCTCCATGTGGTAGGCCTTTGCGAAAGTCGACAAGGGTGCTGGAGTATTTCTCCATATATATTCTCGATGTTTTGTGCCTTTTTAGGAATATTTGAGGAACTATGAATATCGGGACTTGAAAAAATTCATCAGAAATAATACTTTTCCAATTTTTTTTCCAGTGGAGAGGCAATTTTGAGTAACAATGTATAGAGATTTTTTCGTTGGTCGTCTTTATTCCTATCGAATTTTGGGCGACAAATCATACACTTGTCAATCACCTTTTTCATTCAATGAACTTTGAATTATTTCGGGTCATGACGTCGTACAAATTTTTTTTGTCTTTCGTGATATAATGTTCGGACTTTCTCCATATGGTAGGTCATTGCGGAAGTCGACAGAAGTGTTGGTGTATTTTTAGATTCAGATTTTCGATATTTTGTGCTGTTCACGAGATGTTTGAGAAACTATGAATATCGGGACTTAAAAAAAATTCATCAGAATTAATACTTCTCCAATTTTTCTCTTCCAGTGATGAGGTAATTTTGAGTGCCAATGTATTGAGACTTTTTTGTTGGTCGTCATGATTTTTATCGAAATTCGGGCGGAAGACATACAATTGTCACTCACCTTTTTTTTTCAATGAACTTAGAATTATTTCGCGTCATGACGTCGTACTTATTTTTTTGTTTTTCGTGAAATGGTGTTCGGACTTTCTCCATGTGGTAGGCCTATACGGAAGTCGACAAGGGTGTTGGGGTATTTTTCGATCTGGAGTTTCGAAATTCATTGCCGTTCAGGAGATATTTGAGAGAATAGGAATATCGGGACTTGAGAAGATTTCATCGAAAAGGATACTTTTCAAATTTTTTTCTTCCTGTAAGGAGGCAATTTTGAGTAACAATGAATTGAGACTGTTTCGTTGGTCATCTTGATTTCTATCGAATTTCGGGCGAAAAAACTACAATTGTCAGTCACCTTTTATTTTCAATGAACTAAGAATTATTTCGCGTCATAACGTCGTTCTAATTCCTTTGTTTCTCGTGAAACGGTGTTCGGACTTTCTCCATGTGGTAGGCCTATGCGGAAGTCGACAAGTTTGTTGGAGTATTTTTTCATTTAGATTTTCGTAATTCATTGCCGTTCTCGAGATATTTGAGAAAATATGAATATCGGGACTTAAAAATATGATACTTTTCCAATTTTTTGCTTCCAGTAAAGAGTATTTTGAGTAAAAATGTATTGAGACTTTTTCGTTGGTCGTCTTAATTTCTATCGAATTCCGGGCGGAAAACATACACTTGTCACTCACTATTTTTTTCAATGAACTTGGAATTATTCCGCGTCATGACGTCGTACTGATTTTTTTGTTTTTCGTGATACGGTGTTTAGACTTTCTCTATGTGGTAGGCCCATGCGAAATTCGACAATGGTGTTGGGGTATGTTTCGTTTGAGATTTTCGATATTTTGTGCCGTTCTAGAGATATTTGAGAAAATATGAATATCGGGATCAATTTATGAAGACTTTTCCGTTGGTCGTCTTGATTTCTATCGAATTTTTGGCAAAAAAGCTACACTTGTCACTCACCTTTTTTCTTCAATGGACTTAAAATTATTTCGCGTCATAAAGTCGTACGAATATTTTTGTTTTTCGTGATATAATGTCCGGACTTTCTCCATGTGGTAGGTCGTTGCGGAAGTCGACAGGAGTGTTGGTGATTTCTTTGATCCAGATTTTCGATATTTTGTGCTGTTCTCGAGATATTTGGGAAAATATGAATATCGGGACTTGAAAAAAAATCATCAGAAATAATACTTCTTCATTTTTTCTCTTCCAGTGAAGAGGCAATTTTGAGTGCCAATGTATGGAGACTTTTTCGTTGGTCGTCTTGATTTCTATCGAATTTTGGGCGAAAAACATACAAATATCACTCACCTTTTTTTTTCAATGAACTTAGAATTATTTCGCGTCATGACGTCGTACTAATTTTTTTGTTTTTCGTGAAACGGTGTTCGAGCTTCCTCCATGTGGTAGGCCTATGCGGAAGTCGACAAGGGTGTTGGGGTATTTTTCGATTTAGATTTTCGCAATTCATTGTCGTTCAGGAGATATTTGAGAGAATATGAATATGGGGACTTGAAAAAAATTTAACCAAAAATGATACTTTTCCGATTTTTTTCTTCCAGTAAAGAGGCAATTTTGAGTAACAATGTATCGAGACTTTTTCGTTGGTCGTCTTGATTTCTATCGAATTTCGGGCGAAAAACATACAATTGTCACTCATTTTTTTTTTCTCTATGAACTTAGAATCATTTCGCGTCATGACGTCGTACTGATTTTTTTGTTTTTCGTGATACGGTGTTCGGACTTTCTTCATGTGGTAGGCTTTTGCGAAAGTCGACAGGAACGTTGGGGTATTCTTCGATTCAGATTTTCTATATTTATTGCCGTTCTCGAGATAATTGAGAAAATATAAATATCGGGACTTTGAAGAATTTCATCAAAAATAATACTTTTCCAATTTGTTTTCCAGTGAAGAGGCAATTTTGAGTAACTAATAATGAAGACTTCTTTGTTAGTCGTCCTGATTTCTTTCTAATTTTTGGCAAAAAACATGCAATTGTCACTCACCTTTTTTTTTCAATGAACTTTGAATTATTTCGCGTCATGACGTCGTACTATTTTTTATGTTTTTCGTGAAACGGTGTTCAGACTTTCTCCATGTGGTAGGCCTTAGCGAAAGTCGACAAGGGTGTTGGAGTATTTTTCGATTCATATTCTCGATGTTTTGTGCCGTTCTCGAAATGTTTCAGAAAATATGAATATCGGGATTTGAAAAAATCTCATCAAAATTATTACTTTTCCAATTTTTTTCCAGAAAAGAGGCAATTTTGAGTAAAAATGTATGGGGAATTTTTCGTTGATCGTCTCGATTTCTATCGAATTTTGGGCAAAAAACATACAATTGTCGCTCCCTTTTTTTTTAATGAAGTTAGAATTAATTCGCGTCATGACGTCGTACATTTTTCTTTGTTGCTCGTGATATAATGTTAGGACTTTCTCCATGTGGTAGGTCTTTGCGGAAGTCGACAGAGGCGTTGGTGTGTTCTTTGATTAAGATGTCCGATATTTAGTGCCGTTCTCGAGTTATTTGAACAAATATGAAAAACGGGACTTTGAAAAATTTCATCGAAAATAATTCTTTTCCAATTTTTGTTTTCCAGTAAAGAGGCAATTTTGAGTTACAATTGATGGAGACTTTTTCGTTGGTCGTTTTAATTTCTATCGAATTTTGGGCGAAAAACATACACTTGTCCCTTTTTTTTTTTTCTCAATGAACTTAGAATTATGCCGCGTCATGAAGTCGTACTAATTATTTTGTTTCTCGTGATACGGTGTTCGGAGTTTCTCCATGTGATAGGCCTATGCGGAAGTCGACAATGGTGTTGATGTATGTTTCGATTTAGATTTTCGATATTTTGTGCCGTTCCCGAGATATTTGAGAAAATATAAATATCAGGAACAATTTCTGAAGACTTTTTCGTTGGTCGTCTTGATTTCTATCGAATTTTGGGCGAAAAACATACACTTGTCACTCACTTTTTTTCTCAATGAACTTAGTACTATTCCGCGTCATGCGTTCTCGAGATATTCGAGAAAATATGAATATCGGGAACAATTAATGAAGACTTTTCCTTTGGTCGTCTTGATTTCTATCGAATTTGGGTCGAAAAACATACACTTGTCTCTCACCTTTTTTATTCAATGAACTTTTGAATTATTTCGCGTCATGACTTCGTACAATTTTTTTTGTTTTTCGTGATACGGTGTTCGAACTTCCTCCATATAGTAGGCCTTTGCGAAAGTCGACAAGGGTGTTGGAGTATTTTTCGATTCATATTCTCGATGTTTTGTGCCGTTCTCGAAATATTTCAGAAAATATGAATATCGGGATTTGAAAAAATCTCATCAGGAATATTACTTTTCCAATTTTTTTCCAGAAAAGAGGCAATTTTGAGTAAAGATGTATAGAGAATTTTTCGTTGATCGTCTTGATTTCTATCGAATTTTGGGCAGAAAACATACAATTGTAGCTCTTCTCTTTTTTTTTAATGAAGTTAGAATCAATTCGCGTCATGACGTCGTACTGATTTTTTTGTTTTTCGTGATACGGTGTTCAAACTTGCTCCATGTGGTAGGCCTTTGCGGAAGTCGACAGGGGCTCTGATGTGTTCTTTGATTTAGATTTCCGATATTTAGTGCCGTTCTCGAGATATTTGAGAAAATATGAATATCGGGACTTTGATAAATTTCATCAAAAATAATACTTTTACAATATTTTTTTCCAGTGAAGAGGCAATTTTGAGTGACAATTTATGGAGACTTTTTCGTTGGTCGTCTTGATTTGTATCGAATTCTGGGCGACAAATCATACACTTGTCACTCACTTTTTTCATTCAATGAACTTCGAATTATTTCGGGTCATGACGTCGTACTAATTTTTTTTGTTTATCGTGATACGGTGCTCGAACTTTCACCATGTAGTAGGCCTTTGCGGAAGTCGACAAGGGTGTCGTCGTATTTTTCGATTTATATTCTCGATGTTTTGTGCCGTTCTCGAAATATTTCAGAAAATATGAATATCGGGACTTGAAAAAATCATATCAAAAATATTACTTTTCCAACTTTTTTCCAGAAAAGAGGCAATTTTGAGTAACAATGTATAGAGAATTTTTCGATGATCGTCTTAATTTCTATCGAATTTTGGGCAAAAAACATACACATGTCACTCACCTTTTTCATTCAATGAACTTTGAATTATTTCGGGTCATGACGTCGTACTAATTGTTTTGTTTTTCGTGATACGGTGTTCGATTTTTCACCATGTAGTAGGCCTTTGCGAAAGTCGACAAGGGTGTTGGAATATTTTTCGATTTATATTCTCGATGTTTTGTGCCGTTCTCGAAATATTTCAGAAAATATGAATATAGGGACTTGAAAAAATCTTATCAAAAATATTACTTTTCCAACTTTTTTCCAGAAAAGAGGCAATTTTGAGTAACAATGTATACAGAATTTTTCGATGATCGCCTTGATTTCTATCGAATTCTGGGCAAAAAACATACACTTGTCACTCACTTTTTTTTTCAATGAACTTCGAAGTATTTCGCGTCATGACGTCGTAATAACGTTATTGTTTTTCGTGATACGGTGTTCGGACTTCCATCATGTGGTAGGCCTTTGCGAAAGTCGACAAGGGTGCTGGAGTATTTCTCGATATATATTCTCGATGTTTTGTGCCTTTCTAGAAATATTTGAGTAACTATGAATATTGGGACTTGGAAAAATTCATCAGAAATAATACTTTTCCGATTTTTTTTCCAGTGAAGAGGCAATTTTGAGTAACAATGTAAGGAGATTGTTTCGTTGGTCGTCTTGATTCCTATCGAATTCTGGGCGACAAAACATACACTTGTCACTCACCTCTCTCATCGAATTATTTCGGGTCTTGACGTCGTACAAATTTTTTTGTTTTTCGTGATATAATGTTCGGACTTTCTCCATATGGTAGGTCATTGCGGAAGTCGACAGGAGTGTTGGTGTATTTTTCGATTCAGATTTTCGATATTTTGTGCTGTTCTCGAAAAATTTGAGAAACAATGAATATCGGGACTTAAAAGAAATTCATCAGAATTAATACACTACACTGTTTTACCACTAACCAAACCGATTTTTTAACGCCTCGACACGTGTTTCGCTAACTATGTTAGCATCTTCAGGAGAAGATTAAAACTCAGTTTTAATCTTCTCCTGAAGATGCTAACATAGTTAGCGAAACACGTGTCGAGGCGTTAAAAAATCGGTTTGGTTAGTGGTAAAACAGTGTAGTGTATTATCGTGCCAAAGGTTCCAGTCTTCGATATATCAGAATTAATACTACTCCAATTCTTCTCTTCCAGTGAAGAGGCAATTCTGAGTGCCAATGTAATGAGACTTTTTTGTTGGTCGTCATGATTTCTATCGAAATTCGGGCGGAAGACATACAATTGTCACTCACCTTTATTTTTCAATGAACTTATTATTTCGCGTCATGACGTCGTACTTACTTTTTTGTTTCTCGTGAAACGGTGTTCGGACTTTCTCCATGTGGTAGGCCTATACGGAAGTCGACAAGGGTGTTGGGGTATTTTTCGATTTCGATTTTCGAAATTCATTGCCGTTCAGGAGATATTTGAGAGAATAGGAATATCGGGACTTGAGAAAATTTCATCAAAAAGGATACTTTTCAAATTTTCTTCTTCCAGTAAAGAGGCCATTTTAAGTAACAATGAATTGAGACTGTTTCGATGGTCGTCTTGATTTCTATCGAATTTCGGGAGAAAAAAATACAATTGTCAGTCACCATTTATTTTCAATGAACTGAGAGTTATTTCGCGTCATAACGTCGTTCTAATTTTTTTGTTTCTCGTGAAACGGTGTTCTGACTCTCTCCATGTGGTAGGCCTATGCGGAAGTCGACAAGGTTCTTGAGGTATTTGTTGATTTAGATTTTCGAAATTCATTGCCGTTCTCGAGATATTTGAGAAAATATGATATCGGGACTTAAAAAAATTTCATCAAATATGATACTTTTCCAATTTTTTTCTTCCAGTAAAGAGTATTTTGAGTAACAATGTATAGAGACTTTTTCGTTGGTCGTCTTAATTTCTATCGAATTCCGGGCGGAAAACATACTCTTGTCACTCACTATTTTTTTCAATGAACTTGGAATTATTCCGCGTTATGACGTCGTACTGATTTTTTTGTTTTTCGTGATACGGTGTTCGGACTTTCTCTATGTGGTAGGGCTATGCGAAATTCGACAATGGTGTTGGGGTATGTTTCGATTCAGATTTTCGATATTTTGTGCCGTTAAAGAGATATTCGAGAAAATATGAATATCGGAATCAATTTATGAAGACTTTTCCGTTGGTCGTCTTGATTTCTATCGAATTTTTGGCAAAAAACATACACTTGTCACTCACCTTTTTTCTTCAATGTACTCAGAATTATTTCGCGTCATGACGTCGTACAAATATTTTTGTTTTTTGTGATATAATGTCCGGACTTTCTCCATGTGGTAGGTCGTTGCGGAAGTCGACAGGAGTGTTGGTGATTTTTTTGATTCAGATTTTCGATATTTTGTGCTGTTCTCGAGATATTTGGGAAAATATGAATATTTTTTCTCTTTCAGTGAAGAGGCAATTTTGATTGCCAATGTATGGAGACTTCTTCGTTGGTCGTCTTGATTTATATCGAATTTCGGGCAAAAAACATACAAATGTCACTCACCTTTTTTTTTCAATGAACTTAGAATTATTTCGCGTCATGACGTCGTACTGATTTCATTGTTTTTCGTGAAACGGTGTTCGAGCTTTCCCCATGTAGTAGGCCTATGCGGAAGTCGACAAGGGTGTTGCGGTATTTTTCGATTCAGATTTTCGAAATTCATTGTCGTTCAGGAGATATTTGAGAGAATATGAATATGGGGACTTGAAAAAAATTTGACCAAAAATGATACCTTTCCAATTTTTTTCTTCCAGTAAAGAGGCAATTTTGAGTAACAATGTATTGAGACTTTTCTGTTGGTCGTCTTGATTTTTATCGAATTTCGGGCGAAAAACATACAATTTTCACTCACTTCTTTTTCTCGATGAACTTAGAATTATTTCGCGTCATGACGTCGTACTGATTTTTTTGTTTTTCGTGATACGGTGTTCGGACTTTCTCCATGTGGTAGGCTTTTGCGAAAGTCGACAGGAACGTTGGGGTATTCTTCGATTTAGATTTTCTATATCTATTGTCGTTCTCGAGATATTTGAGAAAATATGAATATCGGGACTTTGAAGAATTTCATCAAAAATAATACTTTTCCAATTTTTTTCTCCAGTGAAGAGGCAATTTTGAGTAACAAATAATGAAGACTTCTTTGTAAGTCGTCTTGATTTCTATCGAATTTTGGGCAAAAAACATGCAATTGTCACTCACCTTTTTTCTTTCAATGAACTTAGAATTATTTCGCGTCATGACGTCGTACTATTTTTTATGTTTTTCGTGAAACGGTGTTCAGACATTCTCCATGTGGTAGGCCTATGCGAAAGTCGACTATGGTGTTGACGTATATTTCGATTTAAATTTTCAATATTCAGTGCCGGTCTTGAGATATTTGAGAAAATATGAATATCGGGACTCTGAAAAATGTCATCAAAAATAATACTTTTCCAATTTTTTTTTTCCAGTGAAGAGGCAATTTTGAGTAACAATTTATGAAGACTTCTCCGATGGTCGTCTTGATTTCTATCGAATTTTGGACGACAAAACATACACTTGTCTCTCACCTTTTTCATTCAATGAACTTTGAATTATTTCGCGTAATGACGTCGTACAATTTTTTTGTTTTTCGTGATACGGTGTTTGAACTTTCTCCATGTAGTAGGCTTTTGCGGAAGTCGACAAGGGTGTTGGAGTATTTTTCGATTCATATTCTCGATGTCTTGTGCCGTTTCCGAAATATTTTAGAAAATATGAATATCGGGATTTGAAAAAATCTCATCAAAATTATTACTTTTCCAATTTTTTTCCAGAAAAGAGGCAATTTTGAGTAAAAATGTATGGAGAATTTCTTGTTGATCGCCTTGATTTATATCGAATTTTGGGCAAAAAACATACAATTGTCACTCACTTTTTTTTTTCTCTATGAACTTAGAATCATTTCGCGTCATGACGTCGTACTGATTTTTTTTGTTTTTCGTGAAACGGTGTTCGGACTTTCTTCATTTGGTAGGCTTCTGCGAGAGTCGACAGGAACGTTGGGGTATTCTTCGATTCAGATTTTCTATATTTATTGCCGTTCTCGAGATATTTGAGAAAATATGAATATCGGGAATTTGAAGAATTTCATCAAAAATAATACTTTTCCAATTTTTTTTCCAGTAGAGAGGCAATTCTGAGTAACAAATAATGAAGACTTCTTTGTTAGTCGTCTTGATTTCAATCTAATTTTTGGCAAAAAACATACACTTGTCACTCACTTTTTTCATTCAATGAACTTCGAATTATTTCGGGTCATGACGTCGTACTAATTTTTTTGTTTTTCGTGATACGGTGCTCGAACTTTCACCATGTAGTAAGCCTTTGCGGAAGTCGACAAGGGTGTCGTCGTATTTTTCGGTTCATATTCTCGATGTTTTGTGCCGTTCTCGAAATATTTCAGAAAATATGAATATCGGGACTTGAAAAAATCTTATCAAAAATATTACTTTTCCAACTTTTTTCCAGAAAAGAGGCAATTTTGAGTAACAATGTATAGAGAATTTTCCGATGATCGTCTTAATTTCTATCGAAATTTGGGCAAAAAACATACACATGTCACTCACCTTTTTCATTCAATGAACTTTGAATTATTTCGGGTCATGACGTCGTACTAATTTTTTTGTTTTTCGTGATACTGTATTCGATTTTTCACCATGTAGATGGCCTTTGCGAAAGTCGACAAAGGTGTTGGAATATTTTTCGATTTATATTCTCGATGTTTTGTGCCGTTCTCGAAATATTTCAGAGAATATGAATGTAGGGACTTGAAAAAATATTATCAAAAATATTACTTTTCCAACTCATTTCCAGAGAAGAGGCAATTTTGAGTAACAATGTATACTGAATTTTTCGATGATCGTCTTGATTTCTATCGAATTTTGGGCAAAAAACATACACTTGTCACTCACTTTTTTTTTTCAATGAACTTCGAAGTATTTCGCGTCATGACGTCGTAATAACTTTATTGTTTTTCGTGATACGGTGTTCGGACTTTCATCATATGGTAGGCCTTTGCGAAAGTCGACAAGGGTGCTGGAGTATTTCTCGATATATATTCTCGATGTTTTGTGCCTTCCTAGAAATATTTGAGAAACTATGAATATCGGGACTTGAAAAAATTCATCAGAAATGATACTTTTCCGATTTTTTTTCCAGTGAAGAGGCAATTTTGAGTAACAATGTAAAGAGATTGTTTCGTAGGTCGTCTTGATTCCTATCGAATTCTGGGCGACAAAACATACACTTGTCACTCACCTTTCTCATTCAATGAACTTTGAATTATTTCGGGTCTTGACGTCGTACAAATTTTTTTGTTTTTCGTGATATAATGTTCGGATTTTCTCCATATGGTAGGTCATTGCGGAAGTCGACAGGAGTGTTGGTGTATTTTTCGATTCAGATTTTCGATATTTTGTGCTGTTCTCGAAATATTTGAGAAACAATGAATATCGGGACTTAAAAAAAATTCATCAGAATTAATACTTCTCCAATTTTTCTCTTCCAGTGAAGAGGCAATTCTGAGTGCCAATGTATTGAGACTTTTTTGTTGGTCGTCATGATTTCTATCGAAATTCGGGCGGAAGACATACAATTGTCACTCACCTTTATTTTTCAATGAACTTAGAATTATTTCGCGTCGTGACGTCGTACTTATTTTTTTGTTTCTCGTGAAACGGTGTTCGGACTTTCTCCATGTGGTAGGCCTATACGGTCGACAAGGGTGTTGGGGTATTATTCAATTTCGATTTTCGAAATTCATTTGATGAAAAATTTGACCAAAAATGATACTTTGCCAATTTTTTTCTTCCAGTATAGAGGCAATTTTGAGTAACAATGAATTGAGACTGTTTCGTTGGTCGTCTTGATTTCTATCGAATTTCGGGAGAAAAAAATACAATTGTCAGTCACCTTTTATTCTCAATGAACTAAGAATTATTTCGCGTCATAACGTCGTTCTAATTTTTTTGTTTCTCGTGAAACGGTGTTCTGACTTTCTCCATGAGGTAGGCCTATGCGGAAGTCGACGAGGTTTTTGAGGTATTTTTTGATTTAGATTCTCGAAATCCATTGCCGTTCTCGAGATATTTGAGAAAATATGATATCGGGACTTGAAAAAATTTCATCGAATATGATACTTTTCCAATTTTTTTCTTCCACTAAAGAGTATTTTGAGTGACAATGTATAGAGACTTTTTCGTTGGTCGTCTTAATTTCTATCGAATTCTGGGCGGAAAACATACTCTTGTCACTCACTATTTTTTTCAATGAACTTGGAATTATTCCGCGTCATGACGTCGTACTGATTTTTTTGTTTTTCGTGATACGGTGTTTGGACTTTCTCAATGTGGTAGGCCTATGCGAAATTCGACAATGGTGTTGGGGTATGTTTCGATTTAGATTTTCGATATTTTGTGCCGTTCTAGAGATATTCGAGAAAATATGAATATCGGGATCAATTTATGAAGACTTTTCCGTTGGTCGTCTTGATTTCTATCGAATTTTTGGCGAAGAACATATACTAGTCACTCACCTTTTTTCTTCAATAGACTCAGAATTATTTCGCGTCATGACGTCGTACAAATATTTTTGTTTTTCGTGATATAATGTCCGGACTTTCTCCATGTGGTAGGTCGTTGCGGAAGTCGACAGGAGTGTTGGTGATTTTTTTGATTCAGATTTTAGATATTTTGTGCTGTTCTCGAGATATTTGGGAAAATATGAATATTTTTTCTCTTCCAGTGAAGAGGCAATTTTGAGTGCCAATGTATGGAGACTTCTTCGTTGGTCGTCTTGATTTCTATCGAATTTCGGGCAAAAAACATACAAATGTCACTCACCTTTTTTTTTTCAATGAACTTAGAATTATTTCGCGTCATGACGTCGTACTGATTTCATTGTTTTTCGTGAAACGGTGTTCGAGCTTTCCCCATGTGGTAGGTCTATGCGGAAGTCGACAAGGGTGTTGGGGTATTTTTCGATTCAGATTTTCGAAATTCATTGTCGTTCAGGAGATATTTGAGAGAATATGAATATGGGGACTTGAAAAAAATTCGACCAAAAATGATACCTTTCCAATTTTTTTCTTCCAATAAAGAGGCAATTTTGAGTAACAATGTATTGAGACTTTTTCGTTGATCGTCTTGATTTTTATCGAATTTCGGACGAAAAACATACAATTTTCACTCACTTTTTTTTCTCGATGAACTTAGAATTATTTTGCGTCATGACGTCGTACTGATTTTTTTGTTTTTCGTGATACGGTGTTCGGACTTTCTCCATGTGGTAGGCTTTTGCGAAAGTCGACAGGAACGTTGGGGTATTCGTCGATTTAGATTTTCTATATTTATTGTCGTTCTCGAGATATTTGAGAAAATATGAATATCGGGACTTTGAAGAATTTCATCAAAAATAATACTTTTCCAATTTTTTTCTCCAGTGAAGAGGCAATTTTGAGTAACAAATAATGGAGACTTCTTTGTAAGTCGTCTTGATTTCTATCGAATTTTGGGCAAAAAACATGCAATTGTCACTCACCTTTTTTCTTTCAATGAACTTAGAATTATTTCGCGTCATTACGTCGTACTATTTTTTATGCTTTTCGTGAAACGGTGTTCAGACATTCTCCATGTGGTAGGCCTATGCGGAAGTCGACTATGGTGTTGACGTATATTTCGATTTAAATTTTTAATATTCAGTGCCGGTCTTGAGATATTTGAGAAAATATGAATATCGGGACTCTGAAAAATGTCATCAAAAATAATACTTTTCCAATTTTTTTTCCAGTGAAGAGGCAATTTTGAGTAACAATTTATGAAGACTTCTTCGATGGTCGTCTTGATTTCTATCGAATTTTGGACGACAAAACATACACTTGTCTCTCACCTTTTTTATTCAATGAACTTTGAATTATTTCGCGTCATGACGTCGTACAATTTTTTTGTTTTTCGTGATACGGTGTTTGAACTTTTTCCATGTAGTAGGCCTTTGCGGAAGTCGACAAGGGTGTTGGAGTATTTTTCGATTTATATTCTCGATGTCTTGTGCCGTTCCCGAAATATTTCAGAAAATATGAATATCGGGATTTGAAAAAATCTCATCAAAATTATTACTTTTCCAATTTTTTTCCAGAAAAGAGGCAATTTTGAGTAAAAATGTATGAAGAATTTCTCGTTGATCGTCTTGATTTATATCGAATTTTGGGCAGAAAACATACAATTGTCACTCACTTTTTTTTTCTCTATGAACTTAGAATCATTTCGCGTCATGACGTCGTACTGATTTTTTTGTTTTTCGTGAAACGGTGTTCGGACTTTCTTCATTTGGTAGGCTTCTGCGAGAGTCGACAGGAACGTTGGAGTATTCTTCGATTTAGATTTTCTATATTCATTGCCGTTCTCGAGATATTTGAGAAAATATGAATATCGGGAATTTGAAGAATTTCATCAAAAATAATACTTTTCCAATTTTTTTTCCAGTAAAGAGGCAATTCTGAGTAACAAATAATGAAGACTTCTTTGTTAGTCGTCTTGATTTCTATCTAATTTTTGGCAAAAAACATACACTTGTCACTCACTTTTTTCATTCAATGAACTTCGAATTATTTCGGGTCATGACGTCGTACTAATTTTTTTGTTTTTCGTGATACGGTGCTCGAACTTCCACCATGTAGTAGGCCTTTGCGGAAGTCGACAAGGGTGTTATCGTATTTTTCGATTTATATTCTCGATGTTTTGTGCCGTTCTCGAAATATTTCAGAAAATATGAATATCGGGACTTGAAAAAATCTTATCAAAAATATTACTCTTCCAACTTTTTTCCAGAAAAGAGGCAATTTTGAGTAACAATGTATAGAGAATTTTCCGATGATCGTCTTAATTTCTATCGAAATTTGGGCGAAAAACATACACATGTCACTCACCTTTTTCATTCAATGAACTTTGAATTATTTCGGGTCATGACGTCGTACTAATTTTTTTTGTTTTTCGTGATACGATATTCGATTTTTCACCATGTAGAAGGCCTTTGCGGAAGTCGACAAGGGTGTTGGGCTATTTTTCGATTTATATTCTCGATGTTTTGTGCCGTTCTCGAAATATTTCAGAAAATATGAATATAGGGACTTGAAAAAATATTATCAAAAATATTACTTTTCCAACTCATTTCCAGAAAAGAGGCAATTTTGAGTAACAATGTATACTGAATTTTTCGATGATCGTCTTGATTTCTATCGAATTTTGGGCGAAAAACATTCACTTGTCACTCACTTTTTTTTTTCAATGAACTTCGAAGTATATCGCGTCATGACGTCGTGATAACTTTATTGTTTTTCGTGATACGGTGTTCGGACTTTCATCATATGGTAGGCCTTTGCGAAAGTCGACAAGGGTGCTGGAGTATTTCTCGATATATATTTTCGACTCCGACTATGTTCACACTGTAACTTCACATTTTTGCATCTGACATGCCTACAGCAATAGCAGGTATGATCGCACTGACCATATAAAACGACTTCGAAGAACGTATAACGAGATTAATGGGCAAGTGAAGATACTTTGACATCAGTCTGCACACTGTATCTCTGTATTCTATTATCTCAAATGGATACCTCCGAAGCATTGTAGTTCGCAACGATCATATGAGTTGACATCGAATCGCGTATAACGCACACAACAAGCAGAAAAAGAAACTTTGACTTCGACTATGTTTACACTGTAACGGCGCATTCCAGCATCTGACGATCGCACTGACCATATAAGACGACTTCGAAGAACATATAACAGGATCAATTGGCAAGTGGAGATACTTTCACAACATCAGTCTGCACACTGTATCTCAGTTTTCTGTTTTCTATCATCTCACATTGATACTACTGGAGCATATAAGTTCGCAACGATCATATGAGACGACATCGAAACGGGTATCACGCACACAACAGGCAGAACAAGAAACTTCGACTTCGACTATGTTTACTTTGTAACTTTGCATTATATGTGAGTGGAGTTACTATTCTTTTTCATATCCACCACAAACTTCGATTCCAACAATCGTGAGTCGGGAAACCGGCGTGTTCGCCAAAACTTCGAATTCATCAATCTTGATAATAAGTCGGTTATACATCTTATAGGTAGACATTGTCTAGTATTTCCTGAATCACACTGTAACTTCGCATTCTAGCATCTGACATGCGTACAGTAATTGCAGATACGTTCGCACTGACCATATGGGACGACTTCGGAGGACATACAACCATCATATCAATCTCGATAATAAAATGGTTATACATCTTATAGGTAGACATTGTCCAGTGTATCCTGGATCAAGATAACGCTCACAACGCATAGAGCAAGAAACTTCGGCTCTGACTATGTTTACACCGTAACTCCGCATTCTAGCATCTCTGTATCCTTTCATCTCGCATTGATACCTCTGAAGCATATATATTCGCAACAATCGTAAAAAGGACATCGAAGCGGGTATAACGCACACAACAGACAGAACAAGAAACTCCGACTTCGACTATGTTTACACTGTAACTCCGCATTCTCGCATCTGACTACAATAATAGCAGGTACGATCGCACTGACCATATAAGACGACTTCGAAGGACATATGACAAGAACAATAGGTGAGTGAAGATACTTTGACAACATCAATCTGCACACTGTATCTCTGTATTGTATCGACTCACATGGATATCTTTGGAGCATGGTAGTTCGCAACGATCATATGAGTTGACATCGAATCGGGAATAATGCACACAACAGGCAGAACAAGAAACCTCGACTTCGACCATGTTAACTCTGTAAGTGTGCATTCTAGAATCTGACGATCGCACTGACCATGTGAGACGACTTTGAAGGACTCATAACGAGAACAATGGGCAAGTGAAGATAGTTCGACAACATGAGTCTGCAGACTGTATCTCTGTATTCTATCACCTCACATTAATTTATCTGGAGCATCGATCATATGAGACGACATCAAAACGGGTATAACGCACACAACAGCCAGAACAAGAAACTTCGACTATGTATACACTGTAACTTTGCATTCTAGCATCTGACATGCCTACAGTTATAGCAGATTCGATCGCACTGACCATATAGGACGACTTCGAAGGATATTTAACGAGAACAATAGGCAAGTGAGATAGTTCGACAACATCAGTCTGCACACTGTATCTCTGTTTTCTATCATCTCACATAGATACCTCTGAAGCATTAAAATTCGCAACGATCATATGAGACGAAATCGAAGCGGGTATAACGCATACAACAGGCAGAACGAGAAACTTCGACTTAGACTTTGTTCACTTAGTAACTTTGCATTCTAGCATCTCAAATGCTCATTCCAGGAGTATATATAACAGCTCATTATATGCGAGTGGAGTACTATACTTTCTCGTATTTACTAAAAACTTCGATTCCAACAATCCAGAATCGGTGAACCGGCGTTTTCGCCAAAACTTCGAATTTATCAATCTTGATAATAAGTCGGTTATACATCTTATAGGTAGACATTGTCTAGTATATCCTGAATCAAGATAACGCTCACAGCAGGGACAACAAGAAACTTCGGCTTCGACTATGTTTACACCGTAACTCCGCATTCTAGCATCTCTGTATTATTTCATCTCACATAGATCATACCTCTGAAGCATATATGTTCGCAACGATCATATGAGACGACATCGAAGCGGGTATTACGCACACAACAGGCAGAACAAGAAACGCGAAGATCATATGAGACGACATCAAAACGGGTATAAAGAATACAACAGGGAGAACAAGAAACTTCGTATCGACTATGTTTAAACTGTGGCTCTGAATTCGAGCATCTGACATGCCTATAGCTGAAACATATACGATCGCACTGACTATGAAGAAAGACTGTTAGGGACATATATACGACATTTATAGGCAAGTGAGGATAATTCGACAACATCAGTCTGCACACTGTATCTCTCTATTCTATGATCTCACATGGATACCTCCGAAGCATATTTGGTCGCAACGATCATATGAGACGACATCGAAGCGGATATAACTCACACAATAGGCAGAAAAAGAAACTCTGACTTCGTATATGTTCACACTGTAACTTCACATCCTAGAATCTAACATGCCTACAGCTATAGTAGATACGATCGCACTGACCATATAAGACGACTTTGAAGGACTTATAACGAGAACAATAGGCATGTGAAGATACTTCGACAACATCAGTCTGCACTCTGTCTCTCTGTATTCTATCATCTCACATGAGTATCTGTGGAGCATATCTGTTCGCATCGATCATATGAGACGACATCAGAACGGGTATAACGCACACAACAGGCAGAACAAGAAACTTCGACTTCGAATATGTATACACTGTATTTGCATTCTAGCATCTGACATGCCTGAAGCTATGGCAGATAAGATCGCACTGACCAAATGAGACGACTTCGAAGGACATATAACGAGAACAATAGGCAAGTGGAGATAGTTCGACAACATCAGTCCGCACACTGTATCTCTGTATTCTATCATCTCACATTGATACCTTTGGAGCATGGTAGTTCGCAACGATTATATGAGTTGACATCGAATCGGGTATAACGCACACAACAGTTAGAACAAGAAACTTTGACTTCGACATTGTTCACCCTGTAACTCAGCATTCTAGCATCTGACGATCGCACTGACCATATGAGACGACTCTGATGGACTTATAACGAAAACAATAGACAAGTGAATATACTTCGACAACAACAGTCTGCACACTGTATCTCTGTATCCTATCATCTCACATGGATACATCTAGAGCATTTAAGTTCGCAACGATCATATGAGACGACATCGAAGCGGGTATAACGCACACAACAGGCAGAACGAGAAACTTCGACTTCGACTATGTTTACTTTGCAACTTTGCACTCTGGCATCTTGAATGCCCATTCAAGGAGTATATATGACAGCTCATTATATGCGAGTGGAGTTCTATACTTTTTCATATCTACTAAAAACTTCGATACCAACAATCAAGAGTCGGTAAACCGGCGTGTTCGCCAAAACTTCGAGTTTATCAATCTTGATAATAAGTCGGATGAACATCTTATAGGTAGACATTGTCTAGTGTTTCCTGAATCAAAATATCGCTCACAACAGGAAGAGCAAGAAACTTTGACTTCGACTATGTTTACACTGTGGCTTTGAATTCAAGCATCTGACATGCCTACAGATAGGATAGATACGATCGCACTGACCATAAAGGAAGACTGTGAAGGACATATAACGAGATAAATAGGCAATTGAGGATACTTCGACAACATCAGTCTGCACACTGTATCTCTGTATTCTATCATCTCACATGGATACTTTCGAAGCGAATTAGTCCGCAGCGATCATATAAGACGACATCGATGCGGTAATAACTCACACAATAGGCAGAACAAGAAACTTCGACATCGAATATGTTCACACTGTAACTCAGCATTCTTTCAACTGACATGCCTACAGCAATAGCAGGTACGATAGCACTGACCAAATGAGACGACTCCGAAGTACATATAACGAGAACAATTGGCAAGTGAAAATACTTCGACAACATCAGTCTGCACACTGTATCTCTATATTCTATCATCTCACATGGATACCTCTGGAGCATGGTAGTTCGCAACGATCATATCAGTTGACATCGAATAGAGTATGACGCACACAACAGGCAGAATAAAAAACTTTAACTTCGACTATGTTAACTCTGTAACTTTGCATTCCAGTATCTGACGATCGCACTGACCATATAAGACGACTTCGAAGGACATATGAAAAGAACAATAGGCAAGTGAAGATACTTTGACAACATCAGTTCGCATACCGTATCTCTGTATTCTATCATCTCACAAAGATACCTCTAGAGCATATATGTTCGCAACGATCACATAAGACGACATCGCAGCCGGTGTAACGCACACAACAGGCAGAACAAGAAACTTCGACTTCGAATATGTTTACACTGTAACTTAGCATTCCAGCATCTGACATGCCTGAAGCTATAGCAGATACGATCGCACTGACCGAATAAGACGACTTCGAAGGACATATAACGAGACAAATAGGCAAGTGAAGATAGTTCGACAACATCAGTCTGCACACTGTATCTCTGTATTCTATCATCTCACATGAATACCTTTGGAGCATGGTAGTTCGCAATGATTATATGAGTTGACATCGAATCAGGTATAACGCACACAACAGGCAGAACAAGAAACTTCGACTTCGACTATGTTCACTCTGTAACTTAGAATTCTAGCATCTGACGATCGCACTGACCATATAAGACGACTTTGAAGGACTCATAACGAGAACAATAGGCAAGTTGAGATACATCGACAACATCAGTCTGCACACTGTATTCCTGTATTCTATCATCTCTCATGGATACCTCTAAAGCATATCAGTCCGCAACGATCATATGAAACGACATCGAAGCGGGTAGAACGCACACAACAGGCAGAACGAGAAACTTCGACTTCGACTATGTTTACTTTGTTACTTTGCATTCTTGCATCTCAAATGCCCATTCAAGGAGTATATATGACAGTTCATTGTATGCGAGTGGTGTACTTTACTTTTTCATATCTACTAAAAACTTCGATTACAACAATCAAGAGTCGGTATACCGGCGTGTTCGCCAAAACTTCGGATTTATCAATCTTGATAATAAGTCGGTTATACATGTTATATGAATATTCCCATCATATACCAGGAATACTTGTGCAAGTACCATCTCAGGAGTTTCACATTACTGATGACTTCAAGGCCAAGTAGTAACCGAAGACACACACGTGTCTGCTGACTCGACATCCTCAGAACTTAGATGCTACATCGTTGCACTGCGAAGAGTCAGTTCTACTCAAGCCAAGCTCTCGTCAACATCTAATTTTCTATTGTACTAATTCCATTCAAATTGTAGCTCATTCAAATAAATTGTTTTTAAAAAGTCTTTAGTGCTTCAAGTGATTTAACAAATTGGCGCAGTCGGTAGGATTCCTTCACATCCACGGAACAAGGGCAGCCTAACCGAGGGTGTTGGATCCTAATCCTTCAAAGGAAGAAACCTACAACCACCCAGAATAGCGACCCACTTGAAAAATCAATCTCAAGAAGCAATCATCTCGGAAGGACGGTCTCTTCAACAGCCGAAGAACACGCGCATGCTAACTTCGCTGGAGCAACGCTTGTGAAGCCGGATTTCATCCTCCAAATGAAAACAATCTACTGGTAAGAACTCAAACGAATCATCTCGCTTTTTTTATAATTCCTATTTTTTTGTATTTAACCAATTCTATTGTCGATTCAATATTTCCCAATTAATCATGCCTGACTCACCTCCACCAACACCTACCCATCAAGATGAAGTCGAACCGTACAAGTTGAACGAAATTTTCTGTATAGTACCGGAATATGACGGTGATCAAATATTTCTTACAACCTTTCTAAATGCGTGTAATACTGCTTACCGCGTGGCGGTTCGCGACCAAAAGTTACTCACAGTTCTCCATATTAAAAATAAATTGAGAGGAAAAGCAGCCGAATTGATTAGCTCTAGAAATCCCCAGACATGGGAAGAAATAAGATCACTATTAAATCAATATTTTGGTGACAGTCGTGATTTAGCTTCTTTGATACAAGATCTCCAGCGTATCCATCAGTTACCTGGAGAATCGCCTCTAGTTTCCATAAATAGACTACAGACGCACAACGCCAAAATGCACGCTTCAATTAATAAACAACTGCTATCCATAGAAGAAGAACAGTCACAATCAAAATTAATTGAATCTATGACTATGAATACTTTGCTCGCAGGACTCGATCCAGAAATAGGACGCATTGTTAGAGCTGGAAACCCTATTGATTTATTCACAGCCACTCTCAGAGTGTAACGTGAACTTCAGTTGAGCTATTTCCAAACTCAAAAATTTCCTAATTCGCGAAATACACAAAATCCAAATCCAAATCAGAACCGTAGAAATGTGACTCCACAAAAAGTATGCACTTACTGTATGCGCCAAGGTCATACAATAAACGAATGTAGGCAACGCCAACAACAAAACTCTCCTCAAACTTTCGGTCCTAGACCTAATTTTCAACCTAATTTCCGACCAAACTCCCAGCCTAATTTCCAACAGAATTTCAGGCCAAACTATCCTCAGAGACCACCACAATTCCAAAATCAAAATAATTCCCAGTCAAGGCCGTCAATTATTAGACCGAACCCAAATTTCAACCAACAAAGACCCTCAACCATTCAACCAAACCCGAATTTTCAAAGATCTAACCCGCAAAGAACTCATTGTGTCAACTATGGTCCCCAAAATAACGAATATGATAATTATACTGCTAATTATCAAAATCTGGAAAATCTCGGAGCAGATGGTTACTCTGTTGATTATCAGGAATACCAAGGTTATAACACCGATACATATTACAATGACTATAGCTCTGATACCTACCAAAATCAATACCCAAATCAATATGACCCTAATGATTATTCACAGTATGACGAACAAAATCAATACGATCAGGATTTTCGATTGAGTTCGACGTCACGTGCCCCTCCTATCAAAGCGACTTCGGAATCGATGGACCAAGTTCAAGCGCAAATTCAGACATTGAATTTGGACGATTTCAACCCAAACCTCAACTTCCCAGAACACAAATTTCTATAGATCCTTCCTTTACAGTCAACTCGAAAAATTTATATTATATTAAAGACGCGACAAATAAATTTAAAATCCTCATTGATACAGGTGCCGGACTCTCTATTTTCAAGCCCAAAACTTGTGAAATTTATTCTAAAAGATCTCCTGAAAATGTAATAATACAAGGTATAACTGATCAAAAAATATTGATAAATGAATCCGTATTGATTCCTTTTTCTGACGACGACCCCCATAAAGTTTATGTACACAACATTGACATTGAATTTGATGGACTTTTGGGCTCTGACTTTCTTGAACACTACAAATGTATAGTTGACTTAAAGAACAGACAACTAATCACGAATTTCAAGACAGTACCACTTTTCAAAGTTGACGATTCAGAATCTGAAGACAAAATTTCCCATAACAAAAAATTTGAAAATAAAATTTCACTTGAACCTAGAACAGAACAAATTGTTAAACTAAGATGTAATTTATTCAATACCGATGCTATATTAACAGCACAAGAAAACGAAAAAGTCAGACTTCCTAACGCACTTGTTAAAGTAAATGAAAAAGGAGAATTTTATACTTCAGTATTGAACGCGAACCCAATGGCAATATCAATCGATTTCAATAATCTTCAGTTAGAACCAATAAGCAATTTCGACCTAAATAACTTCAACGTTTCTGACACTAACGTATACATAGACAGAACAAACGAGATACAAAATCAACTACGCCTAGAACATTTAAACGAAGAAGAAACCGAACTAGTAACAAACCTCTGCCTAGACTTTCAGGACATATTTTATTTAGAAGGTGACAACTTGACATTTACTAACGAAATTAAGCACTCTATTGACACTAAAGACTCGAAACCCGTTTTTACCCGATCCTATAGATATCCACAAATCCACAAAGATGAGGTGAAAAATCAAATGTCAAAAATGCTTGACCAAGGCATTATACGTCCTTCGATTTCACCCTGGTCATCCCCTGTTTGGGTAGTACCGAAAAAACTCGACGCCTCTGGAAAGCAGAAGTGGCGTGTTGTTGTGGATTACAGGAAACTAAATGAACTTACTGTAGATGACAAGTATCCCCTGCCAATGATTTCTGATCTCCTCGACCAACTTGGCAAATGCCAATATTTTACGACCCTCGACCTTGCCTCTGGATTTCATCAGATCGAGATCGATCCGAATGATATATCCAAAACCGCCTTCACGGTAGAGAATGGACACTATGAGTTTGTCCGAATGCCTTTTGGACTAAAGAATGCTCCTTCTACCTTTCAGAGGGTAATGGACAATATTCTCCTGGGCATTCAAAACGAGAGATGTCTCGTCTACATGGACGACATCATTGTTTACTCCCCCACGATTCATGACCATATTTCCCGACTCACCGATGTATTCAAACGACTTCGAAAAGCAAATCTGAAGATACAACCAGATAAATGCGAATTCCTTAGGAAGGAGGTAGCATATCTTGGTCACTTGATCACCAGTGACGGAGTCAAACCGAATCCATCTAAGGTAGACTGTATCGTAAATTTTCCTGAACCTAAAAACCAGAAAGAAATCAAATCATTTCTAGGTCTCGCCGGATATTACCGCCGCTTCATATCGAACTTTGCCAAAATTTCGAAGCCCCTCACTAAACTACTTCAGAAGGACACCCCCTTCAACTTTGATTCCGATTGCAAAAACTCTTTCGATAATTTGAAACAAACCCTCATTTCGACCCCTATTCTCATATACCCAAACTTCGAAGATACTTTTCTTCTCACCACCGACGCAAGCGCATACGCTATTGGTGCTGTACTTTCTCAGGGCCCCATTGGCAAGGATCTCCCTATCGCATATGCCTCCCGCACCCTTTGTGCAGCAGAATCTAAGTATTCTACAATAGAGCGCGAATTGCTCGCAATCGTATGGGCAGTCAAACATTTCCGTCCATACCTCTTCGGTCGCAAATTCAAATTGATTACCGATCATCGTCCCCTCACTTGGCTCTTCTCGATCAAAGATCCTGGCAGTCGTTTAGCTAGATGGCGCCTCAAACTTGAGGAATACCATTATGAAGTCATATACAAACCAGGAAAGATCAACAAGAATGCCGATGCTCTCTCTCGCATAAAAGTGAATCATATTCAAGAATGTGTTGCTTTTCATTCGAAAACTCTAGTACTTCCTTCGAACGAAGAAGACTCCGACCTTGAAATCATTGAGAACCCTAACGAAAATAAACCTCCTACTGAAGAACCGACAATTGCAGGAACCCCTGAAGAATCATCGAACGACCCTGAAACTACTCCACCAGAAGACGAAACTTCCGAAATCTCAATAACAATAATACAAGACGAATTCAACAGATTTGTAGACCTATACAGAACGACATCTCTAATAGACTATTCTAAAGTTCAATATTCTCAATGCCACATACTAGACAAATCTAACAGACACATAATCGTTCCTATACAACAAAATAAACTCTCTAAAATTCATTATGACATCATAGACGATCTTTTCGAAGAACACTATGACTCTCAAAACCTCAAAATTAATATCTTTTCTAGTAAATCAGTTAAAAACCGAAAATATTACTTGATTCCACTGACATACGACCCTGAAACAGTGATTGAACACCTCTTTTTGACTTTATATAAAAATCGAAATGAGTTGGACCCATTAAATTACTATTGTATCGAAGACAACCCCGAGTTGCCGATGCAAGAAATTCTTTGTTTTATATTCGCTGAAGAGGATATAAAAATTAAAGTATGCCAAAACGTAGTCAAAACACCAGATCAAGATCTGATACCCATAATTTTAGACCAATATCACAAAGGAAAAAATAACCTACATCGTGGTATTAACGAGACTATTAGACGAATACGACAAAAATATAATTGGGACGGTATCACTAAAGACGTTGAAAATTTAATCAAAAATTGCCAAGTATGTCACAAAACCAAAGTGTGTAGGAAAAATCTTAATAACCCATTAGTTATAACAGAGACACCCCATACTGCTTTTGAACGAATTAACATAGACATTGTCGAAGTTCCAGTTAAAAATTACGCGCTCACTATTCGAGACGAACTCACAAAATTTACACAAGCTTACGTACTTCCAGATAAATCCGCTAGATCCGTTGTAAACACCCTCCTTCTATATTTTCAACATTTTGGAACCCCCCTACGAATCCACTGTGATTACGGACGAGAATTCGACAATACTCTAATAAAAGACTTATGCTCATTGTACGACATCAAAATATCTTCCTCTAGCGTAAACCATCCGCAATCAAACGGCTCTATCGAAAGATTTCATAGCACACTCCTCGAAATGATTCGTGTCAATATGGCAGAGAACCCAGATGAACATCCCTTCAATATTCTCCCATATGCAATTATATGCTATAACAATTCCACTAATAAAACTCATGGTTTCACCCCACATGAGTTAGTCTTTGGACACACGGCGAGTAGACCACCTGAAACTCTTTATAATCAAAAAGCCCAAATTTCAAAATACGTGAGAGACTTGAACAATCGAATATCGTACTACTATAAAGTAGCAAGAGCAAAGACAGACCGCACTAAACAAAAAGCAAAAGAACGCTTTGACAAAACCGTTTCAAAACAGACTGAATACGAAGTAGGAGAACAGGTGTACATAAAAGAATCCCAAATAAAAGACAAATTACAAAATAAATTTAATGGTCCATTCAAAATAATAGAAATATTGAAAAATTCAGCGATACTATTAAATCCGCAAACAAATCAAAGAACTAAAGTTAATTTCGATCGCATGATACCGTATTCTGAAAACTAATTTATTTTCAGGTTCACTCTGCTGCTCGGATCAGCAGTTTGTCAATTCAAAATTTCGCCGATTAATAACACTCTCGGTGTGTACTACCATGAAGAAGATGACATTATACTAACAAATGATTACTGGACCTTACTTGTTCATAAAGATATATCACTACTCCGAGAAGCTTACGAACACAACAGTAGAATATTAGAAACCCTGACCGACTCTGTGAAATCAACACCTATTCGCACTATAAGCGTCTTTCGATCAGAAGTTAAAACACATATCAGCCTTATTACCCAAATTTCGAAGTCAGTCAAATCAAAACTGAATGAAATATCCCTGGATACAAAAAGATACAAACGCGGACTTATTGACGGAATAGGTAGTATTTTCAAGTCAATCACTGGTAACCTTGATGCTTCTGACGGCGAGTATTATTCGAATTGTATCAATAAGCTACATGACGACGAACACCAATTAGAAAACCTTCTGAAAAATCAAATTTCGGTCACAACGTCAGTAATAAAAAATCTCAATATGACCATACGGAAACTTCAAATAGACGAAAAAACGTTCAATGAAGACATAAGAGAAGTCGAAAAATCATTTAGTGAAATGAATAACGCTCTATCATTTATTCAAGGCAAACTCAAAGTTTATGACCTATGTGAGAAACTTATGGAGAGTTATGTGTATCTTGAGGACAGCCTTGACGATATAATAAATTCAATCACATTTGCTAGACTTAATATCATCCACCCTTCAATAATCACACCTGACCATTTAGTAGGCGCTTTACAGGAAATTTCCCAAAATTTGCACAAAAGTAACTTACCTCTACCTGCAAAATTAGCCAATGTTGCCCAATATCTTGATATCATTGAACTCCAAGCATTTCAAATAAATTTAAATATTGTTTTTGTTCTGAAAATTCCCTTAATTGATCCTCAAATATACCACCTCTATCGACTCTATCCTATTCCGATATTCGACAACAGAACTGGTTTACATCATGTCCTCTCGATTTCACAAAAATATATCGCGAAAGACGATGATTCCTTGATGTTCGTACCAATCAGCGACATGAAAGATTGTAAAGCTGTATTTCCTGGAATGAAGATGTGTTCCAATTTATTTCCATACCCGATAGACAACACTGCCATGTGTGAAGCCCGTGTCATGAAAACATTCCGAAAAGTACCAGAAAACTGTCAGAGTGCCCTCATACTTAGTCAAGGATATAAAGTCCAGAAACTAGCCGAAAACTATTGGTTAGCGATTCTGTCAGAACCGATACAGATAACAATAAATTGCCCCAAGAAGAGACCAGAGACCAGAATCCTTCACAAGAACTCTCTAATCAGCCTCAAAAATGATCGCAGTGCCTTCATTGGAATCACCAAAATTCAAGCTACCTCGACGAAAACTCTGAATATTTCGTACGGGACCTATCCAGTCGAAATCCCGTACGAATGTTGCAATGACCTTCCGGAACAAGTTGACCTGCCGAATTTGAAACCACTTGAATTGAGCGATTTGAATGTCGATGACCTAGACATCGCCAAACATAAGTTAGAATCCTATTCCAAGACGTTGGACGACCTAATCAATCAGCCATTTGTGGACAAAAACATATCCTGGTTCACGTATTTCACTATAGCCCTCATCGCAACCCTAATTCTTCTATACATATTCTGTGAGTGTAGAAGAATCAGAAGACTAGCTATAAATGGTCCATCCGATGCACCATCACCTCCGCCTAGAGGAAGTAAGGCCATGAGAAGTATTCGAGCCATGTTTCCAAGAAGACGACCCAATTTGGGAGCCCATACGAGTACAGAAGCAGAGCAAGAAGATGCCTTCATCGAACCCGGCGCCTAGGTTGGCACTTCCAAAAAGTTGTCGATGTAGAGCAACAACTTCTTCAAAAGGATGGGAGCTGTTATATGAATATTCCCATCATATACCAGGAATACTTGTGCAAGTACCATCTCAGGAGTTTCACATTACTGATGACTTCAAGGCCAAGTAGTAACCGAAGACACACACGTGTCTGCTGACTCGACATCCTCAGAACTTAGATGCTACATCGTTGCACTGCGAAGAGTCAGTTCTACTCAAGCCAAGCTCTCGTCAACATCTAATTTTCTATTGTACTAATTCCATTCAAATTGTAGCTCATTCAAATAAATTGTTTTTAAAAAGTCTTTAGTGCTTCAAGTGATTTAACATACATCTTATGGGTAGGCATTGTCTAGTGTATCCTGAATCAAGTTAACGCTTACAACAGGGAGAACAAGAAACTTCGTTTTCGACTATGTTTACACCGTTACTTCGCATTCTAGCATCACTGTATTCTTCTATCTCACATAGATACCTCTGAAGCATATATGTTCGCAACGATCATATAAGACGACATCAAAGCGGGTATAACGCACACGACAAGCAGAACGCGAAACTTCGACTATGACTATGTTTACACTGTAACTCCGCATTATCACATCTGACATGCCTACAACAATAGCAGGTACGATCACACTGACCATATATCAAACTTGTCTACTCAATAGTGTCGAGGTGAGATGATAGGATGGAGAGATAAAGTGTGCACTACGATGAAGTCGATATATCCCCATAAGCCTGTTGTACTCGCTATATACCCTTCAATGTCGTCTCATATGGTCACTGTATTCATATCTGCTTCAACTGTATGCATGTTTTATGTTATACTGCAGAGTTACAGTGTAAACATAGTCAAAGTCTAGGTATCTTGTTCTGCGCGCTGTGTGCGTTGAACCCGCTTGAAAGTCGTCTTATATGGTCATTGCGAACTTGCCTGCTTCAATAGTGTCCATGTAAGATGATTGGATAGAGAGGTATTGTGTGCACAACGATGAAATCGATGTTTCTTCATTTGCCTATTGTACCCGTCATGAACTCTTCAAAGTCATCTTATACGATCACTGCAATCGATCCTGCATCAACTTTATGCATGTCAGATGCTAGACTGCAGAGTTACAGTCTGAACAAAGTCGAAGATTAAGTTTCTTGTCCTGCAAGTTGTGTGCGTTATACCCGCTCGAAAGTCATCTCATATAAGCATTGCGATTTCGTCTGCTGCAATAGTATCCATGTGAGATGATAGGATGAAGAGATAGAGTGTGCACTTCGATGAAGTCGATGTATCCTCATCTGCGATCATATCAGCTCAAACTGTATGCATGTCAGATGCTAGACTGCAGAATTTCTGTGTTAACATAGTCGTAGTCGAAGTCTCTTGTTCTGCAAGTTGTGTGCGTTATACCATTTTGGAAGTTATCTTATATGGTTATTGTGAACTTGTCTGCTTCAATAGCATCCATGTGAGATGATAGAACAGAGAGATATAGTGTGCACAACGATGAATTCGATGTATCCCCATTTGCCCATTGTACTCGTCATATACCCTTCAAAGTCGTCTTATACGGTCACTGTCATCGTATCTGCTTCAACTGTATGAATGTCAGATGCTGAACTGCAGAGTTACAGTGTAAATATAGTCAGAGTTTCATGTTATGCATAATGAGAGTTATACCTGCTTGTTAGTCGTCTCATATGGTCACTGCAAACTCGTCTACTCAATAGTGTCAAGTCAAGATGATAGGATAGAGAGATAAAGTGTGCCCAACGATGAAGTCGATGTATCTTCATTTGTCTATTGTACTCATTATATACCCTCCAATGTCGTCTTATACGAACACTACAATGGTATATGATTCAACTGTTTGAATGTCAGAAACTAGATTGCAGAGTTACAATGTACACATTGTCGAAGTCGAAGTTTCTTGACCTGCAAGTTGTGTGCGTTATACCAGCTTGAAAGTCATCTAATATGGTCAATGTGAACTCGTCTGCTTCAATATTGTCCATGTGAGATGATAGGATAGAGAGATATGGTGTGCACAACGATGAAGTCGATGTATTTCCATTCGCCTGTTGTACTCGTTATATACCCTTCAAAGTCGTCTCATACGGTCACTGCCATCGTATCTGCTCCAACCTTATGTATGTCACATGCTAGACTGCAGAAATACAATGTAAACATAGTCAGAGTCGGAGTTTTTTGTTCTGCAAGCTGTGTGCGTTATATCCGCTTGGTCAATGCGAACTGGTCTGCTTCAATAGTGTCCATGTGAGATGATATGATAGAGAGATACAGTGTGCACAACGATGAAGTCGATGTATCTCCATTGCCGATTGTACTCGTTATATTCCCTTCAGAGTCGTCTTAAACGGTCACTGCAATCGTATCTGCTTCAACTGTATGCATGTCAGATGCAAGACTGCAGAGTTACAGTGTAATCAATGTAATCTTGTCTGCTTCAATATTGTCCATGTGAGATGATAGTATAGAAAGATATAGTGTGCACAACGATGGAGTCGATATATCTCCATTAGCCTGTTGTACTTGCTATATACCCTTCAAAGTCATCTCATATGGTCACTGTTATCGTATATGCTCCAACTGTATGCATGTCAGATGTAATACTGCAGAGTTACAGTGTAAACATAGTCAAAGTCGGGGTTTCTTGTTCTGCAAGCTGTGTGCGTTGAACCTGCATGGAAGTCGTATTATATGGTCATTGCGAACTTGTCTGCTTCAATAGTGTCCATGTAAGATGATTGGATAGAGAGGTATAGTGTGCACAACGATGAAGTCGATGTATCTTCATTTGCCTATTGTTCCCGTCATAATCCCTTCAAAGTCGTCTGATACGATCACTACAATCGTTTCTTCATCAACTATATGCATGTCAGATGCTGGACTGCAGCGGTACAGTGTGAACAAAGTCGAAGTCTGAGTTCCTTATTCTGCAAGTTGTGTGCGTTATACCAGCTCAGAAGTCATCTCATATGAGCATTGCGAGCTCGTCTGCTTCAATAGTATCCATGTGAGATGATAGGTAAGAGAGAACACTGCAATGGTATATAATTCAACTGTATGAATGTCAGATGCTAGACTGCAGAGTTACAGTGTGAACATATTCGAAGTCGAAGTTTCTTGTTCTGCAACTCTTGTTCGTCATACCCGCTTGAAAAACGTCTTATATGGTCTATGCAAACTTGTCTGCTTCGATAGTGTCCATGTGAGATGATAGGATAGAGAGATATAGTGTGCACAACGATGAAGTCGATGTTTGCCCATTTGCCCATTGTACTCATTATATACACTTCAAAGTCGTCTTATACGATCACTGCCATCGTATCTGCTCCAACCGTATGCATGTCAGATGCTGAATCGCAGAATTACAGTGTAAACATAGTCAGAGTCGGAGTTTCTTATTCTGCAAGCTGTGTGTGTTATTTCTGCTTGGGAGTTGTCTTATATTTTGAATGCAAACTTGTCTACTCAATAGTGTCGAGGTAAGATAATAGGATGGAGAGATAAAGTGTGCACAACGATGAAGTCGATATATTCACATTAGCCTGCTGTACTCGCTATATACCCTTCAAAGTCGTCTCATATGGTCACTGTAGTCGTATCTCCTTCAACTGTATGCACGTCAGATGTTATACTGCAGAGTTACAGTGTAAACATAGTCAAAGTCGGGGATTCTTGTTCTGCAAGCTGTGTGCGTTATACTAGCTTGAAAGACATCTAATATGGTCAAAATGAACTCGTCTGCTTCGATAGTGTCCATGTAAGATGATTGGATACAGAGGTATAGTGTGCACAACGATGAAGTCGATGTATCTTCATTTGCCTATTGTACCCGTCATAAACCCTTCAAAGTTGTCTTATTCTATCACTGCAATCGTTCCTGCATCAACTGTATGTATGTCAGATGCTAGACTGCAGAGTTACAGTGAAAAACATAGTCGAAATCCTAATTTCCTGTTCTGCAAGTTGTATGCGTTATACTCGCTCAGAAGTCGTCTCATATAGGCATTGCGGACTCGTCTGCATCAATTGTATCCATGTGAGATGATATAGTGTGCACAGCGATGAAGTCGATGTATCCCCATTTGCCTTACGTACTCGTTATATTCCCTTCAAAGTCGTCTTATACGGTCACTGCCATCGTATATGCTTCAACTGTATGCAGGTCAGATTTGATACTGCATCGAATGTCAGATGCTGAACTGCAGAGTTACAGTGTGAATATAGTCAAACTCGGAGTTTGTTGTTCTGCAAGCTGTGTGAGTTATACCCGCTTGGGAGTCGTTTTATATGGTCAATGCAAACTCGTCTACTCGAAAGTGTCAAGTCAAGATGATAGGATAGAGAGATAAAGTGTGTACAACGATGAAGTCGATGTATCTTCATTTGCCTATTGTACTCGTTATATACCCATCAATGTCATCCTATACCCTCACTGCAATCGTATATGCTTCAACTGTATGCAGGTCAGATGTTATACTGCAGAGTTACAGTGTGAACATAGTCAAAGTCGAGGTTCCTTGTTCTGCAAGCTGTCTGCGTTGAACCTGCTCGGAAGTCGTCTTATATGGAAATTGCTAACTTAACTGCTTCAATAGTGTCCATGTAAGATGATTGGATGAAGAGGTTTATGTGCACAACGATGAAGTCGATGTATCTTTATTTGCCTATTGTTCCTGTTATAAACCCTTCAAAGTCATCTCATGCGATAACTGCAATCGTTCCTGCATCAACTAAATGCATGTCAGATGCTAGACTGCAGAGTTACAGTGTGAACATATTCGGAGCCGAAGTTTCTTGACCTGCAAGCTGTGTGCGTTATACCAGCTTGGAAGCCGTCTAATATGGTCAATGTGAACTCGTCTGCTTCAATATTGTCCATGTGAGATGATAGGATAGAGAGATATGGTGTGCACAACGATGAAGTCGATGTATTTCCATTCGCCTGTTGTACTCGTTATATACCCTTCAAAGTCGTCTCATACGGTCACTGTCATCGTATCTGTTCCAACCTTATTTATGTCACATGCTAGACTGCAGAAATACAATGTAAACATAGTCAGAGTCGGAGTTTTTTGTTCTGCAAGCTGTGTGCGTTATACCCGCTTGGAAGTCGTCTTATATGGTCAATGCGAACTGGTCTGCTTCAATAGTGTCCATGTGAGATGATATGATAGAGAGATACAGTGTGCACAACGATGAAGTCGATGTATCTCCATTGCCGATTGTACTCGTTATATTCCCTTCAGAGTCGTCTTAAACGGTCACTGCAATCGTATCTGCTTCAACTGTATGCATGTCAGATGCAAGACTGCAGAGTTACAGTGTAATCAATGTAATCTTGTCTGCTTCAATATTGTCCATGTGAGATGATAGTATAGAAAGATATAGTGTGCACAACGATGGAGTCGATATATCTCCATTAGCCTGTTGTACTTGCTATATACCCTTCAAAGTCATCTCATATGGTCACTGTTATCGTATATGCTCCAACTGTATGCATGTCAGATGTAATACTGCAGAGTTACAGTGTAAACATAGTCAAAGTCGGGGTTTCTTGTTCTGCAAGCTGTGTGCGTTGAACCTGCTTGGAAGTCGTATTATATGGTCATTGCGAACTTGTCTGCTTCAATAGTGTCTATGTAAGATGATTGGATAGAGAGGTATAGTGTGCACAACGATGAAGTCGATGTATCTTCATTTGCCTATTGTTCCCGTCATAATCCCTTCAAAGTCGTCTGATACGATCACTACAACCGTTCCTTCATCAATTATATGCATGTCAGATGCTGGACTGCAGAGTTACAGTGTGAACAAAGTCGAAGTCTAAGTTTCTTATTCTGCAAGTTGTGTGCGTTATACCAGCTCAGAAGTCATCTCATATGACCATTGCGAACTCGTCTGCTTCAATAGTATCCATGCGAGATGATAGGTAAGAGAGAACACTGCAATGGTATATGATTCAACTGTATGAATGTCAGATGCTAGACTGCAGAGTTACAGTGTGAACATATTCGAAGTCGAATTTTCTTGTTCTGCAACTCTTGTTCGTCATACCCGCTTGAAAAACGTCTTATATGGTCTATGCAAACTTGTCTGCTTCGATAGTGTCCATGTGAGATGATAGGATAGAGAGATATAGTGTGCACAACGATGAGGTCGATGTTTGCCCATTTGCCCATTGTACTCATTATATACACTTCAAAGTCGTCTTATACGATCACTGCCATCGTATCTGCTTCAACCGTATGCATGTCAGATGCTGAATCGCAGAATTACAGTGTAAACATAGTCAGAGTCGGAGTTTTTTATTCTGCAAGCTGTGTGTGTTCTCTCTGCTTGGGAGTTGTCTTATATTTTGAATGCAAACTTGTCTACTCAATAGTGTCGAGGTAAGATAATAGGATGGAGAGATAAAGTGTGCACAACGATGAAGTCGATATATCCACATTAGCCTGCTGTACTCGCTATATACCCTTCAAAGTCGTCTCATATGGTCACTGTAGTCGTATCTGCTTCAACTGTATGCACGTCAGATGTTATACTGCAGAGTTACAGTGTAAACATAGTCAAAGTCGGGGATTCTTGTTCTGCAAGCTGTGTGCGTTATACTAGCTTTAAAGACATCTAATATGGTCATAGTGAACTCGTCTGCTTCAATAGTGTCCATGTAAGATGATTGGATACAGAAGTATAGTGTGCACAACGATGAAGTCGATGTATCTTCATTTGCCTATTGTACCCGTCATAAACCCTTCAAAGTAGTCTTATACAATCACTGCAATCGTTCCTGCATCAACTGTATGTATTTCAGATGCTAGACTGCAGAGTTACAGTGAAAAACATAGTCGAAGTCAAAATTTCTTGTTCTGCAAGTTGTATGCGTTATACTCGCTCAGAAGTCGTCTCATATAGGCATTGCGGACTCGTCTGCATCAATTGTATCCATGTGAGATGATATAGTGTGCACAGCGATGAAGTCGATGTATCTTCATTTACCTATTGTTCCCGTCATAATCCCTTCAAAGTCGCCTGATACGATCACTGCAATCGTTCCTGCATCATTTGTATGTATGTCAGATGCCAGACTGCAGAGTTACAGTGAAAAACATAGTCGAAGTCGAAATTCCTTGTTCTGCAAGTTGTGTGCGTCATACTCGCTCAGAAGTCGTCACATATTGGCATTTTGGACTCGTCTGCATCAATTGTATCTATGTGAGGAGATAGGATAGAGAGATAGAGGGTGCACTCCGATGAAGTCGATGTATCTTCATCTGCTTATTGTACATTCTATATACCCTCTAAAGTTGTCCTATATGGTAACTGCGATGATTATCTGCTTCAACTGATAGCATATCAGATGCTAGACTGCAGAGTTTCTGTGTAAACATAGTTGTGGTCGAAGTTTCTTCTTCTGCAAGTTGTGTGCGTTTTACCCGCTTAGAAGTCGTCTCATACGGTCCCTGCCATCGTAATGCTTCAACTGTATGCATGTCAGATGCTCGACGGCAGAGTTACAGTATAAACATAGTCGAAGTCGAATTTTCTTGTTCTGCAAGCTGTTTGCGTTATACCTGCCTGGAAGTCGTCCCGTATGATCATTGCAAACTTGTCTACTTCAATAGTATCAATAAGGGATGATGAGATAGAGAGATAGAGTGTGCACTTCGATGAAGTGAATGTATATTCATCTGCCTATTGTTCTTTCTATATACCCTCCAAAGTCGTCTTATATGATCACTGCCATCGTATCTGCTCCAACTGTATGCATGTCAGTTGCTAGACGGCTCAGTTACAGTGTAAACATAGTCGAAGTCGAAGTTTCATGTGGTGCAAGTTGTGTGCGTTTCACCGCTTGGAAGTTGTCTCATATAGGCATCGCGAACTCGTTTGCTCCAATAGTGTCCATGTGAGATGATAGGATAGAGAGATATAGTGTGTACAACGATGAAGTCGATGTTTCTTCATTTGCCTATTGTACTCGTTATTTACCTTTTGAAGTCGTTTTATACGGTCACTGTCATCGTATCCGCTTCAACTGTATGCATGTCAGATGCTGGACTGCAGCTTTACAGTGTAAACATGGTTTAAGTCAGAGTTTCTTGTTCTGCAAGCTGTGTGAGTTATACCCGCTTGAGAGTAGTCTTATATGGTCAATGTAAACTTGTTTATTCAATAGTGTCAAGGTTTGATGATAGGATAGAGAGATATAGTGTGCACAATGATGAAGTCGATGTATCTCCATTTGCCTATTGTACTCATTATATACCCTTCAAAGTCATCTTATACGGTCAATGCAATCGTATATGCTTCAATTGTATGCAGGTCAGATGTTATACTGCAGAGTTACAGTGTAAACATAGTCAAAGTCGAGGTTCCTTGTTCTGCAAGCTGTCTGCGTTGAACCTGCTCGGAAGTCGTATATGGTCATTGCGAACTTGTCTGCTTCAATAGTGTTCATGTAAGATGATTGGATGCAGAGGAATAATGTGCACAACGATGGAGTCCATGTATCTTCATTTGCCTATTGTACCTGTTATAAACCCTTCAAAGTCGTCTCATGCGATAACTCCTATCGTTCCTGCATCAAGTGAATGCATGTCAGATGCTAGACTGCACAGTTACAGTGTGAACATATTCGAAGTCGAAGTTGCTTGACCTGCAAGCTGTGTGCGTAATACCAGCTTGGAAGACGTCTTATATGGGCAATGCAAACTTGTCTGCTTCGATAGTGTCCATGTGAAATATTAGGAGAGATAGATACAGTGTGCACAACGATGAAGTCGATGTATCCCCATTTGCCTATTGTACTTGTTATATACCCTTCTAAGTCATTTTATACGATCACTGCCATCGTATCTGTTCCAACTGTATGCATGTCAGATGCTGAATCGCAGAATTACAGTGTAAAAATGGTCGAAGTAGGAATTTTTTATTCTGCAAGCTGTGTGTGTCATTTCCGCTTGGGAGTCTTCTTGTATGGTCAATGCAAACTTGTCTACTCAATAGTGTCGAGGTAAGATGATAGGATGGAGAGATGAAGTGTGCACAACGATAGAGTCGATATATCCCCATTAGCCTGTTGTTCTCGCTATATACCCTTTAAAGTCGTCTCATATGGTCACTGTAGTCGTATCTGCTTCAATTGTATGCATGTCAGATGTAATACTGCAGAGTTACAGTGTAAACATGGTCAGAGTCGGGGTTTCTTGTTCTGCGTGTGCGTTATACCAGCTTGGGAGTCATCTAATATGGTCAATATAAACTAGTCTGCTTCAATAATGTCCATGTAAGATGATTGGATAGAGAGATATAGTGTGCACTACGATGAAGTCGCTGTATCTCCATTTGCCTATTCTACCTGTTATATTTCCATCGAATTCGTCTTATACGGTAACTGCAATCGTATCTGTTTCAATTGTATGCATGTCAGATGCTGGACTGCCGAGTTACAGTGTGAACATAGTCAAAGTCGAAGTTTCTTGTTCTGCAGATCGTGCGCGTTATGACCGTTTATAAGTCGTCTTATATGGTTAATGCGAACTTTTCTGCTTCGATAGTGTCCATGTGAGATGATAGTATCGAGAGATATAGGGTGCCCAATGATGAAGTCGATGTATCCCCATTTGCCTATTGTACTCGTAATTTACCCTTCAAAGTCGTCTTATGCGGTCACTGCCATCGTATCTGCTCCAACCGTATGCATGTCAAATGCTAAATTGCAAAGTTACAGTATAAACATAGTCAAAGTCGGAGTTTTTTGTTCTGCAAGCTGTGTGCGTTATAATCGCTTGGAAGTCGTCTTATATGGTCAATGCTAACTTGTCTGCTTCAATAGTGTCAATGTAAGATGATAAAATAAAGAGGTATAGTGTGCACAACGATGAATTCGATATATCTCCATTTGCCTGTTGAACTCGCTATATACCCTCCAAAGTCGTCTGACATGGTCACTGCAGTCGTATCTGCTTCAACTGTATGCATGTCAGATGTTATACTGCAGAGTTACAGTTTGAACATAGTCGAAGTCGAGGTTTCATCTTCTGCAAGCTGTATGCGTTATACCCGCTTGGGAATCATCTCATATAGTCAATGCGAACTTGTCTGTTTCGATAGTGTCCATGTGAGATGAAAGGATAGAGGTATATTGTGTGTACGACGATGAAGTCGTTGTATTCCCATTCGACTATTGTACTCGTAATATACCCTCCAGAGTCGTTTATACGGTCACTGTCATCGTATCTGCTTCAACTGTATGCGTGTCAGATGCTGAATCGCAGAATTACAGTGTAAACGTGGTCGAAGTAGGAATTTTTTATTCTGCGAGCTGTGTGTGTTATTCCCGCTTGGGAGTCGTCTTGTATGGTCAATGCAAACTTGTCTACTCAATAGTGTCGAGGTAAGATGATAGGATAGAGAGGTATAGTGTGCACAACGATGAAGTCGATGTATCTTCATTTGCCTATTGTTCCCGTCATAAACCCTCCAAAGTCGTCTCATACGATCACTGCAATCGTTCCTTCATCAACTATATGCATGTCAAATGCTAGACTGCAGAGTTACAGTGTGAACAAAGTCGAAGTCTAAGTTTCTTATTCAACGATAGAGTCGATATATCCCCATTAGCCTGTTGTTCTCGCTATATACCCTTCAAAGTCGTCTCATATGGTCACTGTTGTCGTATCTGCTTCAATTGTATGCATGTCAGATGTTATACTGCAGAGTTACAGTGTGAACATGGTCAGAGTCGGGGTTTCTTGTTCTGCAAGCTGTGTGCGTTATACCAGCTTGGGTGTCATCTAATATGGTCAATTTGAACTTGTCTGCTTCAATAATGTCCATGTAAGATGATTGGATAAAGAGATATAGTGTGCACTACGATGAAGTCGCTGTATCTCCATTTGCCTATTCTACCTGTTATATTTCCATCAAATTCGTCTTATACGGTAACTGCAATCGTATCTGCTTCAATTGTATGCATGTCAGATGCTAGACTGCAGAGTTACAGTGTGAACATAGTCAAAGTCGAAGTTTCTTGTTCTGCAAATCGTGCGCGTTATAACCGTTCGGAAGTCGTCTTATATGGTTAATGCGAACTTGTCTGCTTCGATAGTGTCCATGTGAGATGATAGTATCGAGAGATATAGGGTGCGTAATGATGAAGTCGATGTATCCCCATTTGCCTATTGTACTCGTAATTTACCCTTCAAAGTCGTCCTGTGCGGTCACTGCCATCGTATCTGCTTCAACCGTATGCATGTCAAATGCTAAATTGCAAAGTTACCGTATAAACATAGTCAAAGTCGAAGTTTCTTGTTCTGCAAGCTGTGTGCGTTATAATCGCTTGGGAGTCGTCTCATATGGTGAATGCAAACTTGTCTGCTTCAATAGTCTCAATGTAAGATGATAAAAAAGAGAGATATAGTGTGCACAACGATGAAGTCGATATATCTCCATTTGCCTGTTGAACTCGCTATATACCCTCCAAAGTCGTCTTATATGGTCACTGCAGTCGTATCTGCTTCAACTGTATGCATGTCTGATTTTATACTGCAGAGTTACAGTTTGAACATAGTCGAAGTCGAGGTTTCATCTTCTGCAAGCTGTATGCGTTATACCCGCTTGGAAATCATCTTATATAGTCAATGCGAACTTGTCTGTTTCGATAGTGTCCATGTGACATAATAGGATAGAGGTATATTGTGTGTACGACGATGAAGTCGTTGTATTCCCATTTGACTATTGTACTCGTAATATACCCTCCAGAGTCGTCTTATACGGTCACTGTCATCGTATCTGCTTCAACTGTATGCGTGTCAGATGCTGGACTGCAGAGTAACAGTGTAAACATAGTCAAAGTCGGAGTTTCTTGTTCTGCAAGCTGTGTGAGTTATATCCGCTTACAAATCGTCTGATATGGTCAATGTAAATTCGTCTGCTTCAATATTTGCCACAAGAGATAGATAGAATATATAGTGTGCACAACGATGAAGTCGATATATCCGCATAAGCCTGTTGTACTGCCTATATACCCTTCAAAGTCGTCATATATGGTCACTGTTGTCGTATCTGCTTCAACTGTATGCATGTCAGATGTTATACTGCAGAGTTACAGTGTGAACATAGTCGTAGCCTAAGTTTCCTGTTCTGCAAATTGTGTGCGTTATATCCTCTTGGAAGTCATCTAATATGATTATTGAGAACTTGTCTGCTTCATTAATGTACATGTGAGATGATAGGATAAAGAGATATATTGTGCACAACGATGAAGTCGATGTATCTTCGTTCGCCTATTGTACATGTTATATCTCCTTCTAAGTCGTCTTCTACGGTCACTGCAATCGTATGTGCTTCAACTGTATGCATGTCAGATGCTAGACTGCAGAGTTACAGTGTGAACATAGTCGAATGCCAATGCCCTCTTGGCTTCGAACAGGAAGAAGCTGAAACTGGTGGTGGGTCTGCTGACAGAGCACTGCCACCTGCACGAACATCTCAGCATGATCGGGATTGTGGAGGCTCCTGAATGCAGATGGTACCTAGAGGATGAAGAGACTTCCACTCACATCCTAACTGAATGCCCGGCAATAGTGGCAGCAAGGGATATTCATTTTGGGGGCAGTATCCTGGATCCAGAGGATGTTAAGAAGATTTGGTCTAGGAAGTTGGTCTTTTTTCTCGCGAGATCGGCCTTCTCCATGGCTGACTTGCGATCCTAGGAATGTGGGTGCACAATTGGCCTGAAAAAGGAGGCCAAAGTGCTTCAGGTCCCGGACCGCCCACACACATACATACATACATACATACATACATACATAGTCGAAGTCGAAATTTCTTGACCTGCAAGCTGTGAGCGTTATATCAGCTCGGAAGTCGTCTGATATGGTCAATGTGACATGTCTGCTTCAATATTGTTCATGTGAGAAGAAAGGATAGAAAGATATAGTGTGCACCACGATGGAGCCGATATATCCCCATTGGCCTCGCTATATACCCTTCAAAGTCGTTCCATATGGTCATGTAAGATTTTATACTGCAGAGTTACAGTGTAAACATAGTCATAGTCGGGGATTCTTGTTCTGCAAGCTGTGTTTGTTGAACCTGCTTGAGGGTCGTCTCATATAGTCATTGTGAACTTGCCTGCTTCAATAGTGTCCATGTAAGATGATTGGATTCAGGGATAATGTGTGCACAATAATGAAGTTGATGTATCTTCATTTGCCTATTGTTCCTATTATAAATCCATCAAAGTTGTCTTATACGGTCACAGCAACCGTATGCATGTCAGATGCTAGACTGCAGAGTTACAGTGTGAACATAGTACATGTCGAGGTTTCTTGTTCTGCAAGCTGTATGCGTTATATCCGCTTGAAAATCATCTTATATGTTCAATATGAACTAGTCTGCTCTAATAGTGTCCATGTGAGATGATAGGAAAGAGATATATAGTGTGTACGACGATGAAGTCGATGATAGGATAGAGAAATATAGTGTGTACGACGATGAAGTCAATGTATCCTATATGTGCTTATTGTACTCGTTATATACCTCTCAAAGTCGTATCACATGGTCACTGCTATCGTATCTGCTTCAACTGTAAGCATGTCAGATGCTGGACAGTTGAAGTTACAGTGTAAACATAGTCAGAGTCGGAGTTTCTTGTTCTGTCAGCTGTGTGCGTTATACCCGCTTGAGAGACAACTTTCATGGTCGATGCAAACTTGTCTGCTTCAATAGTGTCAATGTGAGATGATATGATAAAGAGAAACAGTGTGCACAACGATGAAGTCGATGTATCTCCATTCGCCTATTGTACTCGTTATATTCAATTCAGAGTCGTCTCATACGGTCACTGCAATCGTATCTGCTTCAACTGTTTGCATGTCAGAAGCAAGACTGCAGGGTTACAGTGTAAACATAGTCGGAGTCAAAGTGTCTTGTTCTGCAAACTGTGTGCGTTATACCCGCTTGGAAAACGTCTTATATGGTCATTGCGAACTTGTCTGCTTCAATAGTGTCCATGTGAGAGGATATGATAGAGAGATACAGTGTGCACAACAATGAAGTTGATATATCTTTATTCGCCTATTGTACTTGTTATATTTCCTCCAGAGTCGTCTTATACGGTCACTGCAATCGTATCTGCTTCAATTGTATGCATGTCAGATGCAAGACTGCAGAGTTACAGTGTTAACATAGTCGGAGTCAAAGTGTCCTGTTCTGCAAGCTGTGTGCGTTATACTCGTCTGGAAGTCATCTTATATGGTCGATGCAAACTTGTCTGCTTCGATAGTGTCTATGTGAGATGATATGATAGAGAGATATAGTGTGCACAACGATGTAGTCGATGTATCTTCATTTGCCTATTGTTCTCGTTATATTCTCTTCAGAGTCATCTTATACGGTCACTGCCATCGTATCATCTCCAACTGTATGCATGTCAGATGCTAGTTTGCAAGGTTACAGTGTGAACATAGTCGGAGTCGAAGTTTCTTGTTCTGCAAATCGTGTGCGTGTTACCTGCTTGAAAGTCGTCTTATATAGTCAATGCAAATTTGTCTGCTTGAATAGTGTTCATGTGAGGTGATGAGATAGAGAGATATAGTGTGCACAACGATGAAGTCGATATATCCCCATTTACCTGTTGTACTCGCTATACCGGAGGGCTACGGAAGTATTGCCTACGGAATATCTCAATTATTTTATGAAGTAGGTTTGTGAAATTTGGAGCGTCGATAAAATGACATAGGAGCTAGAATTTGAGCATATTGACATGTCGGAGTCATCTTCCGGTCTGACCGGAAGTAACATCAACTTTCTTATTTCAAATGGAAACCCTATTTTATTTTATTTTCGCTTTATTCAGCATTCAATACCCTCACTGATGACATATCACAAGTTGGTATCCAACCAGAAACTAGATCAGCAAAAAATTATTATCATTCCACATTATTTTTGATTTTATTTTTGCGTATGGCGATAATCTGTTTTGTTTTTTGGAGAATAATAATTGGATTTTCTGGTATTTCATTTCAAAAAATTACTTTCTAATATATCATTAGGAAGGAATGTTTATGCTGAATAGTGAAGGCAAAAAAAAGTTGTATGTTCCTATTCAAGTTTTGGACCTACAGAGTATTGTTTTTTCCCATTTTTTCCAATATTTTTTTTGACGACTTTTTATAACGCCGACGAATGAAAATATTATATCACAGTAGTAGCAACTGTTATCAAGTGACGTATGGTTTTCATAGCCAACTTTTCATTTTTTGGCTTTCATTTTGCTTCCACGGCCTACTTGGTGAATAACAATAATATTTTTTTCCTTATCTAGTTTATGGTTAGATACCAACTTGTGATATGTCATTTGAAAAAGAATTGAATGCTGAATAAAGCGAAAAGAAAAAAAATAGGGTTTCCATTTGAAATAAGAGAGTTGATGTTACTTCCGGTCAGACCGGAAGTTAACTTCGACATGTCAATATGCTTAAATTTCAGCTCTTATGTCATTATATCGACGCTCCAAATTTCACAACCCTACTTCATACAATAACTGAGATATTCCGTAGGCAATACTTCTGTAGCCAGCCGGTATACCCTCCAAAGTCGTCTTATATGGTCACTGCAGTCGTATCTGCTTCAACTGTATGCATGCCAAATGTTATACTGCAGAGTTACAATGTAAACATAGTCGAAGTTGGGGTTTCTTGTTCCGAAAGCTGTATACGGTTTACCTGCTTGGAACTCGTCTTATTTGGTCTTTGCAAACTTGAATGCTTCAGTAGTGTCCATGTAAAATAAAAAGATAGAGATATATAGTGTGCACAACGATGAAGTCTATGTATCTTCATTTGCCTATTGTACCCGTTATAATTTCTTCAGAGTCATCTCATACGGTCACTGCAATCGTTCCTGCTTCAACTGTATGTATGTCAGATGCTAGACTGCAGAGTTACAGTGAAAAACATAGTCGAAGTCGAAATTTCTTGTTCTGCAAGTTGTGTGCGTTATACTCGCTCAGAAGTCATCTCATATGGGCATTGCGAACTCGTCTGCATCAATTGTATCTATGTGAGATGATAGGATTGAGAGATAGAGAGTGCACTTCGATGAAGTCGATGTATCTTCATCTGCTCATTGTACTTTCCATATACCCTCCATAGTCGTCTTATATGGTCACTGCGATAATATCTGCTTCAACTGAATGTATGTCAGATGCTAGACTGCAGAGTTCCTGTGTGAACATAGTTGAAGTCGAAGTTCATTCCTCTGCAAGTTGTGTAAGTTATACCCGCTTGGAAGTCGTCTCATATGGACATTGCGAACTCGTTCGCTTCGAGAGTATCCATGTTAAACAATGGAATAGAGAGATAGAGTGTGCACACCGATGAAGTAAATGCAATTTCATTCGCCTATTGAACCCGTTATATACCCTTCAGAGTCGTCTCATAGGATCACTACCATCGTAATGCTACAACTGTATGCATGTCAGATGCTCGACGGCAGAGTTACAGTGTGAACATAGTCGAAGTTGAATTTTCTTGTTCTGCAAGCTATGTGCGTTATACCTGCCTGGAAGTCATCTCGTATGATCTTTGCGAACTTGTCTGCTTCAATAGTATCCATAAGGGATGATAAGATAGAGAGATAGAGTGTGCACTTCGATGAAGTCTATGTTTATTCATCTGCCTATTCTTCGCTCTATATATCCTCCAAAGTCGTCTCAAATGTTCACTGCCATCGTATCTGCTTCAACTGTATGCATGTCGAATGCTAGACGGCACAGTTACAGTGTAAACATAGGCGAAGACGAAGTTTCATGTTGTGCAAGTTGTGTGCGTTATACCGCTTGGATGTCGTCTCATATGGGCATCGCGAACTCGCCTGCTTCAATAGTATCTATGTGAGATGAAAGGATAAAGCGATAGAGTGTGCATACCGATGAAGTCGATGTATCTTCATATGCCTATTGTACTTGCTATATACCCTCCAAAGTCATCTCATGTTAGACAATCATATCTGCTTCAACTGTATGCATGTCAGATGCTAGACTGCAAAGTTACAATGTAAACATGGTCGAAGTCGAAGTTTCTTGTTCTGCAAGCTGTGTGCGTTATACCTGCTTGAAAGTCGTCTCATATGGTCATTGAGAACTCGTTTGCTTCAATAGTTTTTATGTGAGATGATAGGATAGAGAGATATAGTGTGCACAACGGTGAAGTCGATGTTTCTTCATTCGCCTATTGTACTCGTTATATACCCTTCAAAGTCGTCTCATACGGTATCTGTCATCGTATCCGCTTCAACTGTATGCAAGTCAGATGCTAGACTGCAGAGTTACAGTGTGATCATGGTCAGAGTCGAAGTTTCTTGTGCTGCCAACTGTGTGCGTTATACCTGCTTTGAAGTCGTCTCATATGGTCAATGCGAACTAATCAGCTTCAATAGTGTCCATGTGAGATGATAGAGAATTTAGAGAGATTCAGAATAGAGATATATAGTGTGTTCGACGATGAAGTCGATGTATCCCCGTTTGCCTGTTGTACTCGTTATATAGCCTTCCAAATCGTCTCATACGGTCACTGCCATCGTATCTGCTTCAACTTTATGCATGTCAGATAGTAGAATGCAGAGTTACAGTATAAACATAGTCGAAGTCAGAGTTTCTTGTTCTGCGAGCTGTGTCAGTTATACCCGTTTGGACTCGTCTTATATGGGCGATGCGAACTTGTCTGCTTCGATTGTGTCCATGTAAGATCATAGGATAGAGAGATATAGTGTGGACAACGATGAAGTCGATGTATCCCCATTAGCCTATTGTACTCGTTATATACCCTTCAAAGTAGTCTTATACGATCACTGCCATCGTATCTGCTCCAACTGTATGCATGTCAGATGCTGAATCGCAGAATTATAGTGTAATCATAGTCAAATTCGGAGTTCCTCATTCTGCAAGCTGTGTGAGTTATTCCCGCTCGAGAGTCGTCTTTTATGGTCAATGCGAACTTGTCTACTAAATAGTGTCGAGGTAAGATGATAGGATGGAGAGATAAAGTGTGCACAACGATGAAGTCGATATATCCCTATTAGTCTGTTGTACTCGCTATATACCCTTCAGAGTCGTCTCATATGGTCACTGTAGTCGTATCTGCTTCAACTGTATGCATGTTAGATGTTATACTGCAGAGTTACAGTGTAAACATAGTTACAGTCGGGGTTTCTTGTTCTGCAAGCTGTGTGCGTTATACCAGCTTGGGAGTCATCTGATATGGTCAATGTAAACTTGTCTGCTTCAATAGTGTCCATGTAAGATGATTGGATAGAGAGATATAGTGTGCACAACGATGAAGTCGCTGTATCTTTATTCGTCTATTGTACCCGTTATATTTCCTTCAGAGTCGTTTTATACGGTCACTGCAATCATATCTGCTTCAATTGTATGCATGTCAGATGCTGGACGACAGAGCTTCAGTGTGAACATAGTCAAAGTCGGAGTTTCATGATCTGCGAGCTGTGTGAGTAATATTCGCTTGGGAGTCGTCTCATATGGTCAATGCAAACTTGTCTACTCAATACTGTCAAGGTAAGATGATAGGATAGAGAGATATAGTGTGCACAACGATGACGTCGATATTTCTTTATTTGCCTATTGAACTCGTTATATACCCTTCAATGTCGTCTTATACGGTCGTATATGCTTCAACTGTATGCATGTCAGATGCTAGACTGTAGAGTTACAATGTAAACATAGTCGAAGTCAAAGTTTCGTGACCTGCAAGCTGTGAGCGATATACCAGCTTGGAAGTCGTCTAATGAGGTCAATGTTATCTTGTTTGCTTCAATATTGTCCGTATAGAAGGATACAGTGTGCACAACGATGGAGTCGATATATCCCCATTAGCCTGTTGTACTCGCTCGCACCTATCGATTTTCCAGTGACGAAGCCCTCACCGATCTTCACGAATTTTTGCAGGAAGTGAAACCAAAAGTTCTGGCAATTCTGATCGGATATTTGGGGACTCATCATAGCTTGAAGATAAATTTGGAACTTTTTGGATTGTATGTCATACCAGAGAAGGAACTATCTGATATTGAGTCCTTCAACACCAGAATTAAAACCCTGACAAAATCATCAAACATTGAGCACGATTATGATGACTTCAAGGAAGAATTGATTGTGAAGGCGTCAGATTTTCAAAAACGGGATTCTGGGTGGATATTGAAACATGCCATATTAGTGGATGTGAATATTATTAAATTCTCATCAATTTCGGTTTTCATACATCAAGCTGCCCAGAGCTATAGAATCCAAACATGCAGTTTTGAATATTCAAAATAAGGACAGAGCCTGGTTTGCATGGTCCATCAATGCTGCGATTTTTCCTGCAGACGATCATTCAATGAGAACGTCATCATATCCACATCACAATACACTGTTGAATTTCCAAGGACTCGACTTTTTCATGAAACTGAAGGATATCCCAAAGTTCGAGCGACTCAACAATATCTCAGTTGATGTGTTCGGTCTTGAATCGTCTTTCAAGGATGGAAAGATGATAACTGAAATAATTGGACCTCTACATTTCACTTCGTGTCGTCAAGCAACACATGTGAATTTATTGCTTATAGCCGATAAGGTTGGCAATACACATCATTGTCTCCTCAAGGACCTGGACAAATTAGTGAAAATACAAAAATCGAAATGCAATGGTGAAATATATATTTGCGATTGATGTCTACAATCGTTCGCTACAGTGGAGCAGTGGAGAAGCCATGAGGAAAATGATTGCAATCATATGAGCACAAAGATACCCACCACCAATTTAAAAATCAATAAATATGGTGAGTCAGTGCCTGAAAACATCCTCAAATTCACTAACTTTGAAAAACAGCTGTCACCACCGTTTGTGATTCATGCTGACTTTGAAAGTTTACTCAAACCAATTCAACACAATGAACCCTGTGACGATCAATCATTTTCAGTTAAAGTATGTGAACATGAACCATATTCGTTCGCATTTTATGTGGAGTGTAATTTTGATGACCGTTATTCAAGGTCGGTACTTTATCGCGGTGCTGATGCTGCCGGCGTTTTTGTGAGAAAAATGGATGGAACCGTTCAAGATTTATACACCAATCACATGAAGGACGTTCGTGGAATGCATCCACTTACTGAGATAGAGAAGCAAACTTTCCAGAATAGCACCACGTGCCATATATGTGAGATGCCGTTCAAGCCAACAGATATCAAAGTTCGTGATCACTGCCACTACACAGGAGAATTTTGTGCAGCTGCCCATAGTATTTGTAATTTGAACTACAAGACCTTGAAAACTATTCCTGTATTCTTTCACAACCTCACAAATTATGACTCTCACCTTTTCATCAAGAAATTAGCAACGGAAGGAGAAAAAATATCAGTGATAGCCCATACTGAAGAAAAGTATATTTTGTTCTCAAAGTCAATATTGGTTGATAAATCTGAAGAGTCAAGAGCATTTGATGAATATATTCAGTTGAGATTTGTAGACTCTTCCCGATTTTTACCAAAATCTCTCGATGAACTCAGCAAAAATTTTGAGGTGCAACAGTGTAACGAGGTTCGCAAATACTTCCAAGATAGCAGACAATTTGATCTAATAGGACAGAAAGGGGTTTTTCCTCACAACTATGTGGACTGCTTGGAAAATTTGGAGGAAACCCAGCTACCGTCGAATGAGAAGTTCCATCATGATTCAACCAGCGAATCATTTTCAGATATGGATTATAATAGAGCTATAGATGTGTGGAATACCTTCGAATGTGAAACATTGGGAGATTACGCCGATGTATATTCAAAATCTGATTGTCTGCTGCTAGCAGACGTGTATGAGAATTTCAGAAAAGTATGCATGCAACAATACAAACTAGATCCTGCCACTATCTGACAGCGCCTGCGCTGAGCTGGGATGCCATGTTACGTTATACACAAATAAAACTTCAGCTCTTGACTGATATAGATATGATTCATTTTTTCAAGAATGGTATCCGAGGAGGGGTGGCACAATGTAGCAAGAGAAAAGCTGTGGCCAATAACAAATTTCTACCAACCTTTGATCCTCAGAAACCAATATCATACATCATGTATTTGGATGCCATCAATTTATATGGAGCAAGTATGGCAAGTTATCTTCCAACAGGTGATTTTAAGTGGGTTGAGTCCAAGGATATCGGAAACTTTGACTGTCACGCGATTGAGGACGACGCATCAATAGGATACGTTTTAGTAGTGGAGTTGGAATATCCAGCCAGCCTACACCATGATCACAACGATTTACCATTTTGCCCAGAACAAGTGATCCCGCCAAAGAGTAAGAGCGCCAAACTAATTTCCGATTCACGAAACGAATGCATATACGTCATTCATTATCGAAATTTGAAGCAGTGTTTGAAATATGGTTTGAAACTAACAAAAATCCATAGAATCTTGGAATTTCCCCAATCGGCGTGGTTGAGGCCTTATATTGACCTGAACACGCATCTTCGATATTCCGCACTGGACGAATCTGAACGAGAACTTTTCGAATTATCAATTAATTCAATATTTGGCAAAACCACGGAAAATGTCGACAAAAGAATTGACTTGAAACTTTGTTCACGCTGGGAAAATGAAAATAACTCGCTGGGAGCGAAGGCTCTGATAGCCAAACCACATTCCAAATGCAGCACAGTATCCAGTGAGAACTTGGTTGCATTCCAGTTGGAAAAGACTAGTGTTTGTTATGATAAACCGATGTATGTTGGATTTACGGTGTTGGATATTTCGAAAACTATCATTCACGATTTTTTCTATGGATATATCAAAGCAAAATATGATGATTTAGCAACATTATGCTACACCGATACGGATTCACTGATTCTAGGAATATTCACAGAGAATTTCTATGATGATATGAAAGAAAATATCCAATTTTTCGATACGTCAAATCATCCCATAGACAATATACACCAAATCCCCAAATCAAAATATGTTATAGGACGCATGAAAGACGAATATGCCTCAAGACCTATTGAATCATATCATGGCACTGGTGCGGAAGCTCACTGGGTCAAAGCAGGTGATGTGATGAAAAAAGCCAAAGGTGTCTCAAAAAACGTGGTAAAAATCCAAATTCAGTTTTCAGACTATGTCAATATTGTAGAAAATGCTGGAACAATATTACGTAAGATGTATATGTTCACTTCTTCTCTCCACACCATTCATACGGAATTGAGGAATGAAGTCGCTTCGTCATCTGCTGATGATAAGCGCTATAAAATTCCTTTCGATGTGAAAACTTTGGCATGAGGTTATTTGCTTATAACACCAGGAGCAATCACTGGAACTTCAGATGAGTTTTTGGAAATAGCTCAAGATTTAATTGACGAGGAAGACTCTGACCAATAGTTTTGATGTGATTTTCATTTGTATATTGTAATTATGGATTATAATATGTTATATTTGTGACGAATGAAATAAAAATCATTATCGAGTGAATTTGTTTTATTACATTTATTCAATACAAATTATCAATATTATCCACATCGCTCGAGGCCCCATCTACAAACATGACAGCTTGATTGTGCTTGAGGAAGGCCGTCTACATGATCTCTCGATTCAGGGTGATTGAAGTGGACAAAGCATGGTAGCTGGATAGGAAGTTCGAAATTTTCTGTATTTTCTGATGGCAGTTTGTCCCATGCATAGAGAAATTCCATCGGACCTACATTTTCAATAGGATAATGTAGTGGAAATTTCTGGAGCTCTTCTTCGGTAAAATCGTACAATTTTTTATTTCGGTTTCAGTGTTTAATCACGAGTTCGGTCAATAAACAGTTAGGACAATCTTTAGACATGTTGTAACACTGAGGTTGGACAGCAACAATGATGCACACACTGCTGTGTAGTACGTAACCCAATCGACCATTCTGAATTCCGCATCATCTTTCATTTTTTTGTATCATGGTGTAGTGGGTGGGAATTATGTATGGGAACATCATGAGCTACCATGTTCTCACGGGATATGCTGAGACCGCTGACGGATGCAGAATCAGTTTACGCTTTGCAGGATACGAGACGTTCACCGACTAGTTCTCATCAGATTTGACATAGACTTCACACAGTAAAGACGCATTGTAATTTTCTCTCTAATGAAACTTCGACATTTTAGTGTTCAATAAATGAATTCATTCTTCAAAAAGCTTTTGGTGATAACCAAAAACATAAAGTGGCGCAGTCGGTAGGATACTGAACAGGCATTCATCGTGAAAATCCCGTCGGTTTTCGAGCTGTTCATAAGGAGGACCTCCGCAGTGGAAAACCCTGAAGACTTCGAGTACCTGATGAAGACCATCAACACCATTTTAGTATTGTAAGATGCTTTCCTTCTACTGTCTATGTCATTCTCCTCGTCCTTGCCTGATTCTATTGCAGAAAAATGGGGCAAACGAGTTAGATTTATGTTTAAATTTAGATAGTGAGATAAGCTAAATTTTTGTAACATTATCACTAGTAGAAGATACTGAAAGTCAAACTAATTCACCTAATTTAGTACCTAACGATTCAAGTATGTCAGTTGTTCCAAATTTCGAATCGAGATTATTAGAAATAGTTCCAAAATTTGATGGCAATCCGCTGGAATTATCATCATTTTTAGAAACAGCAAATACAATCATAAATACATATTGGGATCCAAATCCTGCTAACATAAATTGTGTTCAGAATACGACTATTATTAACGGAATTTATTCCGAATTAATAGGTAGAGCTGGAGAAGTTAATAGCATTTGCATTGCCAAAGATTGGCAATCCGTTAAAAGTGCTTTGGTTGCCCATTTCGGAGACCAAAGAGACGAAAACGGACTTTTGTTTGATTTAGATCAGTTGAGACAACAAAATAATGAACCTCCTTCACAATATTATACAAGAGTTATGTCTAACTTGAGCGCTCTGCATAATTATATTGACACTCATGAAGTGGTTCCGCAAACAAAACATATCAAGAAAACATTTTACAATACTCATGCCTTGAAAATATTTCTTGCCGGTCTTAAAGAACCTCTAGGATCAACTATTCAAGCTATGAAACCAACTAGTCTAGCGGAAGCAAGACAATATATCATTTCGGAAAATAATATCCGTCATTTACAAAAGCCGCATCAATTTGAAAATCATAATCAGCATGCCAGAAATTGACCTCAGAGACCAATTCAAAATTTCCAACATAGTAATACGCACTTCAATAATAATTCAAATTTCAATTCACAAAATTTTGCACGTAATAATCAACAAAATATTCCAAATTCCAATCAATACCATAACTTCCCACGTGGACCTATTAATATTCAATCTAGACCAAGTCAACCTCAAAGATTTTTAACAAACAGTCAAGTTTTTGGTCAACAAAGAAATCCAACTAATGTTTGGAGACCCAATCAACAAAATTCAATTTCCCGTCCTAGAATGACGTCAATGAGTGGCATATCTCATGGCACAATTCCCCGACAAAATTCATATCAGCCTCAACGTTCGAATTTTTCGCCAGATGAACCACACAACCTTGAACCTTACAACTACCTTCCCGACTATAATATTCCCGGACCTTCTCAACAATATGAAATATGCGAATATGACGACTATTATCCTGACAATGACCCTCAATACGATGTAGATTACTATGAACACGACTCTGAAGAAATTTCCGAGAAATCATGCAAACGGTTAGAACACAATACGAACCCAGAACAAAATTTTCAGATAGTCAAGCAAAAACAAAACCATACATAGAAATCAATTCAATTTACGATCGAGAACAGCTGCCTTATATTGAAATTTCAAATCCACCTCTGAAATTGCTCATTGATACTGGTGCAACAGAATCATTCCTAAACCCAGAAATTGCCGAAATTCACTTTCCCGAATTCATAAGAAATGAACCATTCACAATATTTTCAAACTAACTCGCGAAACTTATGTGCCGAAATACCAGCTTTTACCGAATTCAATTGCGACAAGAGAATCAAATTCTATTCATTCAAGTTCCATAATTTTTTCGATGGGCTTATTGGCTATGAAACGTTGAAAGATTTAAATGTAGATATCAAAATTTCAAATTCAGTGATCAAAACTCCCACAACCGAAATTTCGTTACACATGTACGAGCCAAGAAACAAATCGCTGTTCTTTGCCCGTATTGAACCGTGTTCCACAGAATCTTTTAGAATTCCCGTTGATAAAGAAATTGGCGAAATAATTATTCCTGAAACAAACTTATCAAAATGTCATATACCCGCTTGTTTGACCACCGCAAAAAATGGTTACGCCCCTGTAGATATCCAAAATAGAACGGACTTTGTTCTAGAAATTGAACTTAACCTTCCGACCTCAGCTAGACATTTCGAAAGAAACGACTTTGAAATTTTTCATGCTTTTATTTCACCTTATGAAGAACAAAACTTGAATAAATTTGATGTAACAAATCTCATTCGTACAGAACATATGGAAAGTGAAGAAAAACATCACATTCAAGGCCTTTGTAGATCCTATTCAGATATTTTTCACAGACAAAACTCTAAATTAACATTTTCTAATCGAGTGAAACATAGAATCAAAACCGTAGATGAAATTCCTGTTTATTCCAGATCATACCGTTACCCATTCATACACAAACCCGAAGTAGAGAAACAAATCAACGAAATGCTCGACCAAGGAATTATCCGACCTAGCGATTTTCCATGGTCTTCGCCCATTTGGATTGTTCCTAAAAAGACGGACGCGTCAGGTAAAAAGAAATGGCGCATTGTCGTTGATTACAGAAAAATCAATGAGAAAACGATTGATGACCGTTACCCCCTGCCTAATATTACTGATATACTAGATAAGTTGGGCAGATGTAGGTACTTTTCAACGTTAGATCCGGCTAGTAGTTTTCACCAGATTGAGATGCATCCTGAGGATGTTGAGAAAACCGCATTTAACTTTGAAAACGGACATTACGAGTACGTTCGTATGCCTTCCGGCTTGAAGAACGCACCCGGAACGTTCCAAAGGGTGATGGACAATGTCTTGAAGGACCTGCAAGATAAATCCTGTCTCGTCTATATAGACGACATTATTGTGTTCTCAGCTTCTCTGCAAGAACACATTGTAAATTTGAAACAAGTATTCCAAAAGCTACGTGATAGCAATTTGAAAATTCAACTCGACAAATCAGAATTCCTGCACAAAGAAGTTGCTTTTCTTGGGCATATTATCACTCCTGATGGAATAAAACCCAATCCCAACAAAATTAAAGCTATTCTAAATTATCCAATACCAAAGACGATCAGAGAAATCAAAAGCTTTCTTGGCCTCGTCGGGTATTACAAAAAATTTATTAAAAATTTCGCACAAATAACTAAACCTTTTACTACATGTCTGGAAGAGGGATCTCAAATTAACGTAAATGATCCACTATACATTAAAACTTTCGAAGATTGCAAGGCACTCCTAACCAATGATTCAATACTCCAGTACCCTGATTTTTCTCAAGATTTTGTTCTCACCACAGATGCTAGTAATTTTGCAATAGGCGCGGTTTTATCACAAGGTCCTATTGAACACGATGAACCTGTTTCATATGCATCTCGCACCCTGAGTAGTTTGGTAATAAATTATTCGACTATTGAAAAAGAGCTGCTAGCGATCGCTTGGGCAACCAAACAATTCCGGCCGTACCTTTTTGGCATGAAATTTATCATCGCTACAGATCATAAGCCACTAGAATAGCTTATGAACCTCAAAGAACCAAATTCCTGTCTGGTCCGTTGGAGACTAAAGTTGGAGGAATTTGACTACAAAATTGTATATAAAAAAGGAAAGAAAAATACTAACGAAGACGCGTTGTCACGGGTCGACATTTATCCCACCGAAATTGACACAAATTATTCTGACGATGACCTTCCAATCCTCCAATCAAATCAACTAGCAGAGAACCTGACAATCAATCTATTATTGCACAATTTGACCCTGACGAAAACGACGGAAACGAAACAGTACACACGAGTGCCGAAGATCCAATTTTGACAATCAAAATTTCAGAAAAAACACTTAATTATTTCCTTTATCAAATAATCATAATCAAAGTAGATAGAAATTCGCGAACAGAAATCAAGAGAATATTTGAAAATCCTGTTAGTCGTACTCGTTGGTATTTATATGTTACTGACGAGTCCTTCGAAAAAAAAATCATTCAGTTCATAAAACAATATGCTGGACCAACTAGACAATACGCATTTTTCTCCCAAAACGACGATGATGGTGAATTTTTCAAACAAATGTGCAGACTTGTTCCACAACTATTCAAGAACTCCTCGTATAAATTTCTCAAATCTAACACACTTCTTCACGATATAAGCAGAACTAAGAGACAACAAGAATCAATCAAAAGCCAACACGAAGGTATCACTAATCACCGTGGAATTCTGGAAACCGTCAATCAGCTCAAAACCCAATATTATTGGCCAAAAATGAGCGAAGATGTTCAAAAATTCATAAATAATTGTAACATCTGTCAACAAGTCAAATATGAAAGACATCCACCTCTGATCAAACTTCAACTTACGCCTACCCCGAAAAAACCATTTGAAACAATTCATATTGACACCTTTAAATTTAGCAATTCGATATCATTGACTATTTGTGATAGCTTTTCCCGGTTTGGACAAGCTCACATAATTCCTAGTCTCCCTGCTCTATTTGTTCATGAAAAATTATTACAATTCATCTCAACATATAAAATTCCAGAAAATATCATATCTGATAATGGCACCGAATTCACACAACACGTTCTTAGAGACTTTGCAAAAATATACAACATAAATTGGCACTACACTCTCCCTCTCAACCCTGATAGCAATTCCATTGTCGAACGATTTCATTCCACTATACTAGAACACATGCGTACTCTGACCTTGACAAATCCAAACTTAAACCCTTTCGAAAAACTCACCTCTTCAGTTTTAGGATATAATAATTTAATTCATTCGGCAACCAAACAGAAACCCATCGACTTAATACTAGGACATCTAGAGCTCAAAGATCCGATCGATATCGATCTTGACTCACGACCAATCAATCACCAGCTAAACGAACACAAAGAAATTATGGCGAATTTATACCAAACGATACACGACAAATCGGCATTACAGAAAGAACAAGTCATTAACAAAAGAAACGAAACCCGAAATGACCCACCTGACATCCAACCCGAAACTACTGGATATAGGAAATTAACAGACAGACAATTAAAGACAAACCCTAATTACAAACCAGAACACATCATCAGCAGTACTGACTTAACAGTGACTACACCTGAGAACACATATCACAGAAACATTTTCAAACCTCCTAGAAAATTCATTGACAAAACATTATTACAGGCTGACGATTCTTTTCCTAATGAAGACACAAAAAGTTCAAATTCGGAACCTCAAAACTAATCCCGGAATCCTTCCTTTCAAATTAGGAAACGCCCGCATCAAAATTGCCTCCCACACTTTCATCCATTACATACATACTTACCCTATTAAATCTCAAAGTACTTCAATTACAAACCACTACCACAGACTTGGAAAAATGATTGACAATGCTACTTCATTTTATAAACAATCATTGTATAATGCTCATAAACACTTGGAATACGAAATCAATACTTTGAACGAAAAAATCACCTCGCTATTTCCTGAAAATAGACTCAAAAGAGGACTGATCAATCCGCTTGGTTCTCTCATGAAATTTGTCACTGGTAATATAGACAACGAGGACGCCAATGAAATTCATAATAGCATTTCCGAGCTCGAAAATAGCCAAAATAATAATATGGAGAAGGTAACAAACAAATCTCTCTCGCTAAAGAACTTATGTCGAATAAAAATGATACTTCGTCCAAAACAATTCAAAATCAAAATGAAATAGAAAACCATTTGAAGAGTTGAGGACTGTTCTAAATAAAACACAATTCAATTACGCACACTACTTAGGAATTCAAGACATTCTCAGCCAAATCAAAATAAACGCTGACCTTTTATTGCATTTTTTATCAGAACTTGAAAACGCTATAAGCTTCGCTAACTTAAAAGTTTTACATCACAGCATTATTTCCCCTGATGAATCAAAATCCGTAATATATCAATTACATCGGTCACATAGCGAATCTAAACTACTATTTTCTTTGTCAGATTACCTAAAATATTACGACATTGTTCGAACCAGTGTTTTCTACTCGAATAGGAAAATGATATTTTCGCTCGATTTTCCGTTAGTTCATTCCGAAACCTTTGACTATTACCACCTATATTCTATCCCAAACCAAAACCAGTCAATCATTATACCTCCCTCGACATACCTATCCTTAACCCATTAAAGCCCATAATTCTCCAGTTGAGATTTTTAGGTGGAAATTGAGATGATGAACCCTCACTCCATCAAAAATGAAATATTGTTATGGAAATAATGATCAGACATGATGGACAGTGGTTTCGGACTGGCAACTTCAGTTGCCACTGGGATGATTCATATATATATATTGATAAATATGATATATATCAATATGATATTTATCAACCAATAATCCTATTACATTTTTATATAATTTTATTATATCTCAAGAGCTTGGTAATTCACATAATATCATATTGAACATCATTATTTGACATCATGGAAAATTTTGAAACACTCATCAGGGTGGAGTGGAACTTCACACTTTCTACACAAAAAACTCGTGCGTCTGCCACAAATTTTACAACAGCGGTACTTAGATTCGCCTTTCTCGATCAAATGATCTGTTCGATCTTTCCTTATTTCTTCGAGAGCTGGTGTGTATTCTAGAGATGATCGAACACCAGGTGCAAGTAAAGGACTGCCAAAGGACTTCAGAATGAAAATTGCACACTGTCGTCTGAAATCTAGAAGAGCTATATCGTGACCTAGGCGACGATATAATAGCCAGCCTTGTGTGCAGCATACATCCACAGTCCATATTAAGAATGGCCACCACCATTTCTTCGATCTGATTCTACTTCGGTAAGAAGCCAAAAACTGATCGGAAATATCTACTCCTCCCATGTTACTATTGTAACGAGCAATGGGACCTGGAACTTCGACCGAGATGACTTTTTTTTCAGTTCTGGATTAACGTTTGGATTTCTTCATGGGATTAACTTCATCACAATTAGTGAGTACGGTTACAACGTTGTTGTCATTCCAGCGGACTGCGGTGATATTTTCCGAAGAACTGATAGCTGTTTCACCTCTAGGTTTGTTCTTCCACGTTTCTTTATCTGGCAGTTTCATTGCAGCATTGCAACGATTCTCACGCAGAGTACCAGTACCACCAAGTCCTCTAAGACTCAGCTCTTCCAATAAACCAACAGATGTGAACAGATTGTCAAAGTAAAGGCGAATACCTCTTGACAATTGCATGTGATCAACAAGTCCAATGATCACGTCACCTCCTTGACCAAGACCAGTTTCAGGAAGACGGGTTGAACTACCACAATAGGGTTCAACATGATGAATATATCCACAAGGATCCGCGGCAACCCATAACTTGAAGCCAAATCTGATTGATTTGCCACGAATAAACTGTTTACACCCATGCCTTCCATAGTAAGGAATCATCCCAGATAGCACAAATTCATTTTGAGGCCCTTCTGAGGCGTTCACAATCATGTCCTTAGGACGTCGAGAGCGAGCCTGAGGACATTCTCAAGACGTCCTCCTGTTACCATTCTCTACATACTAATAACGTCTCAGAACATCCCTATAAAATCTTTTGAGACAACCTCAGGACATCATGGTAACAACTTGAGGCAGTTTTTGATGATGTTTCAAGGAGGTTCAAGATTTATGGGAGAATATTATTCGTATACAGAATGAGTCACTATAGTGTGTTCTCCTCCGATATTAGCCAAACCGTCAGATATATAAAATAAAAATTCAAGTACAACAGTAATAGGGTTCCATAAGAACAATCACCTAAAGTTGTTTTCATATCTATAGGGTGTTCGAATTCCAAGATATCGGTTGATGATTGGTTTTTTTCAATGGAACACCTTGTATATTGAGTTGATTCCATCAATGTATCACACTTGGTGTCTAGTGGGAATTATTACAGAGATATAGGGTGTTGACAATTGAGAATCTTCAAATGTAGGATTTTTTGTGTCGAAACTATTCATTAATGGTCAAAACGGCTCACATGTTCCTGTCATAACTTTTGATTAGCTATCTACTGATATTTATTTGGAACAGATACAATAAGCTGATCAGTATTCTGAATGTTAACCCACCCTCTATTTGTTCCGATTGAATGTCAGTAGATAGTAAATCGAAAGTTTATAAGGATATGTGAGCCGTTTTGACCAATATTGAATAGTTTTCACAAAAAAATCCTAAAATTGAAAAATCTTGTTTTTGAACACCCTATATCTCTGTAATCATTCCCGCTAGACCCCAAGTGTGATACATTGATGGAATCAGCTCTTCAGGGAGAACCCAAAAATGCAATAGTATACAGGGTGTCCCATTTGGAAAAAAACAATCATCAGTCAATATATCTTGGAATTCGAACACCCTACAGATATATATGAAAACAATTTAATGTGAAAGTTCTCATGAAACCCTATTACTGTTGTACTTGAATTTTCTTTATTTATCTGATGGTTTGGCTAATATACAATGAGGATAACACACTATTGTCTCACCTTGTATTATGCAAATGATAATTTCTTCAAAATAATATGGATCTCATGATATTTGCATATTATTTATAACTTATTCTGAAAAATTTCAATTTCCTTTCCAAAGAAATGTATTTCAGCTTCTTGTTGAGCACTACTAGAAGTTATTGCCTATTGATAGTTATATTTCTCCATGTTGTTTTTGATTTCTGAACTCTGGACATTCCTGATGCAGAATAATCAACTGGAAGTTGAAGCCTTCATGCAATATTTTATAGATTCTGGAGAAGCAAAACTATCTTGGGATGAAAATATCATCAGGTTTGTGTTTTGCATAACCTTCTGAAACAAACAATGTATTAATATTTCATGCCCAGTACTTACTATCAATGATATGATTTATGTAGTTATAGGTACCAACCATTATTGAATCTACTGAAAGTTCAAGTTTGCATATGTACAATATTTCATAATTTCCAAAGAAGCCAAAATATCTTGGAATAAAATATCTCTGCTCTGATGATATCATCATTTTGTGTTATTAATAACCACCTGAAACAAATAATGTACCTATTAATATTTCATGTTCCAGTCCCTCTACTATATCAATGATTTGATTTAGGTACCTACCTTTATTGAATATACTGAAAGTGCAAACATGCATACGCAATCTCACATAGATTCCGAAGAAGCCAAAATATTTTGGAATGAAACATCTCTGCTCTGATGACATCATCAATCTTGTGTTCTCAATAACTTCATCTGAAACAAATAATTAACCTATTAACATTTCATGTCCAGTACCTACTATATCAATGATTTGATTCAGGTACCTACTTTTATTGAATTCATACTGAAAGTTCAAGCTTCCATACAATATTTTAAAGATTCCGAAGAAGCAAAGCTATCTTGGAATAAAACATGTTTGCTATGATGATATCATCAAGTTTGTGTTCTCAATAACCTCCTGAAACAATAAATAATGTATATGAATGTATCAATAATTCATGTCCGGTACTATCAATGATTCTATTTAGTATTTACTCACCATTGTTTCTTGCTACCTGAGAGAAATGTCATCAATAGAGATTATCATCCTTTTGTTGTTATCTTTTAATTCTGTGCAATAGGTTCTTCTCGCAATCATTTTGTGAAATAAAAATTTGATGAAGGTATTCAATGAATACTCTAATAATTTTGATATAATCATCAATATATTATGATGTATCTTGAACAAATCATGACTATCATGAGACATAACCTCAATTCTAGTTCTTCTTTTTCTTCCTTTTGTCTTCGATGACACGTTATTTCATGGAATGTTATCTGAAGACGTCCGTAGGCACGAAATTCTCTACATCTTCTGGCTGTCACTGAAAGAACTCATTTAGGACAATTACAGCGCTAAATTTATGCCTGATGATGTTCTTAGGTTGTAGAAAATAGAACGTCCTCTCCAGGCGTTTGGCGACACATTGAGGATGACCTTAGGCGAGTGTGTGCTATCTGGGATACTCTCGTCGACACTAACGGTTGGTCCAGGACTGATTTGTTTGAAAGAGTTATTGAGATGATCAAAAATTGGTCAAACCTTATACATTTTATCGGTTCCATCATTAGTTTGATTGTCTACGAGGTGAATAAAACTCATGAGTTCATCGAATCGGTTCCGACGAATTGCATCGGAGACTAGTTTCGAGTGTACATCTGGATCTTGTTTCCAGTAAAGTCTTCTATATGGAAGAGGGTGGTAACCTGACAACAGCATCACTCCCACAAATGTGATGATTTCATCAGCAGAAGCATTGATGCTGTGAACTAGACGTTGCATAGCATAACGATTCGTTTCGGTAACAATCTGCTGTAATAAACCATCTGAAAAATATGTCCTGAAGGCGTCAATAGGACTTTTGACACTTTCTTTCAGAAGATTTTCTGCCATTGGTCGGTATTCGTATTCATGTTCAGGAATATTTGAAGATAACTCATTCACTAGTGGGTTCCAAGTTGGCTGTCTGCGCTTAGTTACTCTCTATCTGACTACTTTCTTCGAAGAAGTGCTTGGTTCAGATCCTTGAGCATGATCCTCATCTTGGATGACTGGAGTATCAGCATCTTCATTGTACCTCACTTCCACCCTAGAACGCAATATACGGGTGGTAAGGTGATCAACGTCTCCAAGTACCTCTTCATCCGACAAGTCAGAGTCCTTGTCTGTGTCTGCACCTGGAGGCTCCTCAGGTGGGCATATAGCTATCGAGTCCGGTGTTATGTTTTCATCGTCTTCCATGAGGTCAATGAGTTCATGAAGTAGTAGCCCAGTGCCAGATTTCCCACGTGTATACCTGTCGAAATCATTATTTCGTAAAGAATCTGAATAATACCTCAATTGAATTCATATATTCCCATTGGCAACTTTAGTTGCCATCAACGTTTGCACGTATATAAAAAATAATAGGGTTCATAAAAATTCAATCCAGGTATAGTTGCCCTATGCATATTGTATAGAATCTATAGAGAAACGTGGATATAAATGCATTTCAGAATGTGTATACTCACCATCCCTCATCGACTGCCATTATGGTGAACGAATAAGTTCGACAACGCTGAATGAAACGTGACACACACTGTTACTGTATAACAAGAACTGAGCGACTGCCATGCTATATGATAGACAAGACCTAATTGAAGACCTACTGACCAATGGCAACGGTTCAATTACAGGCATGCGCATAGCGCGAATACGAATAAGTGCTGGCAACTTTAGTTGCCGATGGGCTCTAATGGGTTAAGCAACAATGAATACCAGTACTCAGATGAAGAATGTAACGAGCTACAGCTAGGATTCCTCTGCAAGAAGAACCACCTACTACCACTTCGACAAAACCCCGATTGTATCACGTCACTGCTTTCTGTCGAAAACAGCATTCAAAATTGCCAACAAGTCCCAGTACGAGTATCTCAACACATCATAGAAGAAATCAATGAAAGCCACTACATAGGGATATTTCCCGAAAACGAAAAGATACAGATTTTCTGTGAAGAAAACGACGTTGCCATACTTCGTGGAAGCTACCTATTCATAGTCCCGCCAGATTGTGGAATCAAGACATCGGAATACACGTACAGAAACGAAAAAGGCCTTATAGTAGGACATCCAATGACGCTAGAAGAAATTCGTGAAACCAACATTCCAATACTACAAGTCAAGACACTCAAGCTAGAAAAAGTATCTCTTGACAAGTTGCACGAACTTCAACTGCAAGAGTTAGGAGAAACACCATTACAAGAAGTTAGAATTCATTCCGATCATTCAAGATGGTCCTTAACAGTCACCCTATTCCTGGTTACCACGATGTTAGTCTACTTATTAGCCACCCACCGAAGAAAGATAGCAAGCCTAGCCAAACGAGTAGTCTGTTCCACGCCAGAAGAAGACACTAGGGTGGCAGTCAACGCAACTCAAGTGTTTCCACCCTCGAGTTCCTTCTAAGGGCGGAGGAATTATGTATGGGAACATCATGAGCTACCATGTTCTCACAGGATATGCTGAGACCGCTGACGGATGCAGAATCAGTTTACGCTTTGCAGGATACAAGACGTTCACCGACTAGTTCTCATCAGATTTGACATAGACTTCACACAGTAAAGACGCATTGTAATTTTCTCTCTAATAAAACTTCGACATTTTTGTGTTCGATAAATAAATTCATTTTTTAAAAAGCTTTTGGTGATAACCAAAAACATTGTGGTGGAGGGATTTAGTTCACACCAGTCAGAATCAATGGTGGAGCCACTGCCCTTTCGCAATCGCAACTTCTACATAGTGCTATTGGTGGGTATGAGTGATTTGAGAGATGAAACATTATTTATTGTAGTTGATTCCATTCTTGCTTATTTAGAAGGCCAACTTTCATTTCGTGTACCATTACTATCGAAACATATAAATACTTCTCTTATATTATAAGGTTGTGCGATATAGAGAAAGCCTTGTAAAATCACTTGTAAAACTAAACATTGTAGTGTTATCATGGTCACAACTTCTGACATACTGAAATTATTAATTACTTTCAAGCCATATTTATTGAACACGTCATACCCGCAACTGCTACCTGCATGTTTGTGAAACCAAACATCTGGTGGATATCTTTGCGAGAATGTGTGACGACCGCATATTCAGTGAGATCTTGAAGATATAAAACAAACTGATTTTGATATCAAACTTCATTGCATAAAAAAATTTTCATACAAGAAAAAAACATTTGTTAATGCACACATGCAATTTGAATTCGTATGATGAATACATCTTGGTTCGAACTGTTGTAAAATAGGTTGTTCATCGAACTCAACTACTGGAACAGAAGTGAACCGTCGAATATAAGTAGTGAAACAAGAGGGTTTCTACGGAAATTTGGCAGTTGGCCCGCCTAATGGAAACCTATTACATTCATTATGACGTATAACGTTCAGTTCACTTAATAATAATTTTATTTAATTAAAAAAAGATAATCATACCGTATAGGATTTGAACTTTGGATCTCTGGGTTGGCAAGCCGACACGTTACCAAGTGGCTATTGGGGGTCCAATTTATCAACGTGCAAGTGTGGGTACGACTCAACTTGTCCCCCTGTTTTCGAGAGATATTTTTTGGAGGGCCATGAGTATGGATATTCGACATATGGATGGGTATATGGATATTTGGGGGAATGGGTTCATTTTGCTTCATTGGGCCAATAATATGAGCAATTTAAATAAATATATTAGGCTTATGAATGAGTTTCAGTAAATATTTCTATGTTCTACATAGATTTGATTTTACGGTACTGCTAGTGTCCTCACTCGGATGTGAGTGGAAACTGTTTGCTATGCTTACCTTCTCGTATCACAGAGGTCTTTTTGAAGAATCTACTCGTATGTGTTACGCTTCAACCTAATTCCACGAAGTGTCGCTACTGATACTGTTTTCCAAGGTTTGTAGAACTGATGATTATTCTGTGTTTTCAATATTTAATATGTTTTGATAGTCTATATGGCCGTTTTTTGTGTTCCTAGAGTACCTAATTGAGCGGGGTGTTGCTATACTGATACTGGTTTCAATATTTTCCGTTCTTCAAACCTGCCTTTGATTTCACCGTACCGCTGGGGTCCTCATTCGGACGTGAGTGGAAACTGTTTTCTGTGTCTACCTTTCACAGAGGTCTTTTTGAAGAATCTATTCATATGGTTCACGCTTCAACCTAATCCTGCGAGGTGTCGCTACTGATACTGTTTTCAATATTTGATATGTTTGTTAGTCTATATGGCTGTTTTTTGTGTTCCTAGAGTACCTAATTGAGCGAGATGTCACTACTGATACTGTTTTCAATATTTCCGTTCTTCAAACCTACCTTTGATTCCACCGTACCGCTGGGGTCCTCATTCGGGCGCGAGTGGAAACTTTTTTCTGTTTCTACCTTTCACAGAGGTCTTTTTGAAGAATCTATTCGTATGGTTCACGCTTCAACCTAATTCCGCGAGGTGTCGTTACTGGTACTGTTTTCAATATTTAATATGTTTTGCTAGTCTATATGGCTGTTTTTTGTGTTCCTAGAGTACCTAATTGAGTGAGATGTCACTACTGATACTGTTTTCAATATTTCCGTTCTTCAAACCTACCTTTGACTCCACCGTACCGCTGGGGTCCTCATTCGGGCGTGAGTGGAAACTTTTTTCTGTGTCTACCTTTCACAGAGGTCTTTTTGAAGAATCTATTCGTATGGTTCACGCTTCAACCTAATTCCGCGAGGTGTCGTTACTGGTACTGTTTTCAATATTTAATATGTTTTGCTAGTCTATATGGCTGTTTTTTGTGTTCCTAGAGTACCTAATTGAGCGAGATGTCACTACTGATACTGTTTTCAATATTTCCGTTCTTCAAACCTACCTTTGATTCCACCGTACCGCTGGGGTCCTCATTCGGGCGTGAGTGGAAACTTTTTTCTGTGTCTACCTTTCACAGAGGTCTTTTTGAAGAATCTATTCGTATGGTTCACACTTCAACCTAATTCCGCGAGGTGTCGTTACTGGTACGGTTTTCAATATTTAATATGTTTTGCTAGTCTATATGGCTGTTTTTGTGTTCCTAGAGTATTCCTTCTCATAAAATAAGTATATGTTACTCCCAAAACATTGAAAAACGCACATTAACCACAAAAAAACGGACCACAAAGCGTTCTGGATGGCGCCAAAAGACAAAATATGGAAATGATATAATGTTTCGCTTTGTGTACGTGTTTCTTGGAAAATTAGGTATTCTGAAGTCCGATGTACCTATATTCTTTGAAAGTTCCAATTCCCCAATGTTATCGATGGAATATAACATTCAGGTACCAGTACGTATAGGTATATCAAAAATGAATAAATAATTGACTTATGCAATGGAAATTAATGAATCTATTGCATCAGCTATACATAAAAGGTTAACATGCACCAGGAAATTGAAATGGAAACATTTTTTTCAAAATAAGTGAATGTATATGCAACGGAGAACTATTTATATAAGATGAAATTCAGTTCGAGAAGTACACAGTTAGTTGAAAACACAGTGAATTTATATACCAAAGAAGAAGAAGAAGCAAACAAATTTGGGGTGAGTGTTTCATTATCATTATTAACTTTAAAAATTTTGATGGAGCTAGATTGAGATAAGTGAATTATTTTTTTAGGTGAGAAATACATGAAATATTCTCTCTAATAGAAATCTTTAATATTGAATGAGAAAAATGAATACTGTTGACGAAAAAATGGTAATATAATCTTGTGCGTGGGTGTCTCTTCACTTTTGAATTATTTTATTTATATTTTAAGGTTCTAAAAGTGATGAAAACTAATCAAGCTGCTTATAAACCAACAAGAGCTACTCTTGGATCTGCTGGTTGTGACTTAAGAACACCTACAGATTTCACTATACCTGCTAGAGAGCGATTACTCGTAGACATTTTTTTTAAAATACAACTCCCCCAAGAAGTGTACGGACGGATTGCACCCAGATCCGGATTAGCGTTAAAATTTGGCATAGATTTTCTTGCTGGCGTTATAGATAATGATTATACAGGGTCAATTGAAATTCTGCTATATAATTTGTAGCATGTAAATTTTCACTACTGTATATTTTGTCTGATTCTATACTATTCTGTCAATGTTATCTGACATCCAGGGATGTGAAGTCAGCACCCCGCTCTCCGCCAATCTTCCCCTCAGAAGCTTCATTTGGTGGCACTGAAGCCATTTTTATCAAGGATAACTGGTGTAGGACACACCATACAGGTTTTTGACATGAAAATATATTTTTATTTTTCATTTTTATTCACTCATATTGCCCATTGCTAGTGTGTATAATGGACCATTTTTAAATCATAGCCAGGTCATAAATTGATAAAATCACACATGAAAGGTACATACTTCCCCTCCACATAGTATACTATGCGCTGGTAGAATTCTTCCATTTTCAATATTTTTTTAAATCTGCTATGACTATAAAACGTCCTTACAGGAGCTTTTGATTTTTCAAGTACAATATAAGGTTGATTTATAGAAATTTTCATCCACATAATAGCAGGCAACAACAGTGTAGTTTCTTAATAGAAAATAAGTATCTAATTTTTTTGATTATGCATATTTGTCAAAACCATGTGATATATGAGTCCTATCATCATAATTAAATGTTTTGGGTATTGTATATGACTGTTTTATTTGTTTATTGACATGACACTCCAACTCACAACATCTCTAAGGTAAATTTAGGTCTTTTAGTCTGGGAGAACATCTAATATTATTCATTATCTGGTTGCTCAACTTTCCAGGTAACATTTCATTTGAATTAAAAGTTGCAGTGGCGCCCCATCTTTTTTGTTTAACCTTATGATTGCTATATAACTGAATTTTTGCTATTTTAACTCATTTTGATAACTCGAACTCATAGTGCCTACTGACGAAGAGCTGCCGTTCGCAATGCACCTATTTTTCATAAAAGTAGGGCTGCAAAGATGACGTCCGAACGTGGGGGCCCGAGTTTTTAGTTAGGTTATTAGTAATCAACAGTTGTGAGTGTCTTGTTGACGAATGAATAAAATGTTCATGAGTTCATGGTTTGGAAACAGCTGATATAGTTTGACGGAGAGCCAGGAGAGTTGTTTTTACCACATTTTGTTTTGGTAGGTAAAAAATTTATGGGTTTTTATGAACTGAATGGTGAGTATACACATATCAGGTTTCATAATATTTGAGAATCCAGTTTTTTTATTTGAGATTTAATTAAATAAGCTGCTTCAGACAGTGCCTGAGATAATACTACGTACAGTGTTGCAACATTTAAATAATTTCCTTAGAAGTTGGAACAACAGTGTTGATATTTGATTTTGAACTGATTCAAAATGGATCAAAATTTTAAAGCTAATCACTTGCTGCAGGCTGAACTGAATTATGAGTTGAGAATTCGAGGTGTAATTTCTGAACGGAATCAAGATGAAAAACGTAAAATTCTTGGAAGACTTCTGTTTAAAGAAAAACAAAGTGGTACAAATGTAATGACCTTAGTTGATGACGCTTATAACTTTGATACAGAGCGAGTAGAAATTCAGTCCACTTTAGATTCTATAAAATCACTTATTGAAGGTTTTGAAGGTCCTTCATCAGATTCTGTGTACAAAAGAGAAACCTCTAGAATCAATCATGTCAGTTTTCGCATAAACAGAATTAAGTTACAGCGGGAAGAATTGAATTATAGGGACGTATTGAATTTCAAGAATGAAGCTTATGCTACAGCCCTGCAATTTGATGCTGAATTAAATGAGAATGTTCAGGATGATGATGTTAATGCCACTATTTTAACACCACAAGCTAGTGCTTCTACTACTGCTAACACCTTTAGTAATACAATTGTGAATTCTCATAAGTCAGTTCCTGTCTATAAATTGAATATTCAATTTGATGGTGAACCAAAAAATCTCCTTTCATTTATAGAACGCATAGAAGAAGTAGCTCAGGCAAGGCATGTTAGTAAAGCAGAACTTTTTGAATCTGCTAGTGACTTATTCAGTGGTAAGGCTACATTTTGGTTCAGACAAATCAGAACACAAGTTAATAGTTGGGAAACTTTGGTTATGAAATTGAAAAAGGATTTTTTGATGTCGGACTTTGATGATGAAGTGTGGAACCAAATAAAATCACGAAAACAAGGAAGAAATGAACCTGTAGTAATTTTCATAGCTTGTACGGAAACTTTATTCAGTAGACTCAGTCGTGGAGCCGCAGAGCTCACTAAAGTTAAATATATTAAAATGGGACTACAGGGTGAATACCTTAAAAGACTTGCACTTAGTGATATTGATAGTGTTTCTACCTTGAGTACACTTTGTAAAAAGCTTGAAGAAGCTGATAATCTTAGCTTGGCATCTGGTTCACAGTCACATCAGTATCAGAAACCTTTTCAATGTATGATTGATCCGGAGTTGACACATTTTTCAGATACCCTTTCAAGTTCTACAACTAACAATCAGAATTCTCGGAGGAATTTTCAACCTCGAAAGCGAAATTTCAACATAAAGAAATCGAATAAAAATGTCAGTACGAATAAACAAGTTAATGTTACTAGTTCAAATGCAAATTCATCAAGTTCATCAGTATTATGTTGGAGGTGTTTACAACCAAACCATACTTTTAGGAACTGTAGAGCTACTGACAATATAATTAAAAAATTTTGTTTTAAATGCGGTTGTGCAGATGTAACTTCAAGGGAATGTACAAAATGTCAGGGAAACTAGTAAGGGAGGTGAAGTATTACGACTCTTGTTTCCCTCCATTACTTAAAAGAGTCAACCCAATTTCAAGATCAAATTTTTTCAATCCCAAGGAATGGAATGATTGGAAAAATACCGTTAGAGATTTTTATAAAAATTATGTTTTCCATAAAAATTTAAATGTCGCACCTCTTTTTGTACAGAAGTCACGTGATAACAGACCATATATTTCTGTAAAAATTTTTGATCAGAAAGTAGTTGGTCTTTTGGACAGTGGTGCCAATGTTTCGGTTTGTGGCCAAAAATCAGTAGATTTACTGAAAAAACTTAATCTGAAATGCAATAAGTCCTTTTTGAAACATGTGACAACAGTTGATGGAACTGAACGGGAAGTCAAGGGTGTTGTTGATCTACCAGTTTGTGTAGATAACATTGTTCAGGTTGTTCCTACTATAGTAGTGCCGTCACTGCCCCACTCAATTATTTTTGGAAGCGATTTTTGCAATCAGTTCAAGATCAAGATCGACTTCAAAAATAGGATTTGGAATGTGCATAGTGCAGTAACGCATAATTCTATACAGGTTGTCTCTAGTCATGTTAAAGAGATTGAAACTTCAGATTCAAGTAATTTGTCAGATTTATCTCCTTCAGAGAGTGTTCAAGCAGAACAAATTATAGAGCATTTTAAAGATATTAGCAGTGAAAGTCGAATTGGTCTTACAGATAAAATTAAAATGACAATTGACACTGGTGATTCAAAGCCATTTCGAGTTAAGCAGTACCTTATGTCACCATTTATGTTGAAAATTTTAAATAGAGAACTTGATGACATGCTTAAGTTAAAGGTGGTTGAACCATCTCAGAGTCCCTATAATAGTCCAGTCCTCTTAGTAAAAAAGTCATCCGGTGAGTACAGATTTTGTTTTGACGGGAGAAAACTCAATGAAGTAACTAAGCACGATAGCTATCCACTACCTCGCATAGACAGAATTTTGAATTTGCTCAGAGATGCAAAATACATCTCGAGTATTGATCTACGTAAAGCTTTTTGGCAGATCCCTTTGGATGTGTCGTCACGTGAGAAAACTTCATTCAGTGTGCCTGGTAGAGGATCTTTTCAATTCACAGTCATGCCATTTGGCTTATGTAATAGTGCTCAGACTCAGCAGAGGCTCTGTGACGCTCTATTTGGACCTAAGTTTGAACCACATATTTTCACATATCTGGATGATATAATTATTACTTCAAAAACTTTTGATGAACATGTATCACTTCTTGCTGAGGTGAAGAATATTTTAGAAAATGCAAATTTAACAGTAAACATTAAAAAATGTGAATTTTTTAAAACATCCCTCAAGTATCTTGGTTATGTTATTGATAGAGAAGGACTCCGCACAGATACTGATAAAGTAGCAGTCATGGTCAATTATTCTCGCCCTACTACCAGCACTGAAATCAAACGTTTTATTGGAATGTGTTCATGGTATAGAAGATTCATTGCAAATTTTTCAAGTTTGATAGCACCTATCTCAGGCCTCCTCAAAGGGAAAAAGAAGGGGCAACCAATAACTTGGTCTCCAGAGGCGGAAGATGCTTTCATCCGTGTTAAAAATGCTTTGATATCGTCTCCTATACTAAGTTCACCAGACTTTGATCAACCTTTTGTAATACAGTGTGATGCCAGTGATTATGGTATTGGAGGTGTTCTGACTCAGAATATTGATTCACAAGAAAGAGTTATAGCTTATGCTCCTCGTTCCTTATCTCGTGCAGAACGTAATTATACTGTGACGGAAAGAGAACTTCTCAGTTTGATATTTTTGATAGATAAATTTCGACCTTATGTAGAAGGCACAAAATTCAAAGTAATCACTGACCACAGTAGCCTTTTGTGGATCAACAATCTCAAGGATCCTTGTGGAAGACTTGCTAGGTGGGCTGTGAAGCTCAGACAACATAATTTTGAATTAATACATAAGCCCGGAGCTTCAAATGTCTCACCTGATTTTCTGTCCAGAATTCCTCCTAGTGATTTGCCTGATGATGATCAAGAAATTTTGTTGATAGACATAAAGGCCGAAATATCGGATAAATGGTACACTTCACTTAAGAGAAGAATTTTAGAGAAACCTGAACTGTTTCCACAATGGAAAGTTTCAGGAAATTTGCTTTTCAAATTTATTCCCTCAAAGGGCATAATTCAAACTAATGAAAAAGAATGGAAGACCGTTGTTCCTAAGTCCCAAAGGAATGATGTTATTAGAAACTCTCATGATCCACCCACATGTTCACATTTTGGTTTTTACAAAACTTTTAGTAGAATTCAGGAGAATTATTATTGGCCAAAGATGCGCCCTGATATTTTGAGATACATTCGTCAATGTAAAGTTTGTCAATCACAAAAGTTAACTAACACCTCACGTTTAGGTTTAATGGGCTGTGAAAAGCAGGTAAACTTTCCTTTTCAAGTCCTAGCTGTCGATCTTATGGGACCATTTCCTCGATCACCCCGTGGATTTACATATTTACTTGTAATTGGAGACTGGTTCTCGAAATATACCATTCTATGTCCCCTAAGAGACGCGACAGCACCAAACATAGTTAAATTTTTAGAAAATCAAGTGTTTTTAGTATACGGTGTACCTCAGATTATCATTGCGGACAATGGTACCCAATTCGCAGGGAAAATCTTTAAAAAGTTAACAGATACGTATAAAGTGAAAATTTGGTTTACGCCTCGCTATTCAGCGCAGTGCAACTTTGTTGAACGTAATAACAAGACAGTTGGACAAGCAATACGTAGCTATATAGTTGAACATAAGGATTGGGACAAAGAGTTATCTAAGATTCAATTTGCTATTAATACATCTGTACATGAAGTGCATAATTATGCCCCAGCATTTTTGAATTTTGCTAGAAATATTCCTCACTCAGGTAACTATTATAGTAATATATCTGATACAGTAGGGATAGAGTTAAATCCTCAAAGTAGATCTGAGTTTGTGGAAAATATTTCTAATTTAGATACAGTTTTTAAAGAAGTAAAGAATAAATTGCATCAGGCTTACCAACGAAATTCACGAGCATATAATTTGAGAAAGAAAGATTATTCTTTCAATATTGGAGATAAAGTTTGGCGTCGAAACAAGGTACTTTCAGAAGCTGCAGTAAAGTTTAGTTCAAAATTAGCACCCAAATATGTTTTGTGTGTAGTTAAAAGAAAGGTTTCACGTTTAGTTTTTTCTCTGGAATATGAGAATGGTAGTCCAGCAGGAGACTGGCATATTAAGGATTTGAAACCTTATTTTGGGTCTAACTCGGACATATCAGTCGGTTAGTTTTTTGAGATATTTTGAGATATATTTTTGAAAATTTTTTGAAAATTTTCGAATCGTTTTGGAATTTTTTTGTAAGTTTCTAGGAACTTTTTGGTAGCTACCGTGAATATGAAAGTTCACAAAAATACCCTTGGAATGTTCTACATTGTGACATTCAGTATTTTGTATTTAGTATTTCAAATTTTTGAAATTTGCAAATTTAGCCCCTGAATTGAAACTGTTAGATTGCAACAGTTTTCAATTTTTCTCATTGCTAACGAGTAATGAGATTTTCCTTTTTGTACAGTATTTAGAGTTAGTTATGTAAATATTATGTAAATATCTCTGTTCCGGATAATTTTGGATAAACTTTCCCGATTTTGTAAATTTACTCGATTATGAATTTTACCGACTTAGACTTCCCGATTGTGACCTCCCTTAGGATGTTTAGTACGCATAGCTACTACCCCAAGTTAATCCCTGAATAGAGGTATGCATTTGCTCTTCATGGTCATATTTTTTTGGGGTAAAGGTTGGTTATCCCTGGATTATTCCTAAAGCTACCTGAACTTGGACATGTTCCCAACTAGTGTTATCACGGCAGTAACACCGCTGTTATTTATTTCCACTGCGTTATGTGGACAGACATAACCAGTGATGGTCCAAATACTGTTCCATTTCTTTTTCGGTCGGGCTAAGAGCTGGTTATCCCTGGAATTGTTCCTAAAGCTACCTGGACTTGGACATGTTCCCAGCTAGTGATTCTATCACGGCAGTAACATCGCTGTTTTTTATTTGTGCCACTGGTTATGTGGACAGTCATAACCTGTGATGGTCCATGCACTGCTCCAACTTTTTGGAAGTGATCAGCACTTTTGATGCTGATACTTCACATTTGCTGTGGGATATTATTTCAATTTTGATACTTACATTTCCCACAGTATTTTTGAGTAAATTTTGAAAAGCCAAGAGCTATTTTTTGTCTGTAGGGACCTTGGAAGCGTAGGGGTCGTGGACAACAACGTGATGTGGGTCGTCATAGTTGTCTCATGACAGGTTGGGCTGACGAGATATATTATGTCTTGTTGAATTTTTGTTTAGGCGGGTTCAATGGGCATATTTCTCGAAAGTACCGCTCTTTTGCTTCTGCACTTGAGTAGTCTCTAGGGACGACCTAACTCTACGTGAATGGGAATACTCCCGAACGTTTTTTGTTGAATCTTTTTGTTTCAGGTTTGGCCTGTTTAAGGTTGGTGGCCGTATGTCACCCCAGTTGAGTGGTGGACAGCTGGTTAAATCAAAATTTTGAATTTTAAACTTGTTTGTTTCCACCTAAGGATTTTTTAGTGAGTCGCCTTCGTTCGTTTAGGAGTTGACATCTCACTGAATGATTCTGAATGCAATTTCAATATTTGGATACTGATATTCGTCTCGGTGATCTGAAGTACTTATCCCTCTGTATCCATTGTTGATATTGTAATTTTTTTGAAAATTTAAATCACTCCAGATTCAAATTTTTTCTTGGGAGAGAGGTGATGTAGCATGTAAATTTTCACTACTGTATATTTTGTCTGATTCTATACTATTCTGTCAATGTTATCTGACATCCAGGGATGTGAAGTCAGCACCCCGCTCTCCGCCAATCTTCCCCTCAGAAGCTTCATTTGGTGGCACTGAAGCCATTTTTATCAAGGATAACTGGTGTAGGACACACCATACAGGTTTTTGACATGAAAATATATTTTTATTTTTCATTTTTATTCACTCATATTGCCCATTGCTAGTGTGTATAATGGACCATTTTTAAATCATAGCCAGGTCATAAATTGATAAAATCACACATGAAAGGTACATACTTCCCCTCCACATAGTATACTATGCGCTGGTAGAATTCTTCCATTTTCAATATTTTTTTAAATCTGCTATGACTATAAAACGTCCTTACAGGAGCTTTTGATTTTTCAAGTACAATATAAGGTTGATTTATAGAAATTTTCATCCACATAATAGCAGGCAACAACAGTGTAGTTTCTTAATAGAAAATAAGTATCTAATTTTTTTGATTATGCATATTTGTCAAAACCATGTGATATATGAGTCCTATCATCATAATTAAATGTTTTGGGTATTGTATATGACTGTTTTATTCGTTTATTGACATGACACTCCAACTCACAACATCTCTAAGGTAAATTTAGGTCTTTTAGTCTGGGAGAACATCTAATATTATTCATTATCTGGTTGCTCAACTTTCCAGGTAACATTTCATTTGAATTAAAAGTTGCAGTGGCGCCCCATCTTTTTTGTTTAACCTTATGATTGCTATATAACTGAATTTTTGCTATTTTAACTCATTTTGATAACTCGAACTCATAGTGCCTACTGACGAAGAGCTGCCGTTCGCAATGCACCTATTTTTCATAAAAGTAGGGCTGCAAATTCATCATCTGAAAAAGTTGATTTCAAAAGAGGGGATAAAATAGCTCAATTGATATGTGAACGATATTCTATTCCAATTATTGAGGAGGTTTATTTTTTGCATGCTACTGAAAGAGGGGAAAGAGGCTTTGGTTCGTCTGACATTCTGCTAAATGATTGTCAATGATGAAAATAATCTCAGTTTCGAATAGTACCTCACAGAGTAAAGATAAATATCTTTCATTGAAAAAAATATGACTTCATTGAAATCAAATTTCATAATTTTGACAGCTATTGTAAATTGTATAATATATACAAATGTACCCAAAGAAGCTCAATATATTGCTATATGTTTCGATATGAAAAATACGAAACTGGATTGCAATAGATCATCGTGGAAAGTGTTGAGCTCATCCAAGGAAAATTATGGTGAATTACCCGTTTTCAGCATAAAAATTCCAGAAGCGAACGCCACTCATTTGAACTATAAATTGAAGATAATATTTTTTGATCATTCTGAAGCAGATCAATGCCAATGGCAAACTATTCATTTCAATGAAACAAAACAAAATAAAAGTACTATGCAAGAAGGAACATACAGAATGTATTTAATATTATATATAACCTTAGTTTTGGTAATTTTAATATTTCTTATGCTTTTATTTAAAATGGTAGTGTCAAAGTATGATGCCTTTCAGTCGATACCTAATAATTAATCAATTTCATGGTTATTAATTGAGAAATCTTGATTTTTTTCAAATCTTTGAATAAAAAATATATGTATTATTGAAGTGATTGTTTGATTCAACCTTGAGAGAAAAAAAAAATAGCCCCCCACACCTTCTTCTGATTATTTAAATAAAACCGAGAGAGGAAAAAAATATAGTATCAGACGAAATGAATGTATTCAGAGACAAAGAAGATATATTTTTGGGTGAACGTAGATTTTATTTGAACCCTAATTATTCAAAGTATGTGTCGATCTGTATATCAGTACATTTAGGTTATGTCCCTTGTGTTGTGATAACAGATATTGATAAAGGTGCCACTTTAGTGTTTTCGGAGAAGGAATGGTCTGACTTAGTGAAAAACAGGGAAGCAATTGATAGTTTGCTGGTATCAATAACAGAAATTGTTGATACAATGGATCTTGGAAGATTTGCCATTGAATTCAAACAGGTCGAACCAAATTATAATAATAATATTAGAATTTACAGTGGTGATTCTAGTATGTTTTTAAATAATGAATCATTGTTAAAACTATGGCTTTTCACACCCATTATCCAGCATAGAATGGAGGTTCTAAAATCGCTAAGATTCGATAAAGTCATGAATATGCTTCAATTAGGAGTGAAGAAGGATCTAATTGACTGGTCATTGAAGGTGCTCGATACAATGAAAGAAATAAATCACGAAGTGTATGCACTTGGATTGGAAGTAACGTATCATCATCCCAAACTCCTCTACGAGAACAATGAATAAGTTAGTAACATTTGGTGGTGCAGAGATCCATGTACTATACCTATGGAGTTACGCTTTTCGGGGGACGGCGAGACAAAGTCCTTGGAACATCGTTGCTGGAGATATATCAAGATTAGAGTGACGAATCAGGGAATCAGCTCTATGTTTAAATCATATAATGAATATAGATCATAGGAATAGGGTATATGAATAAATAAATAAAATACCTATATAACTGACTATTTTTTTATTTATCGATTGAATTCTTACAATACGTTTTAAACCTAAACTATATCATTTTCATTCATCCAAGAATTATGTGATGAATCGAAACCCAACCACTGGACAAAGAGTTTTTTCCCCTTCCTACGGATGACTTTTGATACCAAATGAATATCGGGATACTTGGCTTTCTGTAATTCTTCTGTATAGAATGCCCCTTGTATCTGTTCCTTTTTGCTATCTTCTAGAATATATGTGGTAGGATTAGTTAATTCAATATGCTTGATTTTAAACACTTCAGTGGTCCAATTTGAGGTATAGGACTTAGTGAATGCGTGTCGATACTTGCTGATTCGTACCCACTCGCCTTTGCTGAATTTTGGTTTTTTTGGATCAACAGTTTTTAGGTGTTGAAATGAAGTTACAAATTTAGCATTTTTTTCATTTATTTGACTAGGTACAGCCTTAGTAGTAGAATGTTTGGTGTCATTATATTTCTTAACAATTTCAGGAAGAATGTTGAGCCATTTATAAGACCCATGATAGCTGAATTGTTTCCATAATAATGATTTCAAAGTTCTTATGACCCTTTCAGCAATACTAGCTTTCAAATTCGAAAACGAGCTATAATGATTTATACTATATTTCTTCATTAGATTTTGAAAGTCTTTGTTGTGAAATTCTGTCCCCATATCAGTTTGCAAGTTTTTTGGTGTAGTAGACATTTGGGCTAATACAGATTTCATAGCAGCTGTGATATCTTTACCAGTTTTTCTCTTAACCGGTATTGCCCAGACATATTTACTAAAAGCATTGATGATTACAAGAATGTAAATATATCCCTTGTTTTCTTTTGCAAATTTATTCATAATCGCTAAATCAGCCTGTATCAAGTCATGTAAACCTTTAACTATAACATGTCGTCTTTTATAATTGATTCTGACTGGTTTATGAAGTTCGGCTACAATTTGTGCTTTACTCATTCTTAACTAGCGGACACTGTAACAATATCTCAATAAAAATCGTTGGAGTTGTTCCCAATTTAAAACTCATCTCATCCCCCTTAGCGATGGACTTATTTGCTAGTTGTTGAAATTTGAAAGATGTATTATTATTCATCAAAACTTCTCCACCTCCTGCAACATTATATTGTGTAATGCTTTCAATCCTAGCGGACATGGGGAATTTAAATACTATACCGCCATTGTCTAATATATAATATTTTTTATTTAAATTGATTTTTTTTTTCTCCTCTAAAACGAATCAAAATTTTTACATGGTAATCGAAAGAATCACAAACATAAAACGGAGCATTTAATTGTGATTTCAGTGGTGAGGCGGCCAGCACAGATTCTTCTCCATCTTCTCCTTCTCCTGCTTCTCCTTGAGGTTGAAGAAAATGTTGATTGAATCTATTCAAAGGCATAATGAATACTAAAGTTTAACCTAGAGAGAGAGAGAGAAAGAAAGTCAATCTGTGTTTAGAATCGTTAACAATTCAAATGAGGATAAAGTGGGGGAAGTCTTGAATATATATGGTATGAAATTCATGTTGAGAATGAGTATGAATTGTCATATTTTTAAGAAGAAAATTTGTTGCGTTTGTAGAGCTATTAAGCTGCAATACTTGGAAACCGACTTCTTTGTTAGCAGACCCATTTTGGTTCTCGAATTTTGTAATTGGTGTATGCAGATAAGACCTACCAAAGTGATACATAGATTCAAAGACGATCCCCTTGGAGTACTCAATTCACCTGTCCACGAAACGTTCTGAAAAGGAGGAGGGGAGGGGAGAGAAAAAAATAGAAAGAATAAGGAAATGGAATCGCTGCCAAAATGTGAACTAGATCACAGAATTGAATCGTTCCAAAAGGGGCTGGAGAAGAAAGAAAAGAAGAATGAGAAAATTGGAAACAAGAATCAGAAGAAGGAGGAGAAGGAGGAGGGGGATGAACAATACTGTCAAGATCTTAGGAAGATTATGAATCAACAGGAGGAGGAGAATTGGCAGACAAAAGTTTTCAGAAATGTTGATCGTTTTATTTCTAAATAAAACTCTTATAAATTTTTTTTGATGTTATTTTTCTGTTCTATTCATCCTTCTCCAAAGGACATTGAATAACAAATTCTACGTAAAAATGATCTAACGTTTGTGTATTTAGGAAAAATTGAATAACATCACCTTTGTTGAGGACATTTTCCTTCATGAGATTGATAAGAGAATCGTTTTTATTCTGATAGGATATTTTCAATGTGTTGGGGAAACATTTAAAACTTTCAATTTTTCCAGTAACAGGAATCGTATAATTGACACTATTATCATCTAAGATGTAGTGTGTTCGACTAGATGAAATGTTTCTAGTGCCTCGAATAGTTAATATACATTTACTATGGAATTTAGAAGGTTGACAAATAAAATACGGTATTGTTGATGGCTGTCTTGCTGTGACAATATCTTTGGAAGTAGTAGAAGAAGAAGAAGAAGAAGAAGAAGGAGTTTTGAGAAAATGTTGATTGAATTTTTTCAAAGGCATTTTGAATACTAATATAAAAAACCAGTGGTTCTAACATTTTATAAAATTATTGCTCCCTCGCGTAACTCTTCGATAATTGGAATAATTTCATTGTTGTGACCTGTAGTGTTACCAACTGCTTGGGAAGCAACAAGCAAACGTAATCTATCTACCAGCTCGTTATAGTCATCGAAATATTTATAATCAATTGGTTTATTCTCATATTTCATCATCATTGACATTTTAGCACCACCTCCTTTTTTGTCATCTTTCTGGTTAGCACGCCTTTCAATAAAGATGATGGCACTGAACCAGATCTAGCGCGAGTTTTATCTAAATGAGGCTTTATAATGTAAATATACTTTTCTTTGGTATCATCGGGGAATTTTCTAATTGGTAAATCGGCATTATTATCACAACGATATGCACTAGTCCGTTTTATAATATCTACATAATTTTCTTCTCTTGTTTGGTGTAAGAAATTGGATTCTTCAAAAAAAGTAACTCATAAAGTCCTGCAGTTCCATTGTAAGTGATGTCACGTACTTTTACATCGGATCCTATAAAGTCTACTTGAGAATCTCCTATATAGAATTTGAAGACAGGATTATGAAAAAGACCTAAAATATGATCATATTCACTTTTTGTATCTTTTATCATCCCTTCAATATATGTTCGAGGTAATGGTGATTTAAATTGATCAAAATATTCTTGAAGAACTTCTGGATTTGTGATTGTCTGATAAAATTGAGATAGGGTGTCATCGATAAATGCATCTTCTCTGGTTCTATCTGGCAATTCCCCCTCATCATTGCGTGATTCATACGTTTTTTCATTTCTCAAAAAACTTGGTAGCTCCATGACAGATCCATTTTCAGGAGTTGGAGATGAAAATGCTAATTGATTATACGATTTCGGTGATGATACTGGTGTTGACTCAAATTTTTCCAACTTTTCAAACTTTTCTGGTTTTTTGGTTTCTGCCACCGCCTCTGTCTCTCCCAATGTTGAAACCAATCGTTGAATAGACTGAGTAATAGGTTGATATGATTTTTCTAATTGACTTTGCGATCTCGCTGTGTTACCCTTTATAATTTTATACTTTTTTCTTAGTCCGTGCCTGGCTTGCACAAGCTGTTTTGTTAATGGAGGGTCCATTTCGACTGATTCCATTTTGGAAGTTTTTCTTTATATATCATGAATGAATGTATCGAATCCCTTTCTATACCTACCTGAAGACAAACCGCAATCCTTATCAATTACAAAAAAGTCAAACTTTTTCTTCCAACAAGAAGATGCTACTTCCTTGAATTTTTGAAAGTCCATATCAATATTCGCATGGTCATCATAAATATGTTTCAAATTGGTAGTGTCTTGCTGAAATATAATCAATAAATTGGCATTATCACGCAAGAGATGCTTCGGAATAGCAGTGTACGTCTGACAAATAAAAAAACAATCTGTTTGTTTATGTCGTCCGAAAGAGTAATTATCTTTGATAATATTTTGATCACAAGTTGCTACATCATCAAATATAATTATAGAATTTGTTTTAATGTTATCTGATGGAGGTACATCTTCACTATTCTTGTATTCATAATATCCAATTTCACTGAGTGGTTGAAGCAAAGTACGTAGATATTGATACTTGGGTTGATCCAATGACTTTGAGTATAGATAGATATTTTCGAATCTCAATCCGTTAGGATGTTCGATTAGAGAAAACATAATGTTTGTTTTGCCGCATCCGCTACTACCTACGATCAATCCTCGTTTAGAATCACCCCCGAATAGTTCACCATGTTTTCCAACATTTTGCTTGTTTTCATGGAAATCATAATAACCGATGGGTAGGGTAACGTTTTGTTTTCGTAACCTCATAATGGTTGAGACTGAGGAGTATATAAAGGTGTGCTGATATATATAACAGATTAGAATGGTTAAATCCAAAAACGCAGTAAGAGCTCATAAGAGAACGAATAGAGGAAGAGGTTTCGTTAACTCATTAATAGATGAACTACCTTTTGAATTGCATTTACCCAAATATAATTACTGCGGACGTGAGTGCGATCAACGCTATCGAGATTTTTTTTTAAACCCTTTCTCTTCTTGTAGCGGGCACTAAATTACAACGAAGATTAGAGCGCTTGGATTCTGGTATAAATTCTCTAGATACTGCATGTAAAGAGCACGATATCGCCTATTCTAAAAGCAAAGATCTCAGTGAAAGGCATCGAGCAGACGAAATTTTGGAAAATAAGGCTTGGGACAGAGTTAAAGCAGAAGACGCCAAACTTGGAGAAAAAGCAGCAGCTTGGTTTGTTACGACTGCAATGAAGGGAAAACGTAAACTCGGAATGGGATTGAAAAAGAAAAATAAAGTGGCTAAAAAACGAACTATCCGTGCCCCAAAAAAAGGAGGATTTTTACCATTTTTACTGCCATTATTGGGCGCCCTTGGCGCAGTAGCAGGTGGCGGTGCGGGCATCGCTAAAGCAGTGAACGATGCCAAAACTAATCGTGAACAATTAGCCGAACAAATAAGACATAACAAGGCACTCGAGCAACAAAAATCTGGAAAAGGATATTATCTTAGACCTTATAAGGGGTATGGTTTGCGCAAGAAAAAAGCAACATCAAGTTCAAAGGGGTTTCGACAGCTAGGCCCATATTGGAGAAAAACGAAAAAATAAAATTACCACGACGTATAATGTCAGATAGAGATCTTATCTCGTATGCACGAATATTGAGAATCCCCTATTTCCGTGGTGTATTTATGCGCGATTCATTGCCAAAAAGAATTCCAACAAATGAATCGGGTATAGTTAATCTTGATGTGGAAAGTGGGCCTGGTACTCATTGGACAGCATATTCAAAAAACAATAAGAATGTCACCTATTTTGATAGTTTTGGCAATTTACCACCTCCAAATAAATTAGTAGAATATTTTAGGAGCAATGGTAATGTAATCATCAAATATAATTATGATTCAATTCAAAAATTCAATTCGTATCAGTGCGGACAATATTGTCTAAAATTTTTATATAATCAATACAACTAATAAATATCGTTTCATTTGTTTTGAAACCTTGGTCATGTCATATACCTTTACGCTCAGTGGAGATTCATCAATTTTAAGTGATAATTTCAATCCACCATTGTATTTAAATGAAAATGAAGACTATGAAATTGGATTGATAAATTTCGATACATTCAATAGTATTCCAAATGTAAATGAAACAAACAATGTATTGGTGTGGGGTCCGAATGATGAATTTAAAATCGAAATTCCCATAGGGTCTCATGAAATTGAAGAGATTTTGAGAATTATAAAGAATGAAATGTATGAGAAGGGGGGCACTCAGATACATATCACAACAGACTCAAAGAGATTTACAGTTTCCATTAAAAGTACCGATCGGATAAATTTTAGTATTGATCGTTCCATTGGAATTTTATTAGGATTTCCGAAAACCATACTCGAACCCAACAAAGATTATACCTCAGAAAATAAAGTTAATATCTTGGCAGTTAATACGATTTGTGTGGATTGCAACATTGCAGCAGGATCATTTTTACATGGCGAACCTGTTCACCTAATCCATCAATTTTTTCCCCAAGTTCCAAACGGCTATAAAATAGCTGTCATCTATTTTCCTGTGAGTATCAAAACAATAAACAATATAACCGTTAGGGTGCTCGATGAAGATAGTAATTTAGTGAATTTCCGCGGTGAGACAATTACAGTTCGTTTACATCTTAGAAAAATTGAATAGCAATGGTGTTACAATTTCATCGATTCCAACCTCCAAACAAAAACTATAAAAAGCTACAGCGACGCACAAAGAAGCCAGATGGTTTTTCATTGCCAAAGAAGACATTAACATACGAAAATCGTCAATTTTTGAAATCTCTAGGCTTTCATGTGCTAGTATAATGGATTCATTGAACGTAACAGGTGAACCGTTTAGTGATACAACGATTGAAGATTATCAGTTTCACACTTATCAACCCTACAACGCTGGAGCCCTTAATTACAATGATGAAGTTCGTATTTTAGTGCAGGAATTAGATGCGTTCACATTACCATGTAACAGCTTCATTTACATAGAAGGAAAAATATTAACAGATCAAAACAAAGTACCTACAAAATTTCAATTCATCAATAATGGTATAGCTTATTTATTCAGAGAACTGAGATATGAATTGAATGGCGTAGTGATAGATTCTATTCGGAACGTCGGACTTGTTTCCACTTTGAAAAATTATTTATCATTAAATGAAAATGAGAGTAAACTATTTAAGAACGGAGGGTGGTTTCCGAAAGATGATGATAAACTTATGATTGATAATAACGGGAATTTCAATGTGTGCATACCGTTGAAACTGTGGCCGGGATTCTTCGACGACTATCGGAAGATTATAATGAATATGAGACAAGAATTAGTTCTCATTAGAGACAAAGATGACATTGATGCTATTATTGCAACAGATAATTCGGAAAAACCAAAAATTCAAATCACCAAGTTGTATTGGAACGTTCCTCATATAACACCGAGTATTAACGAACAACTACGTTTGAATGAAATAGTTCGTAGTAATGTTGAATTACCCCTTAAGTTTAGGAGTTGGGAATTAATAGAATATCCCACTCTGAATGATTCAACACGTCACACTTGGTCTGTAGAAACTTCCTCTCAATTGGAGAGTCCTAGACATATCATCATCGCTTTTCAAAATGCTCGTAAAGGCTAAATTCTAAAAGATATGAGTTAATTCAATCACTGTCATCTCACGAATGTACGAGTATTTTTAAATAGTGAGAGATTTCCGTATCAAGATTTGAATTTAGATTTTGATACAAATCGATTTGCATCGCTATACGAAATGTTTGCCAATTTTCAAGAAAGTTATTATCACATCCAAACCAATCAACCACTATTCGGCCCTAAAGAATTCAAAGACAAAGCTCCAATTATTCATATAGACTGTTCCCACCAAAAAGAAATTATTCAGAGTGGATCTGTCATTTTGCGAATAGAATTTGAAACGTCTAAGCCTACAGGAAATGATGTGTCTGCATATTGCCTAATATTACATGAAAAAGAATTTTACTACAATCCATTGAATAAAATGGTACGATAGGTCTTAATCAGTCAGCCAGTCAGTCAGTCAGTCAGTCAGTTGATAATGATACCTCGATACAGATACATGTTAGTTAATTTCCTCCATCAGCTGGAGCAACTCAAAGCTGAAATTGAATATTTCGAGAAGAAAAAATTGATTTTACAAAAATTGAAGAATCTCCAAATATGAGGCTAGTAATTGATTTTCAAGGCTTCAAACTGGGGAACAATAAATTTATTGTGAAAGAGCTAGCCTGTTTTGATGGTCATCGTCGTATTAGTCATTTCTTGTTCAATCCACCATTTTCCTTCAACAATCTACCGCACGATTTAAAAAAACAAGCAGCGTGGTTGATGCAGAATCACCACTGCATCGATTGGAATGTTGGATTCACTCCTCCACATCAATTTGGAAATATCATAAGGTATCTAACTCAAGGTGCAGATGCACTGTATATAAAAACTTCATCACGAAATATTGCAGCTGTCCAGGTCATGAATTGGACGAGCATCCTCCATTGAAAAAGGAAGTGCCCATGTGCTTTTATCATAATAATCATACAGATGAATGCGTATGCGCTTTATCTAATGTATACTTTTTGTATATGCACTTTATAATCGATGAATGAATAAATAAATGTATAAAATGAACAAAACTTTTTTTATTCACCTGCCTCTCTCTGTCTCTCTCTCCATACCCCCCCTCTATCAACGTGAAATATCTATAAAAAGACGGAAATGCCTTTATTGAATCAGTACTCAAGTGTATATCTTGTTTTCTTGTATCGTCCAGAAAAATTGAAAATGAATCAAGAGTCATGCTACTGTATCTATCCGTTGAAGGATCATTGGCATCTTAAACGGAGTTTACATCACTTTAGTGAGGGAGAACTCACAAAGTTTCCTCTTCACTATTTGATTGAAAGAGCACAACCAATCGAACTCTTATATGCATGGAATAAGTAACCTCGGGACTACCGTCTCAATTTTGATCTGCAAGTGAAACTACCCTGTTTCGTCCATTACAACCGACCCGATTGGCAATCGCATGTAGATGGTCCACCAACATCTCAATCAAGATGTCATTTATGCAAATTTGCTCTTGAACAATAATTGTAATTCAGATCTGAATAAAATTTACAAAAATTAAGTTTTTTGTTTTTTATTCATCAAAAATATACATCAACTGACATCATTAATGTGAGCACATTTTTTATAAATAATTGAAATACATTAATCATCATCATCATCTTCATCCTCGTCACAATAATCAATGAAACGATTAAATTTGCTGTTAGCATCATGTAAGTCCATGTCGCATTCATAGCGTAACTTGATTCTGAATAATAATTCTATAAAACTATTTTGACACCACATAGAACTTTTTTGATATATGGAATAAATGTTGCGTGTATCGTGAAGTGAATGGAAATGATCTCTTACAACATGCAAATTCACAATAATATTATTTCTTTTCAAAATATCTAAGAAATAGTGATAACATGATTTACATAAATATGAATTGAGATTTTTAATTCTATATCTATTGACCCATATGCAATATTCAGGTTCTAGAAATGTTGATCCCCAATTACAATGATTGATAACTGCAGTTCGCTCATTTGATGAAAAAATCATACTTCTATGTAGCATATTGGTAGGAAGGTAAGCGTTATCGTTATTAGAACACTCTGAAATTCTTATCCATTCATAATAACTGAATTTTTCAACAATTTCTAAAGTTAAGCTCAAAGGTAATAATAGACTATTGATAAAAAGTATTATTTCTCTTATATTTTGACAAACAGTCTTGATACGAAGTTCTCTCAATTGCATATTGAATAATTCCTGGAACATAAGAAGAATCTATGTACTATAATGACCCCATGAAAGTGTATCAAATGACTGAGGAATAATAATTCGTTTGTCATCATGTGGACTAAGAGCAACTTTTGTTTGTTCTATACTGAATACGTTGTGAGCATAGGAACGGATACTTTGTTGTGATATTGCTTTGTTCTTAAAATCTTTCAGACAAGCAACATAATCCTCGAAAGTTATTTCATTCTTCATTACATACTTTTTCACCCCCTTAGATGTTTTCTTAATACCCAAATTCTTGATTTCAATATCTATTCGTTTTTTACTCATACCCTCTTTTACCAACTTCTTTTCCAAACGATCCCTTCCTTGCTGAGTAACAAGTGTTTTGAAAGTATACATTTTTGAACGAAGGCCAGCAAAATGTGTGATTATCCTGCCGTTTGTCTCATCTTCCATTTTCCCCGGTATTTTTTTATTCACTAATGGAATATTGTACTCATTATTTTTTTCATAATCAGAGGTATCAAATTTATCAATATGTTTTTTAATTACATCTTTATATACATCGGCACAAGTCAATTCGTAAAAAAAGCTATCTGTGTCTGTGTACATTAACTTGCAACTGTCTGATCCGACTGTAGGTAACATAAAATTATAATGGAAATCATACATACAAAGTTTAGAAATGTTCAAAATAGCCATACCAATGTAAAGAGGTTTATTGAAGATTAATTCAGCTTTTCTCAATTCAATTGCCATAAAATCTTCATCAAAAATGGATCTACTATGGAATTGCGGACTAGCAATCAAATTTTTAGCTCCATAACGACCTTCATAAAAATTTACCAATTCAACGACTCTATGTAGTCTTATATTCTCCATTGTTTTCCCAAAAACAGCATTATTAGCTAATTTATATTGATTTTTTTTAAAGTTAGTCGTAGCCGAAGCCTTAAACGAGTATTGAGTTCTATATATGGCCGTAACCACTCAGACTGCTCAAACTCCAACACTTTATGTATTTTAGTTAGAATCAGACCGTTTGCCAATGCTTGTTTCAAATTTCTGTAATGCAAAATATATCCTTTTTTATCATGCACATCAGCTATCAATTTTGTTAATTTTGATGTTGGAGGAACGGAATGATCTGCACAAAATGGAAAGTCTTTGTGTGAATCATGTAAATTTTTGGGATATTCCAAATCAACTTGTAAAATGTACCCCACCGATGAATCATCCTGAATCATTGTTACATCAATATTTGTATCAACTCATTTGAAGCCTCCAAATGGTAATGGTTGAGACATAGCCCAACCGTATAAGTTGTTCACATCGAGATACAAAAGTGTTGTGGAATGTTTTGAGGGATCATAGTTAGGCATGTATTTGTTATTAGCCTCTGAAAATCGACTGCTACAAACCGAAATTCCACCTCTAATCGCCTTTTCTATGAACAATATCATATCAACATCTTTTAAAATTTGTAATTTGCATTTTGTATATTTTAACATAGCATCCCAGGTATATCCTGGCATTGTATAATACCAAGCGGGATCTAAACCATAAGTATTCGATGCAGTTTCCCTAAAATTCTCCATGACATCTGCAAGTAGCAAAATATCAGTTTTCATATACAAGTCACTATAATCTCTTAGACTTTTCATTTTGAATGCATTCCATACATTTCGTGCATGAATGTAGTCTTCTTCACACAATTCTACATCACTCAATTTGTTATAGAATTTTTCAATGGGTGGCAGTTGAGTATCTTTCACTTCATCTACATTATCTAAATAATCATAGGGGAATACCCCTTTTCTAGACAATAGTTTGAATGTTTCATCATCCAACTCTTTGAACTCTCGCTTCAAATATTGAAGATTATCCATGCATAGAGTGGATACGAGTTCATCAAGACTCGCACCCATGAATCTGAAAGAATCGATAAATCTAAATTTCATCTTACTATCATTGTCATTGAGAGTGAAAGAAATATATTTTTCCTTGTTCAATGGAAACACACTCAAAGAGCCTCGTTTGGCCATATCTCTAATAATGAAGTGTGTATCATAATTTGACATATTATGACATATAACTGGTAAAACAAACAATTTCTTGAAAATTAAATTGCAGTTTTGATGCGCAAATCCACGAAACTGACCAGTAAAATGATCATGATCTCTCACGATGACGTCATTCGGTTCAAATATTTTTTCACAAATGTGACAAGTTCTGAAATTTCCGTTTTTATTCCGTTTTTCTATCATGGGTACAATATCTAGTATTTTGTTCTCTACGAACTTCGCAATTCGTTTAATCTTACTTGAGAACCATTCCATGCAATCTTCACCCTCATAACTATTAAAATGAGAAATTGAATCATCATAACAACACTTGAGGTAATAACCTACCGAAAATGCCTTGTGTAGTTGATATTTCGTAGTTGTTTGTGATAATCTTGAATAACACGGTTCTAAAATGGATTCAATATCAACATAGATTACAAAAGGTACTTTCTGCTTGTAAACATAATTCCTAAATTCTACAAAGTCATACTTTGGGAATGATATTCTGCAATCGTTCTTTTTCTCACACAATACATAATGAGTTTTCAATTTTTCCTCACTATAGAAATAATTCGAGCAACGATCACATAAATGAATTTTTTGTTTGCTTTTGCTAACTTGCGTCTGATACGCGACATATTTTTTATCCAACAATAGTGAAACTTCATTTCAGTTTCATCATTGTCATCTGGCATTGGTGCTGTATAATCATTCAGTTTGGAAAAATAATGGTTTTGTATTAATAGCAAATTGACATGACGTTCTAATTTACTTTTAGCGAGTCTCACGGGTACTACCACATAAGATGAACCTTTGGTGGAAAGATTCAATTCCAACGCATAAACGTTTACAGATATATTATTCAATTTCTCAAATTTGTTTATACGATTCAGTTTCATTGGTATTTCTAAACCTTCAGTATTCAATACTAGACTGTAATGCGGATAGGAAGTTGTATAGCGATTATCTCCTGTGGGTGGATATAAAGCACTAACTATACTCCAGAAGAAGCATGCTTCATCATCATTCTGAATGTTGATACATGCTTTCTTTCTTGAAATTTCTAATGGTATTTTGATAAAAGATGTTCCATTACCAATTTCATATTTGTTTATTGCAACTTCCAACAATAGAATTTTTTGTAATGCCCAACCGCTCTTTTCTTCAGAAAACTCAGACAATTTATTTAAAATGTGATCAACAACATGTTCTTGATACCACACAACGAGATCCGTCCCTAGATCTAAAGCTGCATTCGGTGAAATGAAATATTTTTGACTAATTATTTCCTCATCATTTGATTTTTTCACAAAATCACCCCAAAAACAGGTATTTACTTTCAAAGCTGGCATTTCCTTTAGAATTTTGTTGATAATTTTTTTAAACAAATGAAATCCATCAGCAAAAAATGCTTTTATTTCTTTATGCTTTACATTGATGATGACTCCTGTCTTTACTCTGTTATTGAAGCAAGAATTGACATCCTCCCAATAAACCTTACGCTCCTTCCTCGACCTCTCATTTTTATTTTTCAACTTAATTAAACACTTTAATCGTTTCAATTGTCCAATTCTTGAAATTATTTCACTTTTCTGTCCAACTTTGAGTTTTAATTTATCCAAAGCTTCATTACACTTTTTTATATGTTGATTGATTGCTTTGATTGAACTCCTTTCAGCGGAATTGCCTTTGATCAATTTAAGCGTTTCATCAATTTTTGACATTGTTCCTCTGAATTCATCCATACTGTATCACTAATTATTTATAAAAAAAGTAACTCACCTCCAAAATTTATTTCAATTCCATTATTTCGAAATATGTGGCAGGATGAGGTTTCCCAACGTTCTTGGTCCCCCTGAATACTACAGCATACTTCCCCGCTGTGAAGTATCGAATATTTGGCTTGTACCCCTGGGTAACTCGTTGGGGTAGGAACACTATGTTTTTCTCTAGTTCTAGTATGACCGTCTCCCCATATTTAGTATTCACTAATTTAGCTGAGTATATCGTATCTGGTTCACCCACAACCAAATCTGTCAGCTTTGTAACTGCCTTATCTGTTTCTAGAAGAGAGATTGAATTCATTGCATTAAGATCCATCTATAAAAAAAAACAACACATACATAATAGAATTTATTTGTTTTACTTCGGAGGTTCTTTGTTAGAGGTTTTTGGTTGTGGAATTGTAGATATCAGAGGAATTATTTTCTTTTGATATATAATTTACTTGTCCTGTGCAATAGTATATATGGAATAGTGGAACAAGGAGAATGATAGGAAAAATGATATTATTAATAAAGAATAACTCACCTTTGATTGTTACTGCTGACACTATACACTCAGATAGATACTCTGATAGTAGTTCTCGATTTGTGAACGTTATTTCTCTCTATATATACTGTTCATATTACCTTCCATATTCTCGTGATTGTTCAGACATTCACTAATCGTACAAACCACATTCTCTTTTGTCATTGACTTTCTAATCTGATTCAACTTTGAATAGATATTGCTCATTTGGAAACGACTCGTAGGATTCTTCATTCAAAATAAATATCTGTTGTTCCAATGTATATTTTGAAAAAGTTTTTGAATAAACTTATTCATTATTATAATTATTATTATTCAAATCTTCAAAAGAAATATATAACAGACTATGTATATTATTTGAGAAAAATTGATAATCATGCAAGCTGAATTACTCACAGAAATATCTCATATATTACCCATCATAAGCCAAATATAGGTAATGATTTTGGATTATGATAATAGCCCATGAGAGGAACCAAACATATTTTATGGTTAGGGTCTTCAAATAAAAGTGAAGATGAATATTTCAGCAACACAAAAAACGGCCGTATAGACTAGCAAAACATATTAAATATTGAAAACAGTATCAATAGCGACACCTCGTGGAATTAGGTTGAAGCGTAACACATACGAGTAGATTCTTCAAAAAGACCTCTGTAATACGAGAAGGTAAGCATAGCAAACAGTTTCCACTCACATCCGAGTGAGGACACTAGCAGTACCGTAAAATCAAATCTATGTAGAACATAGGAATATTTACTGAAACTCATTCATAAGCCTAATATATTTATTTAAATTGCTCATATTATTGGCCCAATGAAGCAAAATGAACCCATCCCCCCAAATATCCATATACCCATCCATATGTCGAATATCCATACTCATGACCCTCCAAAAAATATCTCTCGAAAACAGGGGGACAAGTTGAGTCGTACCCACACTTGCACGTTGATAAATTGGACCCCCGATAGCCACTTGGTAACGTGTCGGCTTGCCAACCCAGAGATCCAAAGTTCAAATCCTATACGGTATGATTATCTTTTTTTAATTAAATAAAATTATCATTAAGTGAACTGAACGTTATACGTCATAATGAATGTAATAGGTTTCCATTAGGCGGGCCAACTGCCAAATTTCCGTAGAAACCCTCTTGTTTCACTACTAATATATTCAGCTTTCTCCCTTCCTTTGATATGTATTAGATCGACTCAATAACATAGACTTTCCAAGATATTTCCAAACTGATGCAACGGTGTGTATCCTTCGGTCCACTCTATGCAGTGAAAGTTACGAACCAGCCAATTAGCCTGCTTTTGTGAATTCGGAGGTGGAAAGTTAAGTGGAAATGGTGGTTTGAAAATATAGTGGCAAATTTTCACTCCATCGGAGGCTGCAAACTCTTTGACAATAAATTCGTTATTTTCTATCTTTAATCCTTGCACATCTATGATTAAACTCATATCGTGATATTTGAGACATTTTTGAAAACTGATTCCTTGATAGAGTACAATTCTATCAGCCTTTTCAGTATCTTCATGTTCTCCATATGTTTCCTCAGACGTAATTCATAACTGGATAACATTAAATCAACTGAATGAAAGAGAATGTGCTCCTCAATATATGACAAAAATCTGATCATGCGCATTAAAGCTGCTTCACTATTTTCGTAAGAGGGTTATAGGAATATTCTTTTTCATGTAGAACGAGACAGAAGCAGTGGTTTCTTTTGGGGTATTACTACCAGTTTCAAATTCAACCCGCATCACTATTGATCCTGTTTGAATGACTTCTTTCTGTCGTGAACAATCAATGTGAACAATTGGTGCTTTATCTTTGAACTCTTCCGGGGTCAATATCGGCTTGTTACTTTTCAGATGATAGTAATTTTCTTGGAAGTTCGAGTACATCTCATGAAGTGTAGCATACTTGTTGTTTTTGAAATCTGAATGTGAATCATTGTATGGATATCTCCCAGAATTGAGGAACACTCTAATATTGGTGAGGTCGATATGATCAAACTTACTCATATCACTCGTTATTTTCCTTTTTCTACTAGTATGACATGCTATTATTACATGTCTAGGCGTTTCAACCTTGGTAGTGGTCTTGACTGGCCACGTATATCTATTTGATTCACTTAAAGATGGATACTCAATCAACTCCCCCTCCTGAACCTAATTGGGAGTCAAATACTTTTATTACTATTTTTCGTGATTCGAAGTTGTTCTTGAATGCTTGGAGTTATGAGGGAACTTCCCAAAATACTTTTGTAAGGTCTACTTTCGGTTTTTCTGAATCATCCATGCTAGTTACTGCATCAAAATCATTACTAGATCTGATTATGACTTATTCTTGCCGCATGTTTACTATTATTCTCCTGAAATCTTCAAAGAACCCAGCAAACATTTCCAGAGGAATACACACGTTGAATTGACCGTTAGTACCAACTAGAATTTTATCTTGGTTCGATATTTTGAGGAACCACCGCGCATTTTTCATAGGAACGCTTTCGTTTTCATTTAGAGATAAATAATTCTTCAATATTGATGTCGATCTCAAATTCCTCACATAATCAATCACAATACCGTTCAATTCATATAGAAGTTCTCGGAAGAGGAATGCTATTGCATTATTAATGAATTTCAGTTTTGTTGAAACGGCACTTTCATCATCTAGCAGGGTACCTTCTATGTATAGATTACTGTTACATGGTAATGTGATAGCTTCAAGGTCAGCAATTATCACTCTAATTTCATCGTTATGATTGAGGTTTCCAGTGATGTATGGCTGATATATATGAAACTGATAGTCTTCAATTGTAGTATCACTGAAAGGCTGACCTGTGATATTCAATAATTCCATTATTTCAAAACTTCTAATCCAAGAGATATCAAAAACTGACGATTTTCTGATGTTAATATCCCGAAGGTCTTCTTCATCCTAGGACAACAACATTGAAAAAATATTTATCACTGCATGAAAACGAAAGCGTCTCTATGCAAAATGCGGGGTGGTTCCTCAAAATATCGAACCAAGTAAAAATTCTAGTTGGTAATAACGGTCAATTCAACGTGTGTATTCCTTTGGAAATGTTTGCTGGTTTCTCTGAAGATTTCAGGAGGATAATATTAAACATGCGGCAAGAATTAGTCTTAATCAGATCTAGTTATGATGTAGATGCAGTAACTAGCATAGATGATTCAGAAAACCAAAAGTAGAGCTTACAAAAGTATTTTGGAGAGTTCCCCACATAACTCCAAGCATTCAAGAACAACTTCGAATCACGAAAATAACTAATAAAAGTATTGAACTTTCAATTAGGTTCAGGAGCTGGGAGTTGATTGAGTATCCATCTTCAAGTGAATCAAATAGACAAACGTGGCCAGTCAAGGCCACTACCAAGGTTGGAACGCCAAGACATGTAATAATAGCATTCCAAACTAGTAGAAAAGGGAAAATAACGAGTGATATGAGTAAGTTTGATCATATCGACCTCACCAATTTTAGAGTGTTCCTCAATTCTGAAAGGTATCCATGCGATGATTTACATTTAGATTTCAAATACAACAAGTTTGCTACACTTCATGAGATATACTCAAACTTCCAAAAGAATTACTATCATCTGAAGAATAACGAGCCGATATTGACCCCGAAAGAGTTCGAAGATAAAGCACCAATTGTAAACATTGATTGTTCACGACAAAAAGAAGTCATCCAAACAGGATCAATAGTGATGCGGGTTGAATTTGAAACTGGTAGAAATACTCCAGAGGAAACCACTGCTTTTTGTCTCGTTTTACATGGAAAAAAAAATCCTATAACCCTCTAACGAAAATAGTGAAGCAGCTTTAATGCGCATGATCAGATTTTTGTCATATATTGAGAAGCACATTCTCTTCCATTCAGTTGATATAATGTTATCCAGTTATGAATTACGTCTGAGGAGACATATGGAAAACATAAAGATACTGAAAAGGCCTATAGAATTGTACTCTACCAAGAAATCAGTTTTCAAAAATTTCTCAAATTTTATGAGTTTAATCATAGATGTGCAAGGATTCGAGAAAGAAAATAACAAATTCATTGTCAAGGAGTTTGCATCCTTCGATGGAGTGAAAATTTGCCATTATATTTTCAAACCACCATTTCCACTTAACTTTTCACCTCCGAATTAACAATAGCAGGATAATTGGCTGGTTCGTAATTTCCACTGTATAGAGTGGACCGAAGGATACACACCGTTGCATCAGTTTGGAAATATCTTGAAAAGTCTTTGTGATGGAGTCGATCTGATACATATCAAAGGGAGGGAGAAAGCTGAATATATTCGACGGTTCACTTCTGTTTCAGTAGTCGAGTTCGATGAACAATTCATTTTACAACAGTCCGAACAAGATGTTTTTATCATACGAATTCAAATTGCATGTGTGCATTAACAAATGTTTCTTATTTGTATAAACATTTTTTTATGCAACAAAGTATCATATCAAAATCAGTTAGTTTCATTTTTTCGAGATTTTACTGAATATGCGGTCGTCACACATTCTCGCAAAGATATCCACCAGATGTTTGGTTTCACAAACATGCAGGTAGCAGTTGCGGGTATGACGTGTTCAATAAATATGGCTTGAAAGTAAATGATAAATTTAGGATGTCAGAAGTTGTGACCATGATAACACCACAATTTTTAGTTTTACAAGTGATTCTTCAAGGCTTTCTTTATATCGCACAACCTCATAATATAAGAGAAGTGTTCATATGTTTCGATAGAATTGGTACACGAAATGGAAGTTGGCCTTCTTAATGGGCAAGAATGGAATCAACTACAATAAATAATGTTTCAACTCTCAAATCACTTGTAATAATTCCTCAATCGAACGTAATAATTCCTCAGTAAAACGACGGACTTGCTTTACTTTCGAAATATGTCATTCACTCGTCTTTTTCATAACAACCATTATATACAAGGTATATCAAATAATATCAACATTCTTCCCCCCGAAGTTATCAACCAAGAGCATCTAGGGCTGTCACTCATCATTATTCTTCATAGGGGTTTCAGGATCTGCTACTGCAATCTTGCACAATTTGTTGACCGGTCGTCTGAATACTCCTGCTGCAGTTTTCACGTCGACTACTCTTACTTTACCGTCTTTACCAGGATGCCTGTCTACAATCTTGCCCTTTGGCCAGCAATTCCTTGGATTATTACTGTCCACTATAACTACGACGTCGTCTACTTGCAGCTCTTCGGAATTGTCGAACCATTTGCTTCGTCGATTCAGGATGGGAAGATATTCTTTGAGCCACCTATTCCAGAAGTTATCTGCCATCTTCTGAACTAGTTGATATTGTTTTCTTGCGTTAAAAGCTTTCATCCTCAGGACTGGGGTACCAGAAGAACTACCAATCAAAAAGTGATTAGGGGTCAAACATTCTTGATCAGTCGAATCTGTGGGAACATAAGTTAATGGTCTACTATTCACAGTGTGTTCGACTTCGCAAAGCAGTGTTCTGAGTGTTTCTTCTTTCGGTACCGATTCCTTGAGTATAATTTTCAGGGACATCTTAACAGTTTTTATTAATCTCTCCCACGCCCCTCCAAAATTTGGAGAAACAGGAGGTAGAAAATGCCACTTAATCCCTTTCATAGTCAGTTCTGCGATTATTTCATCATGTGCAAAGTTCTCAACTGATTTTTTGATTTCGTTGTCAGTTCCTCGGAAATTGGTCGCATTGTCGGAATACATGTTTGCTGGACAACCTCTTCGGGATATCATTCTCTTGATGGCCATAATTGCAGAATCCGTATCCAGTGAGTGAGCTAATTCCAGGTGGATAGCTCTAGTAGCCATACAGGTAAAGAGTACGCCATATCTTTTTTCATGTCGTCTTCCAATTTTAACAGTCATCGGCCCGAAATAATCGACGCCACAGTTCGTAAAAGGCCTGATGAATCCAGTAACTCTTGCAGATGGTAACTCTCCCATTTCTGGTACTGAGGGTTTCGATCTCATGTTTCGGCAAAATACGCAACTTCTGAACCTTTTCTTCACAGCACTTCTGATATGTGTAATCCAATATTTCGATCTAATTTCGTTAATCACCGTTTCCACTCCCGTGTGTCCAAATTTTTGATGATAATAAGCAATTAACATTTCTGTGAATCTATGTTTATCATCAAGAATAATCGGAATTTTCTGTTCATTTTTCAAATCAGGTGCATGCTTCAAACGACCTTTCATTCTCAATATATGGTCATCATCCAGAAATGGTGATAGTTTATAAATTCTACTGTCTTTCTTGATTTCAGTGTGTCTCATATTATTCAAATCTTTTCCAAACATTTCTTGTTGAATTTCTTTCAACCATATCTCCTCTGCTTCCCATATTTCTTCAGGATATAATTCGTGCATATTTTTGTTTTCTTCCAGTTTCCCGATTGAGATTTCACAGTTTTTAATGAACCGTAATATCCAAGCTGTAGTTCTAATCAATTTCGTGAATTTTGAAAATCGTTCTAGTTTTGGTAATACATTGAATTCTGTTAGTAATCCTACAAATGCATGTTTTTGTTTCTGTTCTTCAAGACATTCTTCATCTCCAAAATCTTCAATGGGCCAATAGCTCTCATTTTTTTTTTAAAACTCTGGGCCTCCATACCATATTTCATTATTTGGTTTTCGGATTTTTGTTAAGTAATCTGCAACATTATTTTTTGTGTCAACCCATTTCCATTCTTCTCTGTTACTATGATCCAATATGTCTTCTATTCGTAATGAAATGAATTTCTTAACGTTCCTAGAATCAGAACGTAGCCACAGTATAACAGTTTTCGAATCAGACCAAAAATATGTTTTTTCTACAGATATTCTATGACAATGTTTGATAATCTTGCTTAGTCCAACGCCTATCACAGCAGCCATCAACCCCAGTCTTGGAATACTCATGGACTTCAGTGGGGCCACTCGTGCTCTAGCTGTAACGAAGGTGACATTTATTTTTTCTCCAATCAGGTATCGAAAGTATGCTACTGCTCCATATGCTTTGTCTCCAGCGTCACAGAATATGTGGAGTTGAGCGGATGATACAGCTGAATGAAAATAGAACCTGGGAATCTCCATAGATCTGATTGCTTCAGTGGATTTCAGTCATTTTTCCCAACTTTCAACTATATTCGCTGAAATCTCCTCATCCCATGCTATACCTTGCCTCCATATATCCTGGAGCAATATTCTCACCTGTATCATTATGTGGATAATAAAACCAAGTGGATCAAAAATCAACATTGATATTCTCAGCACTCCTCTTTTAGTTGGAATCTTCTGTCCACTAAGTATTTTTGAATTGATCTTGTTCATCTGAAATTCAAACTTGAACGTATCATTCTGAGAATCCCACCACATACCTAGTACTCTTTCTGTAGGTAGGTCGTTGTATTCCATTATATTTTTAGTGGAATTTAATCGTAAATCTTCTGGAATCTGAGCTAATACTTCTCTCGAGCTGCAGATCCAGTTGCATATCTGGAAACCTCCATTTCTATGAATTTCTATAACTTCTTTGATTTTCTTCAGTGCTCCTTCTTCATCTTCTTCACTATCCAAATAATCGTCCATGTAATGTCTTTCTACTATAGCTGTAACTGCCTCACTGTATTGATTTTTGTATTCTAGTGCATTTTTGTTTTTCACAGCTTGAGCTAGCGATGGTGAACATTTTGCTCCAAAAATCATGGACGTCATCTCATAAACTTCAGCGTCTTTATTTCTTTCTCTTCCTCCCAAAAAAAATATTTGTGCATGTCTGTCTTCTTTCTTTATCTTGACTTGGAGAAACATTTCCGGCAGAAAATGCTACTCTTTTTTCTCTAAATTTCATTAAAATTTCTGTCAAATTATTGAAACAGTCCGGACCTATTGAAAGATTGTCGTTGAGACTTATACCGTTACACTTAGCTGCAGCATCGAAAACTAGTCTTAGTTTCCCAGGCTTATTCGGATTATACACAGCAAAATGTGGTAAATACCATGTCTTATTTGTCTCTAACATGCTTTCTTCTGAGGAGAGTTTTCTGGCATATCCTTTTTCTATGAATGACTCGACTGCATTTGAATAGGATTCTGAAAATGTTGCATCTCCACCCATTTTTTTTCTATATATTTGAGTCTTTTCAATGCATTTCTTCGACTTTCTGGTAGACTTATCTCTTCTGATTTCCAAATCAGTCCAACTTCCCATTTGTTATCTTCATTCCTTTTTATATCCTTATCCAACTTCTGTTTTTCTGTCTTGTCTTCAGTATATTCCCTTTCATATTTTTCTGGGTATATTCCATTCCATTCTATGGAAAAATATTCTTTTATCAAATTATGTAAATTTTGGTCTATGGACGAATTTTCTGTATATATATGGAAACTAAAATCATCAACTCTATGTTTTATTGGCAGTAATATGTGATGTTCCATGAATATCCAATCCAGTTGAGTTCTCGATATTGCTGGGTCATCAAAAGTGTCATAAATTACTTCTCTTCCAATTATCAGTGACCAATTATCTTGTCCGATGAGAATGGTTGGTTTCGCATATCTTGAGTCGATTTCAAAATCTTCTAAAAATTTGTAATCTCTCTTCAACTGTTCCACGTCGATTGTCTGAATTGGTAGCATGAGATCTCGAAAAGTTCTTACATTTTTTAATATGAATGATTTTCCAACATGTTTTCCAGAAATCTGAATTGAAATTCTCCGAGAATCTTCTTCAGTTTTCGTTGTGCCATTTGTCCATCTCATTGTAAATTCTTCTTTCTCACCAGTACATTGTAGGTAATCAGCAACTGATTCCTCGATTACGGTGATCGTTGAGCCTTCATCGCATAGAGCATATGTTTCAATCTTGCCTCCAGGACCTTCTAGAATTACGGGGACTACTTTGAGCATCACACTTCTTTTATCATAAATATCTTGGGTGGCATGACAAATAGTTTCATTTATGTTGATGGTTTCCGATGATAATTTTTCGTTATGTAACAACTTGTGATGATATTTCTGGCAATTATTTACAGCACACATCATTTTTTCATTGCATCTACTTGTTTGATGTTTTGGAATCAAACATGAAAAGCACAATCTATTTCCAGTTGTAACTTTCCATCTGTCTTCAGAACTCATTTTCTTGAAATCATCACAGTTTGCTAGATAATGATCTTTCTTACATACTATACAACTGATTGGTTTCTTTTCATTTGTTTTTATGGTGAATATATGTTTCTGCCTTTTATCCCTTTTATCGAGTGATGAATGAATATATCCAAATTCTTCAATAAATTCTTCGAGCCAATTTCCGAAATGCTCAATTGATATGACTGTTGTTTTAAGATTATCAATATATTTTCCCCACTGTAGCTTCAAACTCAATGGTAGTTTCTCAACTAGTTCTCTTATGATTTGGGGATTAATGAGATATTCCTTGCAATTCAAATTTTTGAGAATTACCACTGTGCTTTGCAAGCAGTTGGATAGTTCCATAATATTGTCTGAATTATCATCCCTTATAGGTCTAGTATTCTTTACCTGAGCAAATACCTGGTCTAAGATATCTTCGATCTTACCAAATCTTTTTTCAAGCTGAAAGTGCTTGATGCGGTCCACTTCGTCAGGAAAGTTCAATAAAGCGGCAACAGCATATCTTGCCTTCCCTCTCAATGCCTTCTGTAGTCGACCAGCATTTTCTCGATTAGAGAACTTGCACAATTCTGTTGTCTCTCTGAACTGACTTATGAAATTGGGCCATTCTACTGGATTTCCTGAAAAAGGTGGCAAATCTTTATTAATCGATTGCCTAGTCACCAATCTTTCCAAAAAATCTATTTTATCAGAAGTACATTCCTTCGAAGTCTCGTTGGTTTCCTCGACTGGTTCCCCTGATGTCTCGACCCATTCTTGAACGTACTCGTTTTTCCTGACTGAACTAGAAGCGAGTGATCCAACGTCTGATCCAAGCTCGTCCCCTAATTCAGATTTCTTGCATTCTAACTCTAACCTTATTCGTTCCTTTCTTCTTTCTAGTCGCTTCTTCTCTAATTCGATCTCTTTTTCTTCTATCACGCTCAATTCTTTCATAGCCTCAAGTTCAGCTCTTAAAATCAATCTCCTTGTAGATCGTCGAGTTGTCGCTCTGCTACCCACTGACTTTTTGTCATTTTCTTCTGTCATCAATTTGTCATCATTTTCCAAATGACCATTTTCCGATAATTTGGGTATTATTTTCCCAGATCTTAATAAAAGTTTTTCTTCTCCTCCCTTGGACATCTTCCACAGGACTGAATTCAATTGTACGGACCAAATGTAATAATTCCTCAATCAAACGTAATAATTCCTCAGTAAAACGACGGACTTGCTTTACTTTCGAAATATGTCATTTACTCGTCTTTTTCATAACAACCATTATATACAAGGTATATCAAATAATATCAACATCACTCATACCCACCAATAGCACTATGTACAAGTTGCGATTGCGAAAATGCAGTGACTCCAACATTGATTCTGACTGGTGTGAACTAAATCCCTCTCCCCCACTACACCATGATACATATATCATGAAGGATGATGCGGAATTCAGAATAGTCGATTGAGTTACGTACTACACAGCAGTGTGTGCATCATTGTGGCTGTTCAACCTCATTGTTACAACATGTCTAAAGATTGTCCTAACTGTTTATTGACCGAACTCGTGAATGAACACCGAAACCGAAATAAAAAATTATACGATTTCGCCGAAGAAGAGCTCCAGAATTTTCAACTACATTATCTTATTGAAAATGTAGGTCCGATGGAACTTCTTTATGCATTGGACAAACTGCCATCAAAATATACAGAGAATTTCGAACTCCGTATTCAGCTACCATGCTTTGTCCACTTCAATCGCCCTGAATGGAGAGATCATGTAGACGGCCTTCCTCGAGCACAATCAAGCTGTCATGTTTGTAAATGGGGCCTCGAACGATGTGGATGATATTAATTTTTTGTATTGAATGAATGTAATAAAACAAATTCACTCGATAATGATTTTTATTTCATATGTCACAAATATAACATATTATAATCCATAATTACAATATACAAATGGAAATCACATCAAAGCTATTAGTCAGAGTCTTCCTCGTCAAATAAATCTTGAGCTATTTTCAAGAACTCATCTGAAGTTCTAGTGATAGCTGCTGGTGTTATAATCAAATGACCCCATGCCAAAGTTTTCACATCAAAAGATATTTTATAGCGCTTATCATCAGCAGATGACAAAGCGACTTTATTCTTCAATTACGTATGAATGGTGTGGAGAGAAGAAGTGAACATATACATCTTACGTTATATTGTTCCACCATTTTCCACAAAATTGACATAGTCTGAAAACTGAATTTGGTTTTTTGCCACGTTTTTTGTGACTCCTTCGGCGTTTTCCATCACATCACCTGCTTTAACACAGTAAGCTTTCGCACCAGTACCATAAAAAGTTTCAATGAGTCTTGGGGCATATTCGTCTTTCATGCGTCCTATAACAGATTTTGATCAGGGGATTCGGTGTATATTGTCTGTGGGATAATTTGACGTATCGATAAATTGGATATTTTCATTCATATCTTCATAAAAATTTCCTGTGAATATTCCTAGACTCAGTGAATCCGTATCGATGTAGCATAATGTTGCTTTATCACCATATTTTGCTTTGATGTATCTATAGAAAAAATCGTAAATGATAGTTTTCGAAATATCCAATACCGAAAATCCAACATACATCGGTTTATCATAACAAACACTAGTCTTTTCCAACTAGATTGCAACCAAGTTCTCACTGAATTCTGTGCTGCATTCAAAATGTAGAATGGCTATCAGAGCCCTTGCTCCCAGCTAGTTATTTTCATTTTTCCAGCGTGAACGGATTTTCAAGTCAATTCTTTTGTCGACATTTTCTATGGTTTATCCAAATATTGAATTTATTGATAATTTGGAAATTTCTCGTTCAAATCCGTTTAGTGCGGAATTTCGAAGATGCGTGTTTAGATCAATATAGGGCCTCAACCACGCCGGTTGGGAGAATTCCAAGATTCTATGGATTTTCGTTAGTTTCAAACCATATTTCAAACACTGCTTCAAATTTCGATAATGAATAACATATTTGCATTTGTTTCGTAAATTAGGGATTAGTTTGGCGATCTTACACTTTAGCATGATCATTTGTTCTGGGCAAAATGGTAAATCGTTGTGATCATGGTGTAGGCTGGCTGGATATTCCAAGTCCACTTCTAAAACGTATCCTATTGATGCGTCGTCCCCAATAGCGTGACAGTCAAAATTTTCGATATCCTTAGACTCAACCCACTCAAAATCTCCTGATGGAAGATAACTTGCCATACTTGCTCCATATGAATTTGTTGCATCCAAATACATCATGTATGATGTTGGTTCCTGTTGATCAAAGGTTGGTAGGAATTTGTTATTGGCCACAGCTCTTCTCTTGCTACATTGTGCCACCTCTCTTCGAATACCCTTCTTGAAAAAGTGAATCATATCTATATCAGTCAAGAGCTGAAGTCCTATTGTGTATACCGTAACATGGCATCCCAGCTCAGCGCAGGCGCTGTCAGATAGTGGGCAGGATCCAGTTTATGATGCTGCATGCATACTCTTCTGAAATTCTCAAACATTATGAGATCAAATTGTCTGCTATCTTGGAAGTATTCTCGAACCTCGTCACACTGTTGCACCTCCAAATTTTTGCTGAGTTTATCGAGAGATTTCGGTAAAAATCGAAAGGAGTCTACAAATCTCAACTGAATATATTCATCAAATGCTCTTGACACTTCAGATTTATCAATCAATATTGACTTTGAGAACGAAATATACTTTCCTTCAGTTTGGGCTATCACTGATATTTTATCTCTTTTCGTAGCTAATTTCTTGATGAAGAGGTGGGAGTCATAATTTGTGAGGTTGTGAAAGAATACAGGAATAGTTTTCGAGGTCTTGTAGTTCAAATTACAAATACTATGGGCAGCTGCACGAAATTCTCCTGTGGAGTGGTAGTGATCACGAACTTTGATATCTGTTGGCTTGAACGGCTTCTCACATATATGGCACGTAGTGCTATTTTGGAAAGTTTGCTTCTCTATCTCATTAAGTGGATGCATTTCATGAACGTCCTTCATGTGATAAGTGTATGAATCTTGAACGGTTTCATCCAATTTTCCCACAAAAACGTCGGCAGCATCAGCACCGCGATAAAGTACCGACCTTGAATAACTGTCATCAAAATTACACTTCACATGAAACGCGAACGAATATGGTTCATGTTCACATACTTTAACTGAAAATGATTTATCGTCACAGGGTTCATTGTGTTGAATTGGTTTGAGTAAACTTTCAAAGTCAGCTTAAATCACAAATGGTGGTGACAGTTGTTTCTCAAAGTTAGTGAATTTGAGGATGTTTTCAGGCACTGACTCACCATATTCATTGATTTTTGGATTGGTGGTGGGAATCTTTGCGCTCATATGATTGCAATCATTTTCCTCATGGCTTCTCAACTGCCCCACTATAGCGAACGATTGTAGATGTCCATCGCAAATATATATTTCACCATTGCCTTTCGATTTTTGTGTTTTCACTAATTTGCCCAGGTCCTTGATGAGACAATAATGTGTATTGCCAACCTTATCGGCTATAAGCAATAAACGTGTGTTGCTTGACGACACGAAGTGAAATGTTGAGGGCCAATCATTTCATTTATCATCTTCCCATTCTTGAAAGACGATTCAAGACCGAACACATTAACTGAGATATTGTTGAGTCGCTCGAACTTTGGAATATCCTTCAATTTCATGGGAAAGTCGAGTCCTTGGGAATACAACAGGGTATTGTAATGTGGATATGATGACGTTCTCATTGGATGATCGTCTGCAAAAAAATCGCAGCATTGATGGACCATGCGAAGCAGGCTCTGTCCTTATTTCGAATATTCAAAACCTCATGTTTGGATTCTATAACTCTGAACAACTTGATGTATGAAGAGGCCGAAATTGATGAGAATTCATCAATATTCACATCCACAAACATGGCATGTCTCAATATCCACCTAGAATCCCGTTCTTGAAACTCTGACGCCTTCACAACCATTTCTTCCTTGAAGTCATCATAATCATGCTCAATGTTTGATGATTTGGTCAGGGTTTCATTTCTGGTGTTGAGGGACTCAATATCAGATAGTTCCTTCTCTGGTATAACATACAATCCAGAAAGTTTCAAATTTATCTTCAAGCTATGTTGAGTCCCCAAATATACGGTCAGAATTGCCAGAACTTCTGATTCTACTTCCTGCAGAAATTCGTGAAGATCGGTGAGGGCTTTGTCTTTGTAAAATCGATAGGTGGCTATTCTGTTCTTGAGAGCACAACGAAGCTTCACTATAACATTCCCCAAATCATTTTCAACAGGTTGATCTACTCATTTTCGCTTTTCAGCACCCTGAGTATTAGGTTCCTGCATAGGGAAATAGTTGAACAATGTGTTGTTCGAAGTAGATGCTTGCTGATCGTTCACACTATCGGGCTTTATCTTCTTGGTCGGTGATCCATTCACATCTCGATTATTCCTGCAATTTTTGCCTACATGCCGGAATAAAGAGCTCGTTGAAGTTAATTCATTGCCACAATAACCGCACTTCATTATCACTCAGTGAACTCGAACGTGTTGAAGAAACGTATAAACTGAGACCAGCTCAAGACTGAACTAGATTACACCGGTCCTAACCCGCTGGAGAAACTTGGGGAATGAGGCTCTCTCAAGACTGAAATAAAGTATGCTGGCTCTTACCCGATTTCATATCGTTCAGTAGAGGGGTACCCGCATGCACATCTGCTGCCCGCATATTTGCGAAACCAAACATCTGATACCCGCATTCTTCTGATGACTCATACTATACCCGCATTATTCGGATGACTCATACTATACCCGCATCATTGTGATGAATCGCGCTTTACCCGCATATAAGTGAGATAGACTGGGTGCACGTGTTCTCAAGTACTCAATGATTGATGAATCAAAGCATAGGGTGCTTACCTTCATGGGGTGATTGATTAATTAGGGAGGAATAAATGGAGTGCTCTGATTGGCTGTCTGATGCCGTCATGCCTGGTCTAGGATTCCAAATATGTATCTACTAACTTGCCTGCTTCAATAGTGTCCATGTGAGATGATTGGATGAAGGGGTATAATGTGCACAAAGATGGGGTCGATGTATCTTTATTTGCCTATTGTACCTGTTATGAAACCTTCAATGTCGTCTCATACGATAACTGCAATCGTTCCTACATCAACTTAATGCATGTCAGATGCTAGACTGCAGAGTTACAGTGTGAACATATCAGAAGTTGAAGTTGCTTGACCTGTAAGCTGTGTGCGTTATACCGGCTTCGAAGTCGTCTGATATGGTCAACGTGAACTTGTCTGCTTCAATATTGTCCATGTGAGATGATAGGATAGAAAGATATAGTGTGCACAACGATGAAGTCGATATATCCCCATTAGCCTGTTGTACTCGCTATATACCCTTCAAAGTCGTCTTATATGGTCACAGTAGTCGAATCTGCTTCAACTGTTTGCATGTCAGATGTTATACTGCAGAGTTACAGTGTAAACATAGTCGAAGTCGTGTTTCCTTATTCTGCAAGCTGTGTGCGTTGAACTTGCTTGAAAGTCGTCCTATATGGTCATTGCGAACTTGTCTGCTTCAATAGTGTCTATGTGAGATGATTGGATGAAGAGGTAAAGTGTGCACAACGATGAAGTCGATGTATCTTCATTTGCCTATTGTTCCTGTTATAAACCCTTCAGAGTCGTCTTATACTATCACTGCAATCGTTCCTGCATCAACTGTATGCATGTCAGATGCTAGACTGCAGAGTTGTAGTGTGAACATAGTCGAAGTCGAAGTTTCTTGTTCTGTAAGTTGTGTGCGTTATAGTCGCTCAGAAAACATCTTATATGAGCATTGCGAACTCGTCTGCTTCAATAGTATCCATGTGAGATTATAGGATAGAGAGATAGAGTGTGCACAACGATGAAGTCGATGTATCCCCATTTGCCTATTGTACTCAATATATACCTTTCACAGTCGTCTCATACGGTCACTGTCATCGTATTTGCTTCAACTGTATGCATGTCAGATGCTGTACGGCAGAGTTTCAGTGTAATCATAGTCAAAGTCGGAGTTTCATAATCTGCAAGCTGTGTGAGTTATACCTGCTTGGGAGTCGTATCATATGGTCAATGCAAACTTGTCAACTCAATACTGTCAAGGTAAGATGATAGGATAAAGAGATATAGTGTGCACAACGATGAAGTCGATATATCTTCATTCGCCTATTGAACTCGTAATATGCCCTTCGATGTCGTCTAATACGGTCACAGCAATCGTATATGCTTCAACTGTATGCATGTCAGATGCTAGACTGCAGAGTTACAATGTAAACATAGTCGAAGTCAAAGTTTCGTGACCTGCAAGCTGTGAGCGATATACCAGCTTGGAAGTCGTCTTATAAGGTCAATGTTATCTTGTCTGCTTCAATATTGTCCATGTGAGATGATAATATAGAAAGATATAGTGTGCACAACGATGAAGTAGATATATCCCCATAAGCCTGTTGTACTCGCTATATACCCTTCAAAGTCGTCCCATATGGTCACTGTTGTCGTATCTGCTTCAACTGTATGCATGTCAGATGTTATACTGAAGAGTTATAGTGTAAACACAGTCTGAGTCGAGGTTTCTTGTTCTGCAAGCTGTGTGCGTTGAACCTGCTTGAAACTCGTCTCATATGGTCATTGCGAACTTGTCTGCTTCAATAGTGTCCATGTAAGATGATTAGATAGAGAGGTATAGTGTGCACAACGTTGAAGTCGATGTATCTTCATTTACCTATTGTACCCGTCATAAACCCTTCAAAGTTTAGTTATACGATCACTGCAATCATTTCTGCATCAACTGTATGCATGTCAGATGCCAGACTGCAGAGTTACAGTGTGAACAAAGTCGAAATCTTAGTTTCTTGTTCTGCGAGTTGTGTGCGTTATACTCGCTCAAAAGTCATCTCATATTGTCACGAGTAGAACATATGGTATATCAGTAATTTCGAACCATGAGGGTTTCATAAACATAAAGTAAATCAAATCATCCGTTGACATTGAATTATAAAATCTGACCAAGGAACTCTCATGAAAAACGTGCATATCTAATAAAATGTTGTATATATGAATATTGGATGTGAGGGTTCCGAAGTTAGTCTGGTCTGGGGCTACTCTTGACTTGACAAGAGCTCGTCGTAATGGTCATCATAATGTAAGTTGTTATTAGGTCTTTATATTCATTATTGTTTATTCATAATTGTCATCGCTACCCATAATGTTTCATGCTATAATAAATTTTGTTATGTTTGAACGTAGTATCGTACTTTCAGCTACCCCCAAACTATTAGTGCCTATTTGAATATTACCTCTCGCAAAATATTAAGCCAAGCATTACCCCTTATAAATCGATATAAATGGATATGGGTGGATAACCACCTATTATATTGTGACATGGTGGAGGCGCCTAAGCTTCTTTCCTTGAGTCTCATTCCTCATAATGGACTCATGAATTTTTTTTGCATTAATCGATCTATGTTAATTTTATATTTCATACAAAGGCACTAGTAGAATGGGTTATTTGAAAGTAATTCAGTATAGCAGCATGAATTATGGGTGATAACAAAGTAAGAAAGTCATTCAAATTAGAAATCCAAAATTTTTTCAATATTTTGAATAGGTACCATTAAGCTTGAGAAGTTTGATAACAATCATTCCATTTCTATTCAAAGACATGATATAAAGCACCGGACCAGACTCACAAAGTTTAAAGCTTATCTCTGAACTTTGTGTTTTTTATTTTTGTTGATAACTGATAGTGAGTACTTGATTAGCGGGTAGTTACCGTCGGTCGTGGAATCTAGGGGTTCGCACAGTCGGTCGTCGCGTTAACGAGTAAGTTAGGTCTTTGTGCATCCTACCAGACAACCCTCTTCGAAATGGCCCTATCTATATTGTAAGTACCACTTAATTGTTTTGTATCGCATTTGGATGATTCTTCTTTTATATCAATGATGTAATGAATGTATTTGTGGTTTTAACATGGTTTTTACTACTTCTCATACCTCTCAAACTATTAGTGTCTGAGTTGATATGATCTACCCTATCTGAGCTACCCTCAAAGATGATCCAGTGGCCTTATCCCATCAGGAAGACCAGGATCGTGACATGGTGGAGGCGCCTAAGCTTCTTTCCTCGAGTCTCATTCCCGAGCCCAAAAAGGATCCCGCCAAAATTCCCACGACGATTGAAGGATGCCCATCAGTCGTCATTCGCTACCCCAAGAACCCAGCAGTTCCTTTTGTTCAGCTGCCAACTACCTCGAATGACAGTCTTAAAGCCCAAAAGATTTCATCCCGATGCCCGGGACAAGGATACCTTCGAGCCCAAAAGGATCCTGCCGAAATTCCCATGTCCAATCGTCATTTCCTACCCCCAAGCTGCCAGGAGTCTCACCGAGAAGAGTCTGATTGAAATGCTTTTGTTGAATAGCCAGTGCCGGACTTAGTAAAGGTGTGAGTGTGCATTGTAGACACTAAATTTTGAATGTTTGTGGATATTTTTTTTTTCTGAAATTTTTTGTATATGTAAATGAATTTCAAATGTTCTCGATATATTTAAGTTAGGTAGTAATTTCAAAACTGGGGTCCAGTTTTCTCGGAGAGAGGGATCATGTCACGAGTAGAACATACGGTATATCAGTAATTTCGAACCATGAGGGTTTTATGAACATAAAGTAAATCAAATCATCCGTTGACATTGAATTATAAAAACTGACCAAGGAACTCTCATGAGAAACGTGCATATCTAATAAAATGTTGTATATAAATATTGGATGTGAGGGTTCCGAAGTTAGTCTGGTCTGGGGCTACTCTTGACTTGACAAGAGCTCGTCGTAATGGTCATTATAATGTAAGTTGTTATTAGGTCTTCATATTCATTGTTGTTTATTCATATTTGTCATCACTCCACCCATAATGTTTCATGCTTCAATACATATTATTATCTTTGAATATAGTCTCGTACTTTCAGTTACCCCGAAACTATTAGTGCCTATTTAAATATAACCTCTCGCAAACTATTTAGCCAAGCATTACAGGGTGGAGAATCAACCACTTTGTTGTGACAATATGAGCATTGCGAACTCGTCTGCTTCAATAGTATCCATGTGAGATGATAGGATAGAGAGATATAGTGTGTACGACGATGAAGTCGTTGTATCCCCATTTGCCTATTGTACTCGTTATATACCCTTCAAACTCGTCTTATACGGTCACTTCCATCGTATCTGCTTCAATTGTATGAATGTCAGATGCTGAACTGCAGAGGTACAGTGTAAATATAGTCAAAGTCGGAGTTCCTCACTCTGCAAGCTGTGTGAGTTATACCCGCTTGGAAGTCGTCTTATATGGTCAATGCAAACTTGTCCACTCAATAGTTTCAAGTCAAGATGAAAGGATAGAGAGATAAAGTGTGCACAACAATGAAGTCGATGTATCTTCATTTGTCTTTTGTACTCATTATATACCCTTCAATGTCGTCTTATACGAACACTGCAATAGTATATGGTTCAACTGTATGAATGTCAGATGCTAGACTGCAGAGTTACAGAGTAAACATAGTCGAAGTCGAAGTTTCTTGACCTGCAAGCTGTGTGCGTTATATTAGCTTGAAAGCCGTCTAATATGGTCAATGTGAACTCGTCTGCTTCGATATTGTCCATGTGAGATGATAGGATAGAGAGATATAGTGTGCACAACGATGAAGTCGATGTATCCCCATTCGTCTGTTGTACTCGTTATATACCCTTCAGAGTCGTCTCATACGGTCACTGCTATCGTATCTGCTTCAACGTCATGCATGTCACATGCTAGACTGCAGAAATACAATGTAAACATAGTCAAAGTCGGAGTTTTTTGTTCTGCAAGCTGTGTGCGTTATACCCGCTTGGAAGTCGTCTTCTATGGTCAATGCGAACTTGTCTGCTTCGATAGTGTCCATGTGAGATGATATGATAAAGAGAAACAGTGTGCACAACGATGAAGTCGATGTATCCCCATTCGCCTATTGTTCTAGTTATATTTCCTTCAGAGTCGTCTCATACGATCACTGCAATCGTATCTGCTTCAACTGTATGCATGTCAGATGCAAGACTGCAGAGTTACAGTGTAAACATAGTCGGAGTCATGATGTCTTGTTCTGCAAAGTGTGTGCGTTATACCCGCTTGGAAGTCGTCTTATATGGTCATTGCGAACTTGTCTGCTTCAATAGTGTCCATGTGAGATGATATGATAGAGAGATACAGTGTGCACAACAAACTAGGTCGATATATCCCCATTAGCCTGTTGTACTCGCTATATACCCTTCAAAGTCGTCTCATATGGTCACTGTAGTCGTATCTGCTTCAACTGTATGCATGTTAGATGTTATACTGCAGAGTTACAGTGTAAACATACTCAAAGTCGGGGTTTCTTGTTCTGCAAGCTGTGTGCGTTGTACCAGCTTGGGAGTCATCTGATATGGTCAATGTGAACTTGTCTGCTTCAATAGTGTCCATGTAAGATGATTGGATAAAGAGATATAGTGTGCACCATGATGAAGTCGCTGTATCTTCATTCGCCTATTGTACCCGTTATATTCCCTTCAAAGTCGTTTTATACGGTCACTGCAATCATATCTGCTTCAATTGTATGCATGTCAGATGCTGGACGGCAAAGTTTCAGTGTAAACATAATCAAAGTCGGAGTTTCATAATCTGCAAGCTGTGTGAGTTATACCCACTTGGGAGTCGTATCATATGGTCAATGCGAACTTGTCTACTCAATACTGTCAAGGTAAGATGATAGGATAGTGAGATATAGTGTGCACAACGATGATGTCGATAAATCTTCATTTGCCTATTCAACTCGTTATATACCCTTCAATGTCGTCTTATACGGTCACAGCAATCGTATATGCTTCAACTGTATGCATGTCAGATGCTAGACTGTAGAGTTACAATGTAAACATAGTCGAAGTCAAAGTTTCGTGACTTGCAAGCTGTGAGCGATATACTAGCTTGGAAGTCGTCTAATAAGGTCAATGTAATCTTGTCTGCTTCAATATTGTCCATGTGGAATGATAGTATAGAAAGATACAGTTTGCACAACGATGGAGTCGATATATCCCCATTAGCCTGTTGTACTCGCTCGCACCTATCGATTTTCCAGTGACAAACCCCCTCACCGATCCTCACGAATTTTTGCAGGAAGTGAAACCAAAAGTTCTGGCAATTCTGGCCGAATATTTGGGGACTCATCATAGCTTGAAGATAAATTTGGAACTTTTTGGATTGTATGTCATACCAGAGGAAGAGCTATCTGATATTAAGTCCTTCAGCACCAGAAATAAAACCCTGACGAAATTATCAAACATTGAGCACGAATATGATGACTTCAAGGAAAAAATGATTGTGAAGGCGTCGAAGTTTAAAGAACGGGATTCTGGGTGGATATTGAAATGTTATTGGATGTGAATATTGATAAATTCTCATCAATTTCGGCCTTTTCATACATCAAGCTGCCCAGAGCTATAGAATCCAAACATGCGATTTGAAATATTCAAAATAATGACAGAGCCTGCTTTGCATGGTCCATCAATGCTGCGACTCTTCCTGCAGACGATCGTCCAATAAGAACGTCATCATATCCCTGTTGAATTTTCAAGGACTCGACTTTCTTATGAAATTGAAGGATATCCCAGAGTTCGAGCGACTCAAAAATATCTCAGTTAATGTGTTCGGTCTTGAATCGTCTTTCAAGGATGGAGAAATGATAAATGAAATAATTGGACCTCTACATTCCACTTCGTGTCGTCAAGCAACACATGTGAATTTATTGCTTATAGCCGATAAGGTTGGCAATACACATTATTGTCTCATCAAGGACCTGGGCAAATTAGTGAAAACACAAAAATCGGAATGTCGTCAAGCAACACATGTGAATATATTGATTATAGCCGATAAGGTTGGCAATACACATTATTGTCTCATCAAGGACCTGGCAAATTAGTGAAAACACAAAAATCGGAATGCAATGGTAAAATATATATTTGCGATAGATGTCTACAAGCGTTCGCTACAGTGGAGCAGTTGAGAAGCCATGAGGAAAATGATTGCAATCATATGAGCACAAAGATACCCACCACCAATTTTAAAATCAATGAATATGGTGAGTCAGTGCCTGAAAACATCCTCAAATTCACTTACTTTAAAAAACAACTGTCACCACCGTTTGTGATTTATGCTGACTTTGAAAGTTTACTCAGAGCAATTCAACACAATGAACCCTGTGACGATCAATCATTTTCAGTTAAAGTATGTGAACATGAACCATATTCGTTCGCGTTCCATGTGTAGTGTAATTTTGATGACCGTTATTCAAGGTCGGTACTTCATCGCGGTGCTGATGCTGCCGGCGTTTTTGTGAGAAAATTGGATGGAACCGTTCAAGATTTATACACTAATCACATGAAGGACGTTCGTGAAATGCATCCACTTACTGAGATAGAGCAGCAAACTTTCCAAAATAGCACCACGTGCTATATATGTAAGAAGCCGTTCAAGCCAACAGATATCAAAGTTCGTGATCACTACCACTACACAGGAAAATTTTGTGCAGCTGCTCATAGTATTTGTAATTTGAACTACAAGACCTCGAAAACTATTCCTGTATTCTTTCACAAGCTCACAAATTATGACTCTCACTTTTCATCAAGAAATTAGCAACGAAAAAAAGGAAAAATATCATTGATGACCCAAACTGAAGAAAGGTATATTTCGTTCTCAAAGTCAATATTGGTTGATAAATATGAAGTGTCAAGAGCATTTGATGAATATATTCAGTTGAGATTTGTAGACTCTTCTCGATATTTACCAAAATCTCTCGATAAACTCAGCAAAAATTTGGAGGTGCAACAGTGGAACGAGGTTCGAAAATACTTCCAGGATAGCAGACAATTTGATCTAATAAGACAAAAAGGAATTTTTCCTCACAACTATGTGGACTCCTTGAAAAAATCGGAGGAAACCCAGCTACCGTCGAATGAGGAGTTCCATAATGATTTAAATGGCGAATCACTTTCAGACATGTATTATAATAGAGCTATAGATGTGTGGAATACCTTCGAATGTAAAACATTGGGAGATTACGCCGATGAATATTCAAAATCCGATTGTCTGCTGCCAGCAGACGTGTTTGAGAATTTCAGAAGAGATCCTGCCCACTATCTGACAGCGCCTGCGCTGAGCTGGGATGCCATGTTACGTTATACACAAATAGAACTTCAGCTCTTGACTGATATAGATATGATTCATTTTTTCAAGAAGGGTATTCGAGGAGAGGTGGCACAATGTAGCAAGAGAAGAGCTGTGACCAATATCAAATTTCTACCAACCTTTGATCCTCAGAAACCAACATCATACATCATGTATTTGGATGCAACAAATTCATATGGAGCAAGTATGGCAAGTTATCTTCCAACAGGAGATTTTGAGTATGTTGAGTCTAAGGATATCGAAAATTCTGACTGTCACGCGATTGGGGACGACGCATCAATAGGATACGTTTCAGAAGTGGACTTGGAATATCCAGCCAGCCTACACCATGATCACAACGATTTACCATTTTGCCCAGAACAAATGATCCCGCCAAAGTGTAAGAGCGCCAAACTAATCTCTAATTCACGAAACAAATGCAAATACGTTATTCATTATCGAAATTTGAAGCAGTGTTTGAAATATGGTTTGAAACTAACGAAAATCCATAGAATCTTGGAATTCTCCCAATCGGCGTGGTTGAGGCCTTATATTGACCTGAACACGCATCTTCGAAATTCCGCACTAAACGAATTTGAACAAGAACTTCCCAAATTATCAATAAATTCAATATTTGGCAAAACCACGGAAAATGTCGACAAAAGAATTGACTTGAAACTTCGTTCACGCTGGGAAAATGAAAATATCTCGCTGGGAGCAAGAGCTCTGATAGCCAATCCACATTTCAAATACAGCACAGAATTAAGTGGGAACTTGGTTGCAATCCAGTTGGAAATGAGACTAGTGTTTGTCATGATAAACCGATGTATGTTGGATTTTTGGTATTGGATATTTCGAAAACCATCATTTACGATTTTTTCTATGGATACATCAAAGCAAAATATGGTGATGAAGCAACATTATGCTACACCGATACGAATTCACTGAGTCTAAAAATATTCACAGGATATTTCTATGATGATATGAAAGAAAATATCCAATTTTTTGATACGTCAAATTATCCCACAGACCATATACACCAAATCCCCAGATCAAAATCTGTTATTGGACGCATGAAAGACGAATATGCCTCAAGACTTATTGAATCTTTTTATGGTACTGGTGCGGAAGCTCACTGTGTTAAAGCAGGCGATGTGATGAAAAAAGACGAAGGTGTCTCAAAAAACGTGGTGAAAAACCAAATTCCGTTTTCAGACTATGTCTATATTGTAGAAAATGGTGAAACAATATTATGTAAGATGTATATGTTCACTTCTTCTCTCCACACCATTCATACGGAATCAAGGAATAAAGTCGCTTTGTCATCTGCTGATGATAAGCGCTATAAAATATCTTTTGATGTGAAAACTTTGGCATGGGGTCATTTGCTTATAACACCAGGAGCTATCACTGGAACTTTAGATGAGTTCTTGGAAATAGCTCAAGATTCAATTGACGAGGAAGACTCTGACCAATAGTTTTGATGTGATTTTCATTTGTATATTGTAATTATGGATTATAATATGTTATATTTGTGACATATGAAATAAAAATATTGATATTATCCACATCGCTCGAGGCTCCATATACAAACATGACAGCTTGATTGTGCTTGAGGAAGGCCGTCTACATGATCTCTCCATTCAGGGCGATTGAAGTGGACAAAGCATGGTAGCTGGATACGGAGTTCGAAATTCTCTGTATATTTTGATGGCAGTTTGTCCCATGCAGAAAGAAGTTCCATCGGACCTTCATTTCTGATAAGATAATGTAGTGGAAGATTCTCGAGCTCTTCTTCGGTAAAATCGTACAATTTTTTATTTCGGTTTCGGTGTTTATTCACGAGTTCGGTCAATAAACAGTTAGGACAATCTTTAGACATGTTGTAACAATGAGGTTGAACAGCAACAATGATGCACACACTGCTGTGTAGTAAGTTACCCAATCGACTATTCTGAATTCCGCATCATCCTTCATAATATTTGTATCATGGTGTAGTGGGGGGGAAGGATCTAGTTCACACCAGTCAGAATCAATGGTGGAGCCACTGCCCTTTCGCAATCGCAACTTATACATAGTGCTATTGGTGGGTGTTATATATTATAATCATCCTGTTAGTGAGGATTCATTCTTCTGTTTCATGACAGATGATAGTGATAATATGTTTATCTTACGTCAGGTCAATAATTCAATTTTCAAAATAAAGATTATTCAATACACAATAATTTGGCGAGGAGGATGAAGAAAACATGAGTATAATACCTCAATAACATAGCAGACAAAACCAGTATCATCGCAGTCTTCGAAAATAAAACATTGATAATTTCAAATATGGCTCAAGACCTCGCACCCCTAATAACAGCTCTCAGTGGTTTAGTAAATCCACTTCAAGAACAGCAAAATGAACCATCCACAGTGAAAGATATTCTTCAATGGCAAATACTCACTTTCGAACCTTTCGACGAAAATTGCGAAAATTTTGATAGTTATTGTCAAAGATTAGAAAATCTCTTCAAACTGAAAAGACTCGATAAACAAGATTAAGAAACGAATGATGCTAAAGTAATGGTTCTAATGAATTGCTTAGGTAGCAGACACTATGAACTTATATCCAGTTTGACATCTCCAGAACTTCCAGCTATGAAAAGTTACACAGAACTCATAACCTTCTGAGAAATCATCTTGCACCCAGACGGAATGTACTAACCGAACAACATAGATTCTTCTCAAGAATTCAATCACAAGGAGAATCAATTTTCACTTACGTTGCTACACTGAAAGATCTCATTTGAACATGCGATTTCAAGACCGAATGTAATCAAAATGAATGTTCAAAAAGAGTCCTCAACATGTTGTTAAGAGCACAATCCATAAGAGGTTTGCTTGATTCTAGTACGAGAGAAGAATCCTACAATCAGTCGATGTTTCTTTCGAAAAAGAACTGGAAACTGCACTGGCGATTGAAGCATCTCGAATACAAAACCGAGAAGTTTACGGAAGCTGTTCAAATTCGTCTAGAAATGTGCATGAAGTAGAATTTCGTCAAAGCCGTAATCGTTCCAGATCGAGAAGTAGAACTTTATCAAATCAACACACCCACAATCATTCCAGCTCACATTCAAAAGCAAGCAATCGAAACCTGAATTTACAAAAACTTGGACTCACAGGATTATGTCTTCATTGTGGCAAGAACAACCATCAATCACAAAACTGTTTTGTCACAGAAAAATTTCGATGCAAACTGTGTAATAAGAAAGGTCATATCGAAAATTTATGTATTTCATCAATTCTCAAGAAAAATCCAGCTTCAATCAGAGATGTCACTGACACTGTCACCACTGACTTTTCTGACGAAGAATTTTCGATAAATCGAATAATCGATGTTTTCAAAGGCACTGCATCCTTCGATGATTCAAAAATAATTATACAGGTTGGAATCAATAACAAACCTTGTAGTTTCGAGTGTGATACAGGAAGCCCTGTCACAATAATTTCAAAACATGATCATGATTCCTTGAACAACGTTATAGTTAAAAGGTAGAGAATTGTTTTATATTATAATCATCCTGTTAGTGAAAATTCATTCTTCTGTTCCATGACAAATGATAGTGATAATATGTTTATAAATACGTCATGTTAATAATTCAATTTTCGAAATAAAGATTATTCAATACACAATAGTGGGTATGAGTGATTTGAGAATTGAAACATTATTTATTGTAGTTGATTCCATTCTTGCCCATTTAGAAGGCCAACTTTCATTTCGTGTACCATTACTATCGAAACATATGAATACTTCTCTTATATTATAAGGTTGTGCGATATAGAGAAAGCCTTGAAGAATCACTTGTAAAACTAAACATTGTGGTGTTATCATGGTCACAACTTCTGACATACTGAAATCTTTATTTACTTTCAAGCCATATTCATTGAACACGTCATACCCGCAACTGCTACCTGCATTTTGCAAAACTTAACATCTGGTGAATATCTTTGCGAGAATGTGTGACGACCGCATATTCAGTAAAATCTCGAAAAAATGAAACAAACTGATTTTGATATTATACTTTGTTGCATAAAAAAATGTTCATACAAATAAAAAACATTTGTTAATGCACACATGCAATTTGAATTCGTATGATAAAAACATCTTGGTTCGGACTGTTGTGAAATAGGTTGTTCATCGAACTCAACTACTGGAACAGAAGTGAACCGTCGAATATATTCAGCTTTCTCCCTACCTTTGATATGTATTAGATCGACTCCATCACATAGACTTTCCATGTTATTTTCAAACTGATGCAACGGTGTGTATCCTTAGGTCCACTCTATACAATGAAAATTACGAACCAGCCAATTAGCCTGCTTCTGTAAATTTGAAGGTGAAAAGTTAAGTGGAAATGGTGGTTTGGAAATATAATGGCAAATTTTCACTCCATTGAAGGATGCAAACTCTTTGACAATGAATTTGTTATTTTTTATCTCGAATCCTTGCACATCTATGATTAAACTCATATCGTTATATCTGAGGAATTTTTGAAAACTGATTTCTTGGTAGAGTACAATTCTATCAGCCTTTTCAGTATCTTAATGTTTTCCATATGTTTCCTTAGACGTAATTCATAACTGGATAACATTACATCAACTGAATGAAAGAGAATGTGCTTCTCAATATATGACAAAAATCTGATCATGTGCATTAAAGCTGCTTCACTATTTTCGTTAGAGGGTTATAGGAATATTCTTTTCCATGTAGAACGAGACAAAAAGCAGTGGTTCCCTTTGGAGAATTACTACCAGTTTCAAATTCAACCCGCATCACTATTGATCCTGTTTGGATGACTTCTTTTTGTCGTGAACAATCAATGTGAACAATTGGTGCTGTATCTTCGAACTCTTTCGGGGTCAATATCGGCTCGTTATTCTTCAGATGATAGTAATTTTCTTGAAAGTTTGAGTACATCTCAAAAAGTGTAGCATACTTGTTGTTTTCGAAATCTAAATGTGAATCATTGTATGGATACCTTTCCGAATTGAGGAACACTCTAATATTTGTGAGGTCGATATGATCAAACCTACTCATATCACTCGTTATTTTCCTTTTTCTACTAGTTTGAAATGCTATTATTACATGTCTAGGCGTTTCAACCTTGGTAGTGGTCTTGACTGGCCACGTAAGTCTATTTGATTCACTTAAAGATGGATACTCAATCAACGCCCAGCTCCTGAACCCAATTGAAAGTTCAATACTTTTATTAGTGATTTTCGTGATTCGAAGTTGTTCTTGAATGCTCGGAGTTATGTGGAGAACTCTCCAAAATACTTTTGTAAGCTCTACTTCTGGTTTTTCCGAATCATCTATGCTAGTTACTGCATCTAAATCATTACTAGATCTGATTAAGACTAATTTTTGCCGCATGTTTACTATTATTCTCCTGAAATCTTCAAAGAACCCAGCAAACATTTCCGAAGGAATACACACGTTGAATTGACCGTTAGTACCAAGTAGAATTTTTTCTTGGTTCGATATTTTGGTGAACCACCGCGCATTTTGCATAGAGACGCTTTCGTTTTCATTTAGTGATAAATAATTTTAAAATGTTGATGTAAATCTCAAATTCCTCACTGAATCAATCACAATACCGTTCAATTTATATCGAAGTTCTTGGAAGAGAAATGCTATTGCATTAATAATGAATTATAGTTTTGTTGGAACGGCACTTTTATCATCTAGCAGTGTACCTTCTATGTATAGATAACTGTTACATGGTAATGTGAAGGCTTCAAGGTCAGCAATTGGCACTCTTATTCCATCGTTATAATCGAGGTTTCCAGCGATGTATGGCTGATATGTATGAAACTTATAGTCTTCAATTGTAGTATCACTGAAAGGCTGACCTGTGATATTCGATAATTCCATTATTTCAAAACTTCTAATCCAAGAGATATCAAAAACTGACGATTTTCTGAAGTAAATATTCCGGAGGTCTTCTTCATACTAGGACGTCTCTTTCCATTGTCTTGTCTTTTATAGTATTGTTCAGGGGAGTAAAACGGTGTTGAATAAAAGAATCTCCATACCATGATCGATCAAAGATCCTTCTTCCGAAGGTGAAGTCGAACGGTGATTTCTTCTTCGCGGAAATCTATAATATTTCCTGATTGATCAATAATTTTCACAGTTATATTGTTGATAGTCTTCACGGAAACTGGATAATACAGGATCGTAACAGGTGATTCGATGATCTTGTATCCAGTGGGAACTTTGACATTGAACTGATGAATCAAATGAATGAATGAATAGCTTTCGATGGCCAAGTTACAATCTATACAGATAGTATTGACGTTGAAAATCTTGACCTGGTGGTCCGAAACACTTTTTTCATCGGCATTCAGCATTCGTTTTCTGAATCCAAGTAGTGATCCAATTGTGTTGTCCACTCCAAAATTGATTCGACGATTAGTTTTTATAGTCACCTTGGAAGTATTCAAATCAGGTGTAATTCGAAGAACTGCTTGGTTGTCCTCATCATTCATAGCATTTTGAATAACGTTTGCTAGATCATCAATTTCATATGATCCAGTAGGAATTTCAAATCTATATCTATCGTTCTCACCCCAAACGGAGATATCATTCGTATTATCAATATTTGGTATTGAGTCAAACCTGTCAAAATTAGCTAACCCAATTTCATATTCGTTTTTATCATTCAAATATATTGAAGGATTGAAATTGTTAGTAAGAATCGATAAACAGCCACTTAAAGTAAAAGTCAAATACATATTGCTTCACTGAAAGTTTAATTTCGAATGACGCTCCATTTCACAAATTCTGGTTTTATAAAAAAAGTAAACAATGTTGCCCACATTGATATTGAATGATTGTACTGAATCATAATTATATATAATATCATTATTGCCACCGTCGCTTGAAAAATATTGAATCAGTTCTAAAGGTGGAGATAAATCTCCATAACTTATTATAAGCAGTCCAATGTGTTCCTTCTCCTACATTCGAATCTAGATTCAAGATTCCAGACTCATTCTCTCTTATTTTTCCAGGAAGGGTATCTCCCATCAAAATTTTCCTAGAGTATGGTATTTTGAGAATTTCCACATATTTGCGCAGGTCAATTTTAGTCAGTGATCGGCGAGGTAGCTTTATCGGGAGTTTTTTGCGTATGGCTTCGAATACATGCCACAGCCCTTACATGGTCTCAAATAAAGCCCTTTTCCAGTAGGTGGAGGTGCCGCGGGTATCGCCAAAGCGGTTGATGATGCGAAAGCTGATCGAGAACGACTAGCTGAAGAACAGCGACATAATCAAGAAATGGGGAAGGCAGCTACTGAAAAAGGGCTATATTTGAGACCATATAAGGGCTATGGCATGTATTTGAAGCCATACGCAGAAAACTCCTGATAAAGCTACCTCGCCGACCACTGACTAATATTGACTTGCGCAAATATGTGAAAATTCTCAAAATACCATACTTTAGGGAAATTTTCATGAGAGATAACCTTCCTGAAAGAATAAGAAAGAACGAGTCTAGAATCTTGACCACCTTTAGAACTGATTCAATATTTCTCAAGCGACGGTGGCAATAATGATAGTATGTATAATCATGATTCAGTACAATCATTGGATTCATATCAATGTGAGCAACATCGTTTACTTTTTTATAAAACCAGAATTTGTAAAATGGAGCGTCATTTGAAATTGAACTTTCAGTGAAACAATATGTCTTCGACTTTCACTTTGAGTGGCTGTTTATCGATTCTTACTTACGACTTCAATCCTTCAATATATTTGAATGATGAAAACGAATATGAAATTGAAAAATGAAATTTTGACAGTTTTAACTCAATATGGGGTGAGAACGATAGATATTGATTTGAAATTCCTACTGGATCATATAAATTGATGATCTAGCAAACGTTATTCAAAATGCTATGAATGATAAAGACAACCAAGCAGTTTTTCGAATTACACCTGATTTGAATACTTCCAAGGTGACTATAAAAACTAATCGTCGAATCAATTTTGGAGTGGACAACACGATTGGATCACTACTTGGATTCAGGAAACGAATGCTGAATGCCGATGAAAAACGTGTTTCGTTCCACTAGGTCGAGATTCTCAACGTCAATACTATCAGTATAGATTGTAACTTGGTCATCGAAATCTATTGGAATGGTAAACCAGTTCATTTAATTCATCAGTTCAATGTCAAAGTTCCCACTGGATACAAGATCATTGAATCACCTGTTACGATCCTGTATTATCTAGTATCCGTGAAGACTATCAACAATATAACTGTAGAAATTATTGATCAATCAGGAGATATTATAGATTTCCGTGAAGGAGGAATCACCGTTCGACTTCACCTTCGGAAGAAGGATCATGGTGTGGAGATTCTTTCATTCAACACCGTTTTACTTCCCTGAACAATACTAAAAAAGACAAGACAATGGGAAGAGACGTCCTAGTATGAAGAAGACCGCCGGAATATTAACATCAGAAAATTGTCAGTTTTGAATATGTCTTGGATTAGAAGTTTCGAAATAATTGAATTATTGAATATCACAGGTCAGCCTTTCAGTGATACTACGATTGAAGACTATCAGTTTCAAACATATCAGCCATACATCGCTGGAAACCTCAATTATAACGATGAAATTGAAGTGCCAATTGCTGACCTTGAAGCCTTCACATTACCATGTAACAGTTATCTATACATAGAAGGTACCCTGCTAGATGATGAAAGTGCCGTTCCAACAAAACTTACATTCATTAATAATGCAATAGCATTCCTCTTCCGAGAACTTCGATATGAATTGAACGGTATTGTGATTGATTCAGTGAGGAATTTGAGATAAACATCAACATTGAAGAATTATTTATCACAAAATGAAAACGAAAGCGTCTCTATGCAAAATGCGCAGTGGTTCTCCAAAATATCGAACCAAGAAAAAATTCTAGTTGGTACTAACGGTCAATTCAACGTATTCCTTTAGAAATGTTTGCTGGGTTCTTTGTAGATTTCAGGAGAACAATAGTGAACATGCGGCAAGAATTAGTCCTAATCAGATCTAGTAATGATTAAGATGCAGTAACCAGCATAGCTGATTCAGAAAAACCAAAAGAAGAGCTTACAAAAGTATTTTGAAGAGTTCCCCACATAACTCCAAGCATTCAAGAACAACTTCGAATCACGAAAATTACTAATAAAAGTATTGAACTTCCAATTAGGTTCAGGAGCTGGGAGTTGATTGAGTATTCATTTTTAGGTGAATCAAATAGACATACGTGGCCAGTCAAGGCCACTACCAAGGTTGAAACGCCTAGACATGTAATAATAGCATTAAAAACTAGTAGAAAAGGGAAAATAACGAGTGATATGGGTTTGATCATATCGACCTCACCAATATTAGAGTGTTCCTCAATTCTGAAAGATATCCATACAATGATTCACATTCAGATTTCAAAAACAACAAGTATGCTACACTTTATGAGATGTACTCAAACTTTCGAAGAATCTACTATCATCTGAAAAATGACGAGCCGATATTGACCCCGAAAGAGTTCAAAACTGAAGCACCAATTTTTCACATTGATTGTTCACGACAGGAAAAAGTCATCCAAACAGGATCAATAGTGATGCGGGTTGAATTTGAAACTGGTAGTAATACTCCAGAGGAAACCAATGCTTTTTGTCTCGTTCTACATGAGAAAGAATATTCCTATAACCCTTTAACGAAAATAGTGAAGCAGCTTTAATGCGCATGATCAGATTTTTGTCATATATTGAGGAGCACATTCTCTTCAATTCAGTTGATATGATGTTATCCAGTTATGAATTACGTCTGGAGGAACATATGGAAAACATAAAGATACTGAAAAGGCTGATAGAATTGTACTCTACCAAGAAATCAGTTTTCAAAAATTTTCACGATATGAGTTTAATCATAGATTTGCAAGGATTCAAGATAGAAAATAACAAATCCATTGTCAAAGAGTTTGCAGCCTTCGATGGAGTGAGAATTTGCCATTATATTTTCAAACCACCATTCAAGATAGAAAATAACAAATTCATTGTCAAATAGTTCGCAGCCTTCGATGGAGTGAAAATTTGCCATAATATTTTCAAACCACCATTTCCACTTAACTTGTCACCTCCGAATTTACAAAAGCAGGCTAATTGGCTGGTTCGTAATTTTCACTGTATAGAGTGGACCGAAGGATACACACCGTTGCATCAGTTTGAAAATATCTTGAGAAGTCTATGTGATGGAGTCGATCTAATACATATCAGAGGAAGGGAGAAAGCTGAATATATTCGACGGTTCACTTCTGTTCCAGTAGTTGAGTTCGATGAACAACCTATTTTACAACAGTTCGAACCAAGATGTCTTTATCATACGGATTCAAATTGCATGTGTGCATTAACGAATGTTTTTTATTTGTATGAACATTTTTTTATGCAATAAAGTTCAATATCAAAATCAGTTTGTTTTATTTTTCCAAGATTTTACTGAATATGCGGTCGTCACACATTCTCGCAAAGATATTTACCAGATGTTTGGTTTCACAAACATGCAGGTAGCAGTTGCGGGTATGACGTGTTCAATAAATATGGCTTGGAAGTAAATAATGATTTTAGTATGTCAGAAGTTGTGACCATGATTACATCACAATGTTTAGTTTTTCAAGTGATTCTTCAAGGCTCTCTCTATATCGCACAACCTTATAATATAAGAGAAGTATTTATATGTTTCGATAGTAATGGTACACGAAATGAAAGTTGGCCTTCTAAATGGGCAAGAATGGAATCAACTACAATAAATAATGTTTCAACTCTCAAATCACTCATACCCACCAATAGCACTATGTACAAGTTGCGATTGCGAAAGGGCAGTGGCTCCACCATTGATTCTGACTGGTGTGAACTGAATCCCTCCCCCTACTACATTATGATACAAATATAATGAAGGATGATGCGGAATTCAGAATATTCGATTGGGTTACGTACTACACAGCAGTGTGTGCATCATTGTTGCTGTTCAACCTCATTGTTACAACATGTCTAAAGATTGTCCTAACTGTTTATTGACCGAACTCGTGATTTAACACCGAAATCGAAATGAAAAATTGTACGATTTAATCGAAGAAGAGCTCCAGAATTTTCCACTACATTATCTTATTGAAATTGTAGGTCCGATGAAACTTCTTTATGCATGGGACAAACTGCCATCAAAATAAACAGAGAATTTCGAACTTCGTATCTAGCTACCATGCTTTGTCCACTTCAATCGCCCTGAATGGAGAGATCATGTAGACGGTCTTCCTCAAGCACAATCAAGCTGTCATGTTTGTAGATGGGGCCTCGAGCGATGTGGATAATATTAATATTTCGTATTGAATGAATGTAATAAAACAAATTCACTCGATAATGATTTTTATTTCATATGTCACAAATATAACATATTATAATCCATTATTACAATATACAATTGAAAATCACATCAAAACTATTGGTCAGAGTCTTCCTCGTCAATTAAATTTTGGGCTATTTCCTAAAACGCATCTGAAGTTCCAGTGATAGCTCCTGGTGTTATAAGCAAATGACCCCATGCCAAAGTTTTCACATCATGAGGAATTTTATAGCGCTTAACATCAGATGACAAAGCGACTTTATTCCTCAATTCCGTATGAATGGTGTGGAGAGAAGAAGTGAACATATACATCTTACGTAATATTGTTCCACCATTTTCTACAATATTGACATAGTCTGAAAATCAAATTTGGTTTTCCACCACGTCTTCTGAGACACCTTTGGCTTTTTTCATCACATCAACTGCTTTGACACAGTAAACTTTCGCACCAGTACCATAAAAAGATTCAATAGGTCTTGAGGCATATTCGTCTTTCATGCGTCCTATAACAGATTTTGATTTGGATATCTGGTGTATATTGTCTATGGGATGATTTGACGTATCGAAAAATTGGATATTTTCTTTCATATCATCATAGGAATTCTCTGTGAATATTCCTAGAATCAGTCAATACGTATCGGTGTAGCAGAATGTTGCTTTATCATCATATTTTGCTTTGATGTATCCATAGAAAAAATCGTTAATGATAGTTTTCCAAATATCCAATACCGAAAATCCAATATACATCGGTTTATCATAACAAACACTATTATTTTCCAACTGGATTGTAACCAAGTTCTCACTGAATTCTGTGCTGCATTTGGAATGTAGTTTGGCTATCAGAGCCTTCGCTCCCAGCTAGTTGTTTTCATTTTCCCAGCGTGAACAAAGTTTCAAATCAATTCTTTTGTCGACATTTTCCATGGTTCTTCCGAATATCGAATTCATTGATAATTTGAAAAGTTCTCGTTCAAATTCGTTCAGTGCGGAATTCCGAAGATGCGTGTTCAGGTCAATATAAGGCCTCAACCACGCCGATTGGGAGAATTCCAAGATTCTATGGATTTTCGTTAGTTTCGAACCATATTTCAAACACTGCTTCAAATTTCGATAATGAATAACGTATATGCATTTGTTTCGTGAATTAGGGATTAGTTTGACGCTCTCACTCTTTAGCGATATCATTTGTTCTGGGCAAAATGGTGAATCGTTGTGATCATGGTGTTGGCTGGCTAGATATTCCAAGTCCACTTCTGAAACGTATCCTATCGATGCGTCTTCCTCAATCGCGAGACAGTCAAAGTTTTCGATATCCTTAGACTCAACCCACTTTAAATCACCTGTTGGAAGATAACTTGCCATACTTGCTCCATATAAATTTTTTGCATCCAAATACATGATGTATGATGTTGGTTTCTGAGGATCAAAGGTTGGTAGAAATTTGTTATTGGCCACAGCTTTTTTCTTGCTACATTGTGCCACCCCTCCTCGGATACCCTTCTCGAACAAATGAATCATATCTATATCAGTCGAGAGATGAAATTTTATTTGTGTATATAACGTAACATGGCATTCCAGCTCAGCGCAGGCGCTGTCAGATAGTTGCAGGATCTAGTTTATATTGTTGCATGCATACTTTCCTGAAATTCTCAAACACGTCTGCTAGCAGCAGACAATCGGATTTTGAATATACATCGGCGTAATCTCCCAATGTTCTACATTCGAAGGTATTCCACACATCTATAGCTCTATTATAATCCATGTCTGGAAGTGATTCGCCGGTTGAATCATTATGGCACTTCTCATTCGACGGTAGCTGGGTTTCCTCCAATTTTTCCAAGGAGTCCACATAGTTGTGAGGAAAAACCGCTTCTGTCCTATAAGATCAAATTGTCTGCTATTTTGGAAGTATTTTCGAACCTCGTTACACTGTTGCACCTCCAAAGTTTTGCTGAGTTCATCGAGAGATTTTGGTAGAAATCGAAAAGAGTCTACAAATCTCAACTGAATATATTCATCAAATGCTCTTGACACTTCAGATTTATCAACCAATATTGACTTTGAGAACGAAATATACTTTTCTTCAGTTTGGGCTATAACTGATATTTTTCTCCTTTCGTTGCTAATTCCATGATGAAAAGGTGAGAGTCATAATTTGTGAGGTTGTGAAAGAATACAGGAATAGTTTTCGAGGTCTTGTAGATCAAATCACAAATACTATGGGCAGCTACACAAAATTCTCCTGTGTAGTGGCCGTGATCACGAACTTTGATATCTGTTGGCTTGAACGGCTTCTCACATACAACGAAATATACCTTTCTTTAGTTTGGGTCATCAATGATATTTTTCCTTTTTTTCGTTGCTAATTTCTTGATGAAAAGTGAGAGTCATAATTTGTGAGCTTGTGAAAGAATACAGGAATAGTTTTCGAGGTCTTGTAGTTCAAATTACAAATACTATGGGCAGCTGCACAAAATTTTCCTGTGTAGTGGTAGTGATCACGAACTTTGATATCTGTTGGCTTGAACGGCTTCTTACATATATAGCACGTGGTGCTATTTTGGAAAGTTTGCTTCTCTATCTCAGTAAGTGTATGCATTCCACGAACGTCCTCCATGTGATTGGTGTATAAATCTTGAACGGTTCCATCTATTTTTCTCACAAAAACGCCAGCAGCATCAGCACCGCGATAAAGTACCGACCTTGAATAAAGGTCATCAAAATAACAATTCGCATAAAACGTGAACAAATATGGTTCATGTTCACATACTACAACTGAAAATGATTGATTGTCACAGGGTTCATTGTGTTGAATTGGTTTGAGTAAACTTTTAGAGTCAACATAAATAACAATCGGTGGTGACAGTTGTTCTTCAAAGTTAGTGAATTTGAGGATGTTTTCAGGCACTGAACCACCATATTCATTGATTTTTAAATTGGTGGTGGGTATCTTTGTGCTCAATTGATTGCAATCATTTTCCTCATGGCTTCTCAACTGCTCCACTGTTACGAACGATTGAAGATATCCTCGCAAATATATATTTTACCTATGCATTTCGATTTCTGTGTTTTCACAAATTTGCCCAGGTCCTTGATGAGACAATAATGTGTATTGCCAACTCTATCGGCTATAAGCAATGAATCCACATGTGTTGCTTGACGACACGAAGTGAAATGTAGAGGTCCGATTATTTCATTCATCATCTTTCCATGCTTGAAAGACGATTCAAGACCGAATACATCGACTGAGATATTGTTGAGTCGCTCGAACTTTGGAACATCCTTCAATTCCATGGGAGAGTCGAGTCCTTGAAAATTCAACAGGGTATTGTAATGTGGATATGATGACGTTCTCATTGGATGATCGTCTGCAGGAAAAATCGCAGCATTGATGGACCATGCGAAGCAGGCTCTGTCCTTATTCCGAATATCCAGAACCGCATGTTTGGATTCTATAGCTCTGGACAGTTTGATGTATGAAGAGGCCGAAATTGATGGGAATTCATCAATATTCACATCCAAAAACATGGCATGTTTCAATATCCACCCAGATTCATGTTCTTGAAACTCTGACGCCTTCACAATCATTTCTTCCTTGAAGTCATCATAATCGTGCTCAATGTTGGATGATTTTGTCAGGGTTTCATTTTTGGTGTTGAAGGACTCAATATCAGATAGTTCCTTCTCTGGTATGACATACAATCCGAAAAATTCCGAATTTATCTTCAAGCTATGATGAGTCCCCAAATATTCGGTCAGAACTGCTTTTCAGCGCCCTGAGTATTAGGTTCCTGCATAGGAAAATAGTTGAACAATGTGTTGTCCGAAGTAAATGCTTGCTGATCGTCCACACTATTGGGCTTTATCTTCTTGGCCGGTGATCCATTCACATCTCGATTATTCCCGCAATTTTTGCGTACATGCCGGAATGAAGAGCTCGTTGAAGAACATTCATTGTCACAATAACCGCACTTCATTATCACTTAGTGAACTCGAATGTGTTGAAGAAACGTATAAACTAAGACTAGCTCAAGACTGAACTAGAATACACCAGTCCTAACCCGCTGGAGAAACTTGAGGACTGAGGCTTGCTCAAGACTGAACTGAAGAACGCCCGCATATTTGCGAAACCAAACATCTGATACCCGCATCTGCTGCCCGCATTATTCTGATGACTCATACTATACCCGCATTATTTGGATGACTCATTCTATACCCGCATCATTGTGATGACCCACGCTTTACCCGCATATAAGTGAATTAGACTGAGTGCACGTGTTCTCAAGTACTTTATGGTTAATGAATCAGAGCATAGGGTGCTTTTTTTCATGGGGTGATTGATTAATTAGGAGGGATCAAATGGAGTGCTCTGATTGGCTGTCTGATGCCGTGATGCCTGGTTTAGGATTCCTAATATATATCTACTGACTTGTCTGCTTCAATAGTGTCCATGTAAGATGATTGGATGAAGAGGTATAATGTGCACAAAGATGGAGTCGATGTATCGTTATTTGCTTATTGTACCTGTTATGAAACCTTCAAACTCGTCTCATACGATAACTGCAATCGTTCCTGCTTCAACTTAATGCATGTCAGATGCTAGACTGCAGAGTTACAGTGTGAACATATTCGAAGTTGAAGATTGCTAGACCTGAAAGCTGTGTGCGTTATACCAGCTTGGAAGTCGTCTGATATGGTCAATATAAACTTGTCAGCTTCAATATTGTCCATGTGAGATGATAGGATAGGAAGATATAGTGTGCACAACGATGAAGTCGATATATCCCCATTAGCCTGTTGTACTCGCTATATACCCTTCAAAGTCGTCTCATATGGTCACAGTAGTCGTATCTGCTCCAACTGTTTGCATGTCAGATGTTTTACTGCAGAGTTACAGTGTTAACATAGTCAAAGTCGTGTTTCCTTATTCTGCAAGCTGTGTGCGTTGAACTTGCTTGAAAGCCGTCCTATATGGTCATTGCGAACTTGTCTGCTTCAATAGTATCCATGTGAGATGATTGGATGAGGAGGTAAAGTGTGCACATCGATGAAGTCGATGTATCTACATTTGCCTATTGTACCTTTCATAAACCCTTCAAAGTCGTCTTATACTATCACTGCAATCGTTTCTGCAACAACTGTATGCATGTCAGATGCTAGACTGCAGTGTTGTAGTGTGAACATAGTCGAAGTCGAAGTTTCTTGTTCTGTAAGTTGTGTGCGTTATAGTCGCTCAGAAAACATCTCATATGAGCATTGCGAACTCGTCTGCTTCAATAGTATCCATGTGAGATGATAGGATAGAGAGATAGAGTATGCACAACGATGAAGTCGATGTATCCACATTTGCCTATTGTACTCGATATATACCCTTCAGAGTCGTCTTATACGGTCACTGCCATCGTATCTGCTTCAACTGTATGCATGTCAGATGCTGTACGGCAGAGTTTCAGTGTAATCATAGTCAAAGTCAGAGTTCCATAACCTGCAAACTGTGTGAGTTATACCCGCTTGAGAGTCGTCTCATATGGTCAATGCAAACTTGTGTACCCAATACTGTCAAGGTGAGATGTTAGGATAGAGAAAAATAGTCTGCACAACGATGAAGTCGATATATCTTCATTTGCCTATTGAACTCGTAATATACCCTTCAATGTCGTCTAATTCGGTCACAGCAATCGTATATGCTTCAACTGTTTGCATGTCAGATGCTAGACTGCAGAGTTACAATGTAATCATAGTCGAAGTCAAAGTTTCGTGATCTGCAAGCTGTGAGCGATTTACCAGCTTGAAAGTCGTTTTATGAGGTCAATGTAATCTTGTCTGCTTCAATATTGTCCATGTGGGCTGATAGTATAGAATGATATAGTGTGCACAACGATGAAGTCGATATATCCCCATAAGCCTGTTGTACAAGCTATATACCCTTCAAAGTCGTCTCATATGGTCACTGTTGTCGTATCTGCTTCAACTGTATGCATGTCAGATGTTATACTGCAGAGTTACAGTGTAAACATAGTCAAAGTCAGGGTTTCTTGTTCTGCAAGCTGTGTGCTTTGAACCTGCTTGGAAGTCGTCTCATATGGTCATTGCGAACTTGTCTGCTTCAATAGTATCCATATGAGATGATTGGATTAAGAGGTAAAGTGTGCACATTGATGAAGTCGATGTATCTTCATTTGCCTATTGTACCTTTTATAAATCCTTCAAAGTCGTCTTATACTATCACTGCAATCGTTCCTGCATCAACTGTATGCATGTCAGATGCTAGACTGCAGTGTTGTAGTTTGAACATAGTCGAAGTTGAAGTTTCTTGTTCTGTAAGTTGTGTGCGTTATAGTCGCTCAGAAAACATCTCATATGAGCATTGCGAACTCGTCTGCTTCGATAGTATCCATGTGAGATGATAGGAAAGAGAGATAGAGTGTGCACAACGATGAAGTCGTTGTATCCCCATTTGCCTATTGTACCCAATATATACCCTTCAGAGTCGTCTTATACGGTCACTGCCATCATATCTGCTCCAACTGTATGCATGTCAGATGCTGTACGGCAGAGTTTCAGTGTATTCATAGTCCAAGTCGGAGTTCCATAATCTGCAAGCTGTGTGAGTGATACCTGCTTGGGAGTCGTCTCATATTGTCAATGCAAACTTGTGTACTCAATTCTGTCAAGGTAAGATGATAGGATAGAGAGATATAGTGTGCACAACGATGAAGCCGATATATCTTCATTTGCCCATTGAACTCGTTATATACCCTTCAATGTTGTCTTATTCGGTCACAGCAATCGTATATGCTTCAACTGATGATAGTATAGAAAGATATAGTGCGCACAACGATGAAGTCGATATATCCCCACTAGCCTGTTGTACAAGCTATATACCCTTCAAAGTCGTCTCATATGTTCACTGTTGTCGTATCTGCTTCAACTGTATGCATGTCAGATGTTATACTGCAGAGTTACAGTGTAAACATAGTCGAAGTCGGATTTTCTTGTTCTGCAATCTGTTCTTTGAACCTGCTTGAAAGTCGTCTCATATGGTCATTGCGAACTTGTCAGCTTCAATAGTGTCCATATAAGATGATTGGATAGAGAGGTATAGTGTGCACAACGATGAAGTCGATGTATCTTCATTTGCCCATTGTACCCGTCATAAACCCTTCAAAGTCGTCTTATACGATCACTGCAATCGTTTCTGCATCAACTGTATGAATGTCAGATGCTAGACTGCAGAGTAACAGTGTGAACAAAGTCGAAATCTAAGTTTCTTGTTCTGCAAGTTGTGTGCTTTATACCTGCTTGAAAGTCATCTCATATGAGCATTGCGAACTCGTCTGCTTCAATAGTATTCATGTGAGATGCGTTATACCATTCTGGAAGTCATCTCATATGGTCATTGTGAACTTGTTTGCTTCAATAGCATCCATGTGAGATGATAGGATAGAGAGATATGGTGTGCACAACGATGAAGTCGATGTATCCCCATTTGCCTATTGTACTCGTTATTTACCCCCCAAAGTCGTCTTATACGGTCACTGCCATCGTATCTGCTTCAACTGTATGAATGTCAGATGCTGAACTGCAGAGTTACAGTGTGAATATAGTCAGAGTCGGAGTTCCTCGTTCTGCAAGCTGTGTGAGTTATACCCGCTTGAAAGTCGTCTAATATGGTCAATGCAAACCTGTTCTACTCGATAGTGTCAAGTCAAGATGAAAGGATAGAGAGATAAAGTGTGCACAACGATGAAGTCGATGTATCTTCATTTGCCTATTGTACTCGTTATATACCCATCAATGTCATCTTACACGGTCACTGCAATCGTATATGCTTCAACCGTATGCAGGTCAGATGTTATACTGCAGAGTTACAGTGTGAACATAGTCAAAGTCGAGGTTCCTTGTTGTCAATGCAAACTTGTCTACTCAATACTGTCAAGGTGAGATGATAGGATAGAGAGATATAGTGTGCACAACGATGAAGTCGATGTATCTCCATTTGTCTTCTGTACTCATCATATACCCTTCAATGTCGTCTTATATGAACACTGCAATGGAATATGATTCAACTGTATGAATGTCAGATGCTAGACTGCAGAGTTACAGCGTAAACATAGTCGAAGTCGAAGTTTCTTGACCTGCAACTTGTGTGTTCTATACCAGCTTGAAAGCCGTCTAATATGGTCAATGTGAACTCGTCTGCTTCAATATTGTCCATGTGAGATGATAGGATAGAAAGATATAGTGTGCACAACGATGAAGTCGATGTATCCCCATTCGTCTGTTGTACTCGTTATATACCCTTCAGAGTTATCTCATACGGTCACTGCAATGGTATCTGCTTCAATTGTATGCATGACAGATGCGAGATTGCAGAGTTACAGTGTAAACATAGTCGGAGTCAAAGTGTCTTGTTCTGCAAACTGTGTGCGTTATACCCGCTTGGAAGTCGTCTCAAATGGTCATTGCGAACTTGTCTGCTTCAATAGTGTCTATTTGAGATGATATGATAGAGAGATACAGTGTGCACAACAATGAAGTCGATATATCTTCATTCGCCTATTGTACTCGTTATATTTTCTTCAGAGTCGTCTTATACGGTCACTGCAATCGTATCTGCTTCAACTGTATGCATGTCAGATGCAAGACTGCAGAGTAACTGTGTGATCATAGTCGGAGTCAAAGTGCCTTGTTCTGCAAGCTGTGTGCATTATACTTGTTTGGGAGTTATCTTATTTGGTCAATGCAAACTTGTCCGCTCCAATAGTGTCTATGTGAGATGATATGATAGAGAGATATAGTGTGCACAACGATGAAGTCGATGTATCTTCATTTGCCTATTGTTCTCGGTATATTCCCTTCAGAGTCGTCTCATACGGTCACTGCCATCGTATCATCTCCGACTGTATGCATGTCAGATGCTAGATTGCAGGGTTAAAGTGTAAACATAGTCGGAGTCAAAGTTTCTTGTTCTGCAAATCGTGTGCGTTATACCCGCTTGGAAGTCGTCTTATATAGTCAATGTGAATTCGTCTGCTTCAATAGTGTTCATGTGAGGTGGTGAGATAGAGAGATATAGTGTGCACAACGATGAAGTCGATATATCCCCATTTACCTGTTGTACTCGCTATATACCCTGTAAAGTCGTCTCATATGGTCACTGCAGTCGTATCTGCTCCAACTGTATGCATGCCAGATGTTATACTGCAGAGTTACAATGTAAACATAGTCGAAGTTGGGGTTTCTTGTTCTGAAGGCTGTGTACGGTTTACCTGCTTGGAAGTCGTCTTATAGTCTTTGCGAACTCAAGTGCTTCAGTAGTGTCCATGTAAGATAAAAGGATAGAGAAATATGGTGTGCACAACGATGAAGTCGATGTATCTTTATTTGCCTATTGTACCCGTTATAATTTCTTCAGAGTCATCTTATTCGGTCACTGCAATCGTTCCTGCTTCAACTGTATGTAAGTCAGATGCTAGACTGCAGAGTTACAGTGAAAAACATAGTCGAAGTCGCAAGTTGTGTGCGTTATACTCGCTCAGAAGTCATCTCATATAGGCATTGCGGACTCGTCTGCATTAATTGTATCTATGTGAGATGCTAGGATGGAGAGATAGAGAGTGCACTTCGATGAAGTCGATGTATCTTCATCTGCTTATTGTACTTCCTATATACCCTCCAGAGTCGTCTTATATGGTCACTGCGATAATATATGCTTCAACTGAATGCATGTCAGATGCGAGACTGCAGAGTTTCTGTGTGAACATAGTTGTAGTCGAAGTTTCTTCTTCTGCAAGTTGTGTGCGTTATACCCGCTTGGAAGTCGTCTCATATGGGCAATGCGAACTCGTTCGCTTCAAAAGTATCCATGTGAGACAATGGGATAGAGAGATAGAGTGTGCACACCGATGAAGTGAATGTGACTTCATTTGCCTATTGAACTCGTTGTATACCTTTCAGAGTCGTCTCATAGGGTCACTGCCATCGTAATGCTTCAACTGTATGCATGTCAGATGCTAGACTGCATTGTTACAATATAAACAAAGTCGAAGTCGAAGTTTCTTGTTCTGCAAGCTGTGTGCGTTATACCTGCTCGAAAGTCGTCTCATATGGTCATTGCGAACTCGTTTGCTTCAATAGTGTCCATGTGAGATGATAGGATAGAGAGATATAGTGTGCATAACGATGAAGTCGATGTTTCTTCATTCGCCTGTTGTACTCGTTATATACCCTTCAAAGTCGTCTTATACGGTCACTGCCATCGTATATGCTTCAACTGTATGCAGGTCAGATGTTATACTGCATCGAATGTCAGATGCTGAACTGCAGAGTTACAGTGTAAATATAGTCGAAGTCGGAGTTTGTTGTTCTGCAAGCTGTGTGAAATATACCCGCTTGGGAGTCGTTTTATATGGTCAATGCAAACTCGTCTACTCGAAAGTGTCAAGTCAAGATGATAGGATAGAGAGATAAAGTGTGCACAACGATGAAGTCGATGTATCTTCATTTGCCTATTGTACTCGCTATATACCCATCAATGTCATCTTATACGGTCACTGCAATCGTATATGCTTCAACCGTATGCAGGTCAGATGTTATACTGCAGAGTTACAGTGTGAACATAGTCAAAGTCGAGGTTCCTTGTTGTTAATGCAAACTTGTCTACTCAATACTGTCAAGGTAAGATGATAGGAAAGAGAGATATAGTGTGCACAACGATGACGTCGATATTGCTTTATTTGCCTATTGAACTCGTTATATACCCTACAATGTCGTCTTATACGGTCACAGCAATCGTATATGCTTCAACTGTATGCATGTCAGATGCTAGACTGCAGAGTTACAATGTAAACATAGTCGAAGTCAAAGTTTCGTGACCTGCAAGCTGTGAGCGATATACCAGCTTGGAAGTCGTCTAATAAGGTCAATGTTATCTTGTCTGCTTTGATATTGTCCGTATAGAAAGATACAGTGTGCACAACGATGGAGTCGATATATCCCCATTAGCCTGTTGTACTCGCTCGCACCTATCGATTCTCCAGTGACAAAGCCCTCACCGATCTTCACGAATTCTTGCAGGAAGTGAAACCAAAAGTTCTGGCAGTTCTGACCGAATATTTGGGTACTCATCATAGCTTGAAGATAAATTTGGAACTTTTTGGATTGTATGTCATACCAGAGAAGGAACTATCTGATATTAAGTCCTTCAACACCAGAAATAAAACCCTGACAAAATCATCAAACATTGAGCACGATTATGATGACTTCAAGGAAGACATGATTGTGAAGGCGTCAGATTTTCAAGAACGGGATCCTGGGTGCATATTGAAACATGCCATGTTTGTGGATGTGAATATTATTCAATCCTCATCAATTTCGTCCTTCTCATACATCAAGCTGCCCAGAGCTATAGAATCCAAACATGCGGTTTTGAATATTCGAAATAAGGACAGAGCCTGGTTTGCATGGTGCATCAATGCTGCGATTTTTCCTGCAGACGATCATTCAATGAGAACTTCATCATATCCACATCACAATACCCTGTTGAATTTCCAAGGACTCGACTTTTTCATGAAATTGAAGGATATCCCAAAGTTCGAGCGACTCAACAATATCTCAGTTAATGTGTTCGGTCTTGAATCGTCCTCCAAGGATGGAAAGATGATAAATGAAATAATTGGACCCCTACAGTTCACTTCGTGTCGTCAAGAAATACATGTGAATTTATTGCTTATAGCCGATAAGGTTGGCAATACACATCATTGTCTACTCAAGGCCTGGACAAATTAGTGAAAATACAAAAATCGAAATGCAATGGTAAAATATACAGGGTGAGTCATGAGGAACTGTACATGCTCCTACAATGAATAGAGGCACCTGAGGAGAATACCAAATGACCATCAGAATGTGTCTCTGCCTCTTCTAAAATAATCTATAGGGTGATTTATGGGATATGGCCAAAACTTCTTTCAATCATAACTTCCTAACAGCTCCTTCGATTCCTTTCATTTTTTTATGGATAATTATGCTGTCACTCAGCAATCAACTGACGTATTCAGAATCGATACAATGCGGGACCGGTCTTGAGAAATTCTGCCAATTTGGTTCATATAAAAAATTTCACCCTGTATAAGGTTTTTGTTATATATGCATGTAATTAAGTTATCCCTGTATATTCAGTTTTGGTTATCGGTTGACATGACATGAGAAGATGACGCAGTCATCACTTGAGACGACATTGAGTATTGTTCAAAATAGGAAATTATACATATTGAATATTAGTTGAGTATTAATTGAAGTTGAAATAGACGAATATAACATTGGCGACGAGGTATTCAATTGGAGAACTTAGTGACAGTGCAATTTTGGAAGGTACGGAAGAAATTGATAAAAATGTCGACTGTGAGTATCCTAGGGACACTAAATACTTTCGATCCCAAAATATCAGACTTTGCAGTATTCGGAGAGAGACTCACACAATTCTTTATAGTGAATGCAATTACCGAAGCTGATAGGAAGAAAGCAATTCTACTCAATACTCTTAACGAGGAATGTTATGTGTTATTGCGAAATTTATGTGTTCCGTTCACTATAGAGAACAAAAATTATGATGAGTTAGTTGTCCTATTAATTACTCATTTTTCCCCGGTGAAGTCATATTTTTCCGAAAGAATGTTAGTGAGTGGGAGGCTAGAGTGAAAAAACTGGCATCGAAGTGTGCTTTCAGTGCAGATGTGCTGAGAGTAGTTATGAGAGATATTTCTGTTATTGGTATTGGAAATTCCAAAATCATGGATCGTTTGTTCGAGGAGGATGCTACAGATGCAACAGTCGACATGAATAAAGTCGTTAAAATTGCCTCATTCAAAGAGTCAGCTATAGCGGAGAAAGCCGCCAGGGAAGGATCGTTACCAGGGATAACTCCAACATCTATCAAAGTTGAAAATGAAACAGAAATTCATTTTGGTCGACAGCAGCGAAATTTTGGCAGTTCTTCTGTCGGATATAGTCAACAGTCTGGTCGTTACCATAACACAAATACAATGGATAGTCGACGTGCAATTCAGGGCAGCAATCAGGCTAGTGGACGTCAGCAGGTGAATTCAAAAACATCTAGGCAGCCACAAAGTAAGTGCAATGTTTGTGGGCGTACAAATCACCGATCTACGGAGTGTTCATATCGCAATTGCATTTGTCACAAATGTGGCATTCAGGGGCATTTGGCACCTATGTGTCAGCGGGCTACTGCACATAATTTTATTACTCAAAATTGTAATAATGATTCTGAGGAAGATGATATATTCAATCTGAAAACCATTGATGTAATTGATGAGAAGAATGTGAAACCTATATATGTTAATTTAGTTGTAGAAAATGATCCACTCAGTTTCGAAGCCGACTCCGGTTTCGCGCATGCTGCTATATCTGAGAAAATATTTTTGAGGTATTTCAAAAATATAGAAATGTTCAGAAATGATTTGAATTTGAGAGATTATGTTGGAGTTGTGTTTCAACCGTTAGGTTATTTGAATTTGAAAATCGTATTTAATGGAAGCAATCATATTTTAAAAACATATATCATTAAACACGGTGGACCTCCGCTGATTGGACGCAACGGTTTGAAAATGTTAGGCTTAGGTTTAACTAAAGTTGAAAACTTTGAGAATAATTTTCATATAGATTTTTCTTCCAATTTGACGATTATGTTGGATAAATACAAAGAAATATTCGATGGAAAGATGGGATCTTTCAATAAGTTCAAGGTATCTTTGAAACTTAAACCAAACGCAATTCCGAAATTTGTCAAGGCTCGGCCTGTTCCTTTTGCACTCAAGCCGATGATCGAAAGAGAATTGGATCGTCTTGTCAAAAACGATGTTCTTACTCCAGTTGAATTCTCAGATTGGGCAACACCAATCGTGCCAATTTTGAAACGTAATGGAAGTTTGCGTATTTGTGGGGATTTCAAAATCACCCTGAATCCTCAACTGGAGGTACAGCAGTATCCTTTACCACGTATTGAGTATTTATTCAGTGAACTTGAGGGTGGACAAACATTTTCAAAAATAGATTTATCAGAGGCATATCAACAAATATTGTTGAATGACGAGTGTTCTAAACTTGTTACTATTTCCACTCACAAGGGGCTATTTTCTTATAAACGCCTTCCATACGGGATCCACTGTGCTCCTGCAATATTTCAAAATTTAATAGAACAAATATTCGTGATTCCCGGAGTTGTATGCTTCCTAGATGACATACTAATTACAGGAAAAACTGACGATGAGCATATTGAGAGATTGGAAATAGTTTTCAGTCGCTTGAGTGAATGTGGACTTAAGGTAAAAAAAGAAAAGTGTTTTTTTTTTCAAGACTCAGTTACGTATATGGGTCATGAAATAGATAAATATGGTTTGCATACATCTGACGAAAGAGTGATGGATATTAAAAAAGCTAGAGCGCCTTCTAATATACAAGAACTTAAATCATTCTTGGGTATGGTAAACTATTACTGTAAATTCATTCCCAATGCATCTTCCATTTTACAACCATTGTATTTCTTATTGAGAAAACAATCTGAGTGGTCTTGGAGCTCCCTTTGCCAGAAAAATTTTGAAAGAATCAAGAATATTCTAGTGTCCGCAGAAGTTTTGGCCCATTATGACCCAAATCGTACTGTGAAGTTGACAGTTGACGCTTCCAGTGTTGGTCTTGGGGCAATAATCAGTCATATTTATGAGGATGGATCAGAAAGGCCAATCGCTTATAGCTCAAGATTATTGAATTCTAGCGAACTGTCATATTCTCAAATTGAGAAGGAAGGGGCCGCTATTATATTTGGGGTGAAGAAATTTTATCAGTATCTTTACGGCCGGAAATTTTTGCTTTACACTGATCATAAACCACTCCTCACAATTTTTGGTGATAAAAAAGGTTTGCCAATGTTCGCTGCGAATAGATTACAACGGTGGGCCCACATACTTTCAGCGTTCAATTACGAAATAAGGTATATTAACTCAGCAAGAAATTGTGCAGATCCACTTTCCAGATTAGCTATTGAAAATTTGTCAATAGCAAAGTATCCCGACAAAATCTCCTATCTTTTTTACAATGAAAATATTGATGAAATATCATACATCAGTTATATTGAGAATTCAGAATTTTCAATTGACTCTAAAGTAATTCGAAGAGAGTCCGCGGTTGATCCGGTAATATCAAAAATAATATTTTACGTTCGACATGGTTGGCCAACTACTTGCCCCAGTGAAGAAATAAAACCTTTCTTCATAAGGAAACATCAGCTGACAATCGAATGTGGATGCTTGATGTGGGGATATAGGTTGATCGTGCCAAATAGGTTTAGAAATAATGTATTGAAAGAATTGCATTCCTCACATTTAGGGATTGTGAAAATGAAATCTTTGGCTCGATCCTACTTTTGGTGGCCTGCAATCGATGCGAATATTGAACAGATTGCTCATAATTGTAATACTTGTGCCGTTTTATCGAATGCTCCACCAAAATCATCGTTATTAGTATGGAATTGGCCAAGAAAAACTTGGAGTAGATTGCATGCTGATTTTTTCGGTCCATGCCTGAATAAATACTTTTTAGTGGTAGAAGATGCGACATCCAAATGGATTGAGTGCTTTCAAGTGAATAATATCACAGCATATACCACGATAAGAATTTTACGCAAAATTTTTTCACGTTTCGGAATACCGAGGGAGCTCTGCACTGATAATGCACCTACATTCACATCCGAGGAGTTTTCAAAATTTTTGTTAGATTTTGGTATCAAACATTTGACAGGTGCTCCTTATCATCCCGAAACCAATGGACAAGCGGAGTCAGCGGTTAAAATAATGAAAAGGGCGATTTTGAAAGGCAACAATGATCACAGTAGTGATGTCGACTTGATAATTGATAATTTTTTATTGCATTATCGTAATACCGTGCACACAACTACTGGAGAGACTCCAGCTAAGCTTTTGATGGGACGTCAACTTCGTACTAAATTTGATCTGCTCTTACCTTCAGTTGAGGATGAGGTTCTAAAAAAACAGAACTATCAGGAATATTATAATACAAAAAAGTACGATGCGAGCTTCAGTCAAGGGGAAAAGGTATGGGTCCGAGATTATCGAAGTTATAAAGGAAAATGGTGTTTGGGCACTATAAGGGAAGTTATTGGAAGACAAACCTATATGATCAAGGTAGATAGAGGACTCGAATGGAAACGTCACGCGAATCAGATAAAAAAATGCAAATTGAATTCGGGAATTGAAAATCAGGAATCTATTTTGATGACTCCACGATCTACCTTGAATGATCAACATAACGAAAGTGAAATTGATGTTCATGAACAACATTTACCCTCATCAGACGATAGTGCCGAGACCTCAACTGACAGAGTATTAAGACGACGTAGTCTGTTAAAACCTCCAGAAAGATTTCAAATCGATCAATGAGATCGCTATTGTCTTAGGAGGGGAGGTGTTATATATGCATGTAATTAAGTTATCCCTGTATATTCAGTTTTGGTTATCGGTTGACATGACATGAGAAGATGACGCAGTCATCACTTGAGACGACATTGAGTATTGTTCAAAATAGGAAATTATACATATTGAATATTAGTTGAGTATTAATTGAAGTTGAAATAGACGAATATAACAGTTTTAGTAAACTGTGATATGGAATTTTTAAAGTTGATGAACAGGCAACCAAAATGAAGTATTACAAATTCTCCTCACACTCATTCAATTTCTTAGAAAATGATTAATTTATACAACATGGGAAACTTGGGCAACAATAAATGTATTAATTTGAGAATTAATACTTGGCAATGCATGAATTTCTCGAATGAAAGTAAGGATAAAATTAATCCCAATTCTCCAACTCAACAATAATCAACATTCTTTTATTTCCAGGGTTGTAATCAGCAATTTTTTGGTAGAGGGTAATAAACACCAAAAATTTCACCCTGTATATGATTTTAGTAAACTGTGACATGACATTTTTGACAAACAAGCAACCATAATAAAACTTTCCAAATTGTCCATCCTGTTTTAATGAATTTCTTCAAATAATAAGATCAATAACTACCAAACACGAAACTTTAGGAAAAAAATTAATCAATTTTAAAATAAATACTTCGCAACGCTTTAATTTCACGAATAAAAGTAAAAATTTACATCAATCCCAATTCCTAATCTCAGTGATAATCAACATGACTATAATTTCCAGGGTTGTATTTCTTTTTTTTTGTGGAAAGTAATAATCATCCTGTATAATGTTATAGTAGGTAATGTGATGGACGAATGTTATAGCTTGAATCATTCAAATATTCTGAGGTTTTCAATCGATTTGTAATAGAGATTCTGTGTATTTCTAAATATTCCAGATTTCAGTTGATTACCCGTCTGTTGAAAGAAATTGCCTGGAAAATTATTGATTCGAATTCTCATAATATTGCGGATTTTTTAAAAAAACTACAAAAGATTTTTGCATCAATGATTCTCAACATTTGCACATACCATTATGATTAAATCATACAGTGTGACAAATGCTATTACCGTCTACCAAAAAATTACTGAATCCAACCCTGGATATAGAAGAATGTTGATTTTCAGTGAGCTGAAGAATAGGAAATGATGTAATCCTCGCTTCTACTCGTGAAATTCTAGCGTTGCGAAGTATCAATTTTCAAATTGATACATTTGTTGCCAAAGTTTCGCATGTAGTGAACATTGATCGTACTCTGATAGAAATTCGGTGAAACTCGAGGGAAATTTAAAATACTTCATTTTGGTTGCCGGTTCATCAACTTTGACAATTCCATGTCACAGATTACTAAAACCATATACAGGGTGAAATTTTTGGTCATTATTATTACTCTAATCTAAAAAATTACTGAATCTAACCCTGGAAATAGAAAAATGTTGATTATTGTTGAGCTGAAGAATTGGGAATAATTTTATCCTTACTTTTATTCGTCAAATTCATGCAGTGCCTAGTATTAATTTTCAAATTGATACATTTTGTTGCCCAAGTTTCGCATGTATTATAAATTAATCATTCTCTAAGAAATTCAATGAAAGTGTGAGGAGAATTTGTGATACTTCATTTTAGTTGCTTGTTCATCAACTTTGAAAATTCCATATCACAGTTTACTAAAACCTTATACAGAGTGAAATTTTTCATATGAACCAAATTGGCAGAATTTCTTAAGACCGGTCCTGCATTTTTTCGAATCTGAATAGGTCAGTTGATTGTTGAGTGACAGCATAATGATCCATGAAGAAATGAAAGGAATCGAAGGAGCTGTTGAAAAGTTATGGCCATATCCCATGAATCACCTTATAGATTATTTTAGAAGAGGCGAAGACACTTTCTGATGGTCATTTGGTATTCCCCTCAGGTGCCTCTATTCGTAGTAGGAGTATGTTCAGTTCCTCATGACTCACCCTGTATATTTGCGATGGATGTCTACAATCGTTCGCTACAGTGGAGCAGTGGAGAAGCCATGAGAGAAATGATTGCAATCATATGAGCACAAAGATACCCACCACCAATTTAAAAATCGATAAATATGGTGAGTCAGTGCCTGAAAACATCCTCAAATTCACTAACTTTGAAAAACAACTGTCACCACCGTTAGTGATTCATGCTGACTTTGAAAGTTTACTCAAACCAATTCAACACAATGAACCCTGTAACGATCAATCATTTTCAGTTAAAGTATGTGAACATGAACCATTTTCGTTCGCATTTTATGTGAAGTGTAATTTTGATGACCGTTATTCAAGGTCGGTACTTTATCGCGGTGCTGATGCTGCCGGCGTTTTTGTGAGAAAAATGGATGAAACCGTTCAAGATTTATACACCAATCACATGAAGGACGTTCGTGAAATGCATCCGCTTACTGACATAGAGAAGCAAACTTTCCAAAATAGCACCACGTGCCATATATGTGAGAAGCCGTTCAAGCCAACAGATATCAAAGTTCGTGATCACTGCGCCACTACACAGGAGAATTTTGTGCAGCTGCCCATAGTATTTGTAATTTGAACTACAAGACCTTGAAAACTATTCCTGTATTCTTTCACAACCTCACAAATTATGACTCTCACCTTTTCATCAAGAAATTAGCAACGAAAGGAGAAAAAATATCAGTGATAGCCCAAACTGAAGAAACGTATATTTTGTTCTCAAAGTCAATATTGGTTGATGAATCTGAAGTGTCGAGAACATTCGATGAATATATTCAGTTGAGATTTGTAGACCTTTCCCGATTTTTACCAAAATCTCTCGATAAACTCAGCAAAAATTTGGAGGTGCAACAGTGTAACGAGGTTCGAAAATACTTCCAAGATAGCAGACAATTTGATCTAATAGGACAGAAAGGGGTTTTTCCTCACAACTATGTGGACTCCTTGGAAAATTTGGAGAAAACTCATCTACCGTCGGATGAGAAGTTCCATAATGATTTAACTGGCGAATCACTTTCTGACATGGATTATAATAGAGCAAAAGATGTGAGGATTACCTTCGAATGTGAAACATTGAGAGATTACGCCGATGTATATTCAAAATCCGATTGTCTGCTGCTAGCAGACGTGTTTGAGAATTTCAGAAAAGTATGCATGCAACAATATAAACTAGATCCTGCCACTATCTGACAGCGCCTGCGCTGAGCTGGGATGCCATGTTACGTTTTACACAAATAGAACTTCAGCTCTTGACTGATATAGATATGATTCATTTTTTCAAGAAGGGTATTCGAGGAGGGGTGGCACAATGTGGCAAGAGAAAAGCTGTGGCCAATAACAAATATCTACCAACCTTTGATCCTCAGAAACCAACATCATACATCATGTATTTGGATGCAACAAATTTATATGGAGCAAGTATGGCAAGTTATCTTCCAACAGGTGATTTTAAGTAGGTTGAGTCCAAGGATATCGGAAACTTTGACTGTCACGCGATTGAGGACGACGCATCAATAGGATACGTTTTAGGAGTGGACTTGGAATATCCAGCCAGCCTACACCATGATCACAACGATTTACCATTCTACTCAGAACAAGTGATCCCGCCAGAGAGTGAGAGCGCCAAACTTATCTCTGATTCACGAAACAAATGCATATACGTTATTCATTATGGAAATTTGAAGCAGTGTTTGAAATATGGTTTGAAACTAACAAAAATCCATAGAATCTTGGAATTCCCCCAATCGGCGTGGTTGAGGCCTCATATTGACCTGAACACGCATCTTCGATATTCCGCACTAAACGAATCTGAACTAGAACTTTCCAAATTATCAATAAATTCAATATTTGAAGGAACCATGGAAAATGTCGACAAATGAGTTGACTTGAAACTTTGTTCACGCTGGGAAAATAAAAATAACTCGTTGGGAGCGGAGGCTCTGATAGCCAAACCACATTTCAAATGCAGCACAGAATTCAGTGAGAACTTGGTTGCAATCTAGTTTGAAAAGACTAGTGTTTGTTATGATAAACCGATGTATGTTGGATTTACGGTATTGGATATTTCGAAAACTATCATTCACGATTTTTTCTATGGATACATCGAAGCAAAATATGATGATTAAGCAACATTATGCTATCACTGGAACTTCAGATGAGTTTTTGGAAATAGCTCAAGATTAAATTGACGAGGAAGACTCTGACCAATAGTTTTGATGTGATTTTCATTTGTATATTGTGATTATGGAATAAAATATATTATATTTGTGACATATAAAATAAGAATCATTATCGAGTGAATTTGTTTTATTACATTCATTCAATACAAATTATCAATATTATCCACATCGCTTCAGGCCCCATCTACAAACATGACAGCTTGATTGTGCTTGAGGAAGGCCGTCTACATGATCTCTCCATTCAGGGTGATTGAAGTGGACAAAGCATGGTAGCTGGATAGGAAGTTCGAAATTCTCTGTATATTTTGATGGCAGTTTGTCCCATGCATGAAGAAGTTCCATCGGACCTACATTCTCAATAAGATAATGTAGTGGAAAATTCTGGAGCTCTTCTTCGGTGGAATCGTACAATTTTTCATTTCGGTTTCGGTGTTTAATCACGAGTTCGGTCAATAAACAGTTAGGACAATCTTTAGACAAGTTGTAACAATGAGGTTGGACAGCAACAATGATGCACACACTGCTGTGTAGTACGTAACCCAATCGACTATTCTGAATTCTGCATCATCTTTCATTATATTTGTATCATGGTGTAGTGGGGGGAAATTATGTATGGGGATATCATAAGCTACCATGTTCTCACGGGATATGCTGAGACCGCTGACGGATGCAGAATCAGTTCACGCTTTGCAGGATACGAGACGTTCACCGACAAGTTCTCATCAGATTTGACATAGGATTCACACAGTAAAGACGCCCCTGTAATTTTCTCTTTAATGAAACTCCGACATTCTTGTGTTCAATAAATAAATTCATTTTTTAAAAAGCTTTTGGTGATGACCAAAAACATAAAGTGGCACAGTCGGTAGGATATCAAACGGGCATTCATCGTGGAAATCCCGTCGGTTTTCAAGCTGTTTATTCAGAGGACCTCCGCAGTGGAAAACCCTGAAGACTTCGAGTACCTGATGAAGACCATCAACACCATTCTAGTATTGTAAGTTGCTTTTGTTTTACTGTCTATGTCATTCTCCTCGTCCTTGCCTGATTCTATTGCAGAAAATAGAGCGAACGAGTTAGATTCACGTTTAAATTTAGATAGTGAGATAAGCTCAATTTTTGAAACTTTATCACTAGTAGAAGATACTGAAAATCAAACTAATTCACCTAATTTAGTACCTAGCGATTCAAGTATGTCAGTTGTTCCAAATTTCGAATCGAAATCATTACAAATAGTTCCAAAATTTGATGGCAATCCGCTGGAATTATCATCATTTTTAGAAACAGCAAATACAATTATAAATACATATTGGGATCCAAATCCTGCTAACATAAATTGTGTTCAGAATACGAATATTATTCACGGAATTTATTCCAAATCAATAGGTAGAGCTAGAGAAGTTTATTGCATTTGCATTGCCAAAGATTGGCAATCCGTAGAAAGCGCTTTGGTTGCCCATTTCGGAGACCAAAGAGACGAAAACGGACTTTTGTTTCATTAAGATCAGTTGAGACAACAAAATAATGAACCTCCTTTACAATATTATACAAGAGTTATGTCTAACTTGAGCGCTCTGCATAATTATATTGACATTCATGAAGTGGTTCCGCAAACAAAACACATCAAGAAAAAATTTTACAATACTCATGCCTTGAAAATATTTCTTGCCGGTCTTGAAGAACCTCTAGGATCAACTATTCGAGCCATGAAACCAACTAGTCTAGCGGAAGCAAGACAATATATCATTTCTGAAAATAATATCCGTCATTTACAAAAGCCGCATCAATTTGAAAATTATAATCAGCATGCCAGAAATAGACCTCAGAGACCAATTCAAAATCTCCAACATAGTAATACGCACTTCAATAATAATTCAAATTTCAATTCACAAAATTTTGCACGTAATAATCAACAAAATATTCCAAATTTCAATCAATACCATTACTTCCCACGTGGACCTATTAATATTCAATCTAGACCAAGTCAACCCCGAAGATTTTCAACAAACACTCAAGTTTTTGGTCAACAAAGGAAACCAACTAATGTTTGGAGACCCAATCAACAAAATTCAATTTCCCGTCCTAGACCAACGCCAATGAGTGGCATATCTCGTGGCACAATTCCCCGACAAAACCACACAACCTTGAACCTTACAACTACCTTCCCGACTATACCATTCCTGGACCTTCTCAACAATATGAAATATGCGAATATGACGACTATAATCCTGACAATGACCCTCAATACGTTGTAGATTACTATAAACACGACTCTGAAGAAATTTCCAAGGAATCATGCAAACGGTAAGAACACAATACGAACCCAGAACAAAATTTTCAGATAGTCAAGCAAAAAGAAAACTATACATAAAAGTCAATTCAATGTACGATCGTAAACAGCTGCCTTATATTGAAATTTCAAATCCACCTCTAAAATTGCTTATTGATACTGGTGCAACAAAATCATTCCTAAATCCAGAAATTGCCAAAATTCACTTTCCCGAATTCATAAGAAATGAACCATTCACAATATCTTCTATTTTTCAAACCAACTCGCGAAACTCATGTGCCGACATACCAGCCTTCACCAAATTCAATTGCGACAAGAAAATTAAATTCTATTCATTCAAGTTCCATAATTTTTTCGATGGGCTTATTGGCTATGAAACGTTGAAAGATTCAAATGTAGATATTAAAATTTCAAATTCAGTGATCAAAACTCCCACAACCGAAATTTCGTTACACATGTACGAGCCAAGAAACAAATTGCTGTTCTTTGCCCGTATTGAACCGTCTTCCCCAAACTCTTTAGAATTCCCGTTGATAAAGAAATTGGCGAAATAATTATTCCTGAAACAAACTCATCAAAATGTCATATACCCGTTTGTTTGACCACCGCAAAAAATGGTTACGCCCCTGTAGATATCCAAAATAGAACGGACTTTGTTCAAGAAATTAAACTTGACCTTCCGATCTCAGCTAGACATTTCGAAAGAAACGACTTTGAAATTTTTCATGCTTTTATTTCACCTTATGAAGAACAAAACTTGAATAAATTCGATGTAACAAATCTCATTCGTACAGAACATATGGAAAGTGAAGAAAAACATCACATTCAAGGCCTTTGTAGATCCTATTCAGATATTTTTGACAGAGAAAACTCTGAATTAACATTTTCTAATCAAGTGAAACATAGAATCAAAACCGTAGATGGAATTCCTGTTTATTCCAAATCATACCGTTATTCATTTATACACAAACCCGAAGTAGAGAAACAAATCAACGAAATGCTCGACCAAGGAATTATCCGACCTAGCCATTCCCCATGGTCTTCGCCCATTTGGATTGTTCCTAAAAAGACGAACGCGTCAGGTAAAAAGAAATGGCGCATTGTCGTTGATTACAGAAAAATCAATGAGAAAACGATTGATGACCGTTACCCCCTGCCTAATATTACTGATATACTAGATAAGTTGGGCAGATGTAAGTACTTTTCAACGTTAGATCCGGCTAGTGGTTTTCACCAGATTGAGATGCATCCTGAGGATGTTAAGAAAACCGCATTTAACGTTGAAAACGGACATTACGAGTACGTTCGTATGCCTTTCGGCTTGAAGAACGCACCCGGAACGTTCCAAAGGGTGATGGACAATGTCTTGAAGGACCTGCAAAATAAATCCTGTCTCGTCTATATGGACGACATTATTGTGTTCTCAGCTTCTCTGCAAGAACACATTGTAAATTTGAAACAAGTATTCCAAAAGCTACGTGATAGCAATTTAAAAATTCAACTCAACGTATCAGAATTCCTGCACAAAGAAGTTGCTTTTCTTGGGCATATCATCACTCCTGATGGAATAAAACCCAATCCCAACAAAATTAAAGCTATTCTAAATTATCCAATGCCAAAGACGACCAGAGAAATCAAAAGCTTTCTTGGCCTCGTCGGGTATTACAGAAAATTTATTGAAAATTTCGCACAAATAACTGAACCTCTTACTACATGTCTGATAAGGAGATCTCAAATTGACGTATATGAACCACTATACATCAAAACTTTCGAAGATTGCAAGGCACTCCTAACCAATGATCCAATACTATAGTACCCTGATTTTTCTCAAGATTTTGTTCTCACCACAGATGCTAGTAATTTCGCAATAGGCGCGGTTTCATCACGAGGTCCTATTGGACACGATAAACCTGTTTCATATGCATCTCGCACCCTGAGTAGTTCGGAAATAAATTATTCGACTATTGGAAAAGAGCTGCTAGCGATCGTTTGGGCAACCAAACAATTCCGGCCGTACCTTTTTGGCAGAAAATTCTTCATTGCTACAGATCATAAGCCATTAAAATGGCTTATGAACCTCAAAGAACCAAATTCCCGTCTGGTCCGTTGGAGACTAAAGTTGAAGAGATTTGACTACAAAATTGTATATAAAAAAGGAAAGAAAAATACTAACGCAGACGCGTTGTCACGGGTGGAAATCTATCCCACCGAAATTGACACAAATAATTCTGACGATGACCTTCCAATCCTCCAATACATTAGACAATTCAACGAAAATCCTGTCTTAGACGAAAACCCTATTATAATTCCCGAAACCGAAAATAATCAAAATCAACCTTCAACTAGCAGAGAACCTGACAATCAATCTATCATTGCACAATTTGACCCTGACGAAAACGACGGAAACGAAACAGTACACACGAGTGCCGAAGATCCAATTTTGACAATCGAAATTTCAGAACAACCACTTAATCATTTCCTTTATCAAATAATCATAATCAAAGTAGATAGAAATTCGCGAACAGAAATCAAGAAAATATTTGAAAATCCTGTTAGTCGTACTCGTTGGTGTTTATATGTTACTAACGAGTCCTTCGAAGAACAAATTATTCAGTTCATAAAACAATATGCTGGACCAACTAGACAATACGCATTTTTCTTCCAAAACGACGATAATGGTGAATTCTTCAAACAAATGTGCAGACTTGTTCCACAACTATTCAAGAACTACTCGTATAAATTCCTCAAATCTAACACACTTCGTCACGATATAAGCAGAACTAAGAGACAACAAGGATTAATCAAAAGCCAACACGAAGGTATCACTAATCACCGTGGAATTCTGGAAACCGTCAATCAGCTCAAAACCCAATATTATTGGCCACAAATGAGCGAAGATGTTCAAAAATCCATAAATAATTGTAACATCTGTCAACAAGTCAAATATGAAAGACATCCACCTTTGATCAAGTTTCAACTTACGCCTACCCCGAAAAAACCATTTGAAACAATTCATATTGACACCTTTAAATTTGGCAATTCATTGACTATTTGTGATAGCTTTTCCTGGTTTGGACTAGCTTACATAATTCCTAGTCTCTCTGCTCTATTTGTTCATGAAAAATTATTACAATTCATCTCAACATATAAAATTCCAGAAAATATCATATCTGATGATGGCACCGAATTTACACAACACCTTCTTAGAGACTTTGCAAAAATATACAACATGAATTGGCACTACACTCTCCCTCTCAACCCTAATAGCAATTCCATTGTTGAACGATTTCATTCCACTATACTAGAACACATGCGTACTCTGACCTTGACAAAACCAAACTTAAACCCTTTCGAAAAACTCACCTTTTCAGTTTTAGGATATGATAATTTAATTCATTCGGCAACCAAACAGAAACCCATCGACTTAATACTACGACATCTAGAGCTCAAAGATCCGATCGATATCGATCTTGACTCACTACCAATCAATCACCAGCTAAACGAACACAAAGAAATTATGGCAAATAGAGCTATAGAATCCAAACATGCGGTTTTGAATATTCGAAATAAGGACAGAGCCTGGTTTGCATGGTCCATCAATGCTGCGATTTTTCCTGCAGACGATCATCCAATGAGAACGTCATTATATCCACATCACAATATCCTGTTGAATTTCCAAGGACTCGACTTTTCCATGAAATTGAAGGATATCCCAAAGTTACAGCGACTCAACAATATCTCAGTTAATGTGTTCGATCTTGAATCGTCTTTCAAGGATGTAAAGATGATAAATGAAATAATTGGACCTCTAAATTTCACTTCGTGTCGTCAAGCAACACATGTGAATTTATTGCTCATAGCCGATATAAGGTTGGCAATACACATCATTGTCTCCTCGAGGACCTGGACAAATTAGTGAAAATACAAAAATCGGAATGCAATGGTGAAATATATATTTGCGATGGATGTCTTCAATCGTTCGCTACAGTGGAGCAGTGGAGAAGCCATGAGGAAAATGATTGCAATCATATGAGCACAAAGATACCCACCACCAATTTAAAAATCAATGAATATGGTGAGTCAGTGCCTGAAAACATCCTCAAATTCACTAACTTCGAAAAACAACTGTCACCACCGTTTGTGATTCATGCTGACTTTGAAAGTTTACTCAAACCAATTCAACACAATGAACCCTGTGACGATCAATCATTTTCAGTTAAAGTATGTGAACATGAACCATATTCGTTCGCATTTTATGTGGAGTGAAATTTTGATGACCGTTATCCAAGGTCGGTACTTTATCGCGGTGCTGATGCTGCCGGCGTCTGTGAGAAAAATAGATGGAACCGTTCAAGATTTATACACCAATCACATAAAGAACGTTCGTGGAATGCATCCACTTACTGAGATAGAGGAGCAAACTTTCCAAAATAGCACCACGTGCCATATATGTGAGAAGCCGTTCAAGCCAACAGATATCAAAGTTCGTGATCACTGCCACTACACAGGAGATATTTGTGCAGCTGCCCATAGTATTTGTAATTTGAACTAAGAGACCTCGAAAACTATTCCTGTATTCTTTCACAACCTCACAATTTATGACTCTCACCTTATCATCAGGAAATTAGCAACGAAAGGAGAAAAAATATCAGTGATAGCCCAAACTGAAGAAAAGTATATTTTGTTCTCGAAGTCAATATTGGTTGATAAATCTGAAGTGTCAAGAACATTTGATGAATATATTCAGTTGAGATTTGTAGACTCTTTCCGATTTTTATCAAAATCTCTCGATGAACTCAGCAAAAATTTGGTGGTGCAACGGTGTAACGAGGTTCGAAAATACTTCCAAGATAGCAGACAATTTGATCTAATAGGACAAAAAGGGTTTTTTCCTCACAACTATGTGGACTCCTTGGAAAATTTGGAGAAAACCCAGCTACCGTCGAATGAGAAGTTCCATAATGATTCAACCGGCGAATCACTTTCAGACATGGATTATAATAGTGCCATAGATGTGTTGAATACCTTCGAATGTGAAACATTGGGAGATTACACCGATGTATATTTAAAATCCGATTGTCTGCTGCTAGCAGACGTGTTCGAGAATTTCAGAAAAGTATGCATGCAACGATATGAACTAGATACTGCCACTATCTGACAGCGCCTGCACTGAGCTGGGATGCCATGTTACGTTATACACAAATAGAACTTCAGCTCTTGACTGATATAGATATGATTCATTTTTTCAAGAAGGGTATTCGAGGAGCAGTGGCACAATGTAGCAAGAGAAAAGCTGTGGCCTATAACGAATTTCTACCAACCTTTGATCCTCAGAAACCAACATCATACATCATGTATTTGGATGCAACAAATTTATATGGAGCAAGTATGGCAAGTTATCTTCCAACAGGTGATTTTAAGTGGGTTGAGACCAAGGATATCGGAAACTTTGACCGTCACGCGATTGAGGACGACGCATCAATAGGATACGTTCAAGAAGTAGACTTGGAATATCCAGCCAGCCTACACCATGATCACAACGATTTACCATTTTGCCCAGAACAAGTGATCCCGCCAAAGAGTAAGAGCGCCAAACTCATCTCTGATTAACGAAACAAATGCATATACGTTATTCAATATCGAAATTTGAAGCAGTGTTTGAAATATGGTTTGAAACTAACAAAAATCCATAGAATCTCGGAATTCCCCCAATCGGCGTGGTAGAGGCCTTATATTGACCTGAACACGCATCTTCGATATTCCGCACTAAACGAATCTGAACGAGAGTTTTTCGAATTATCAATAAATTCAATATTTGGAAGAACCATGGAAAATGTCGACAAAAGAATTGACTTGAAACTTTGTTCACGCTGGGAAAATAAAAATAACTCGCTGGGAGTGGAGGCTCTGATAGCCAAACCACATTCCGAATGCAGCACAGAATTCAGTGAGAACTTGGTTGCAATCCAGTTGGAAAAGACTAGTGTTTGTTATGATAAACCGATGTATGTTGGATTTACGGTATTGGATATTTCGAAAACTATCATTCCCGATTTTTTCTATGGATACATCAAAGCAAAATATGATGATTAAGCAACATTATGCTACACCGATACGGATTCACTGATTCTAGTAATATTCACAGAAAATTTCTATGATGATATGAAAGAAAATATACAATTTTTCGATACGTCAAATCATCCCATAGACAATATACACCAAATCCCCAAATCAAAATCTTTTTTAGGACGCATGAAAGACGAATATGCCTCAAGACCTATCGAATCATTTCATGGCACTGGTGCGAAAGCTTACTGTGTCAAAGCAGGTGATGTGATGAGAAAAGCCAAAGGTGTCTCAAAAAACGTGGTAAAAAACCAAATTCAGTTTTCGGACTATGTCAATATTGTAGAAAATGGTGGAAAAATATCACGTAAGATGTATATGTTCACTCCTTCTCTCCACACCATTCATACAGAATTGAGGAATGAAGTCGCTTTGTCATCTGCTGATGATAAGCGCTATAAAATTCCTTTTGATGTGGAAACTTTGGCCTGGGGTCATTTGCTCATAACACCAGGAGCTATCACTGGAACTTCAGATGAGTTTTTGGGAATAGCTCAAGATTAAATTGACGAGGAAGTCTCTGACCAATAGTTTTGATGTGATTTTCATTTGTATATTGTAATTATGGATTATAATATGTTATATTTGTGACATATGAAATAAAAATCATTATCGAGTGAATTTGTTTTATTACATCCATTCAATACAAATTATCAATATCATCCACATCGCTCGAGGCCCCATCTACAAACATGACAGCTCGATTGTGCTTGAGGAAGGCCGTCTACATGATCTCTCCATTCAGGGTGATTGAAGTGGACAAAGCATGGTAGCTGGATAGGAAGTTCGAAATTCTCTGTATATTTTGATGGCAGTTTGTCCCATGCATAAAGAAGTTCCATCGGACCTACATTTTCAATAAGATAATGTAGTGGAAGATTCTGGAGCTCTTCTTCGGTAAAATCGTACAATTTTTTATTTCGGTTTCGGTGTTTAATCACGAGTTCGGTCAATAAACAGTTAGGACAATCTTTAGACATGTTGTAACAATGAGGTTGGACAGCAACAATGATGCACACACTGCTGTGTAGTACGTAACCCAATCGACTATTCTGAATTCCGCATCATCTTTCATTATATTTGTATCATGGTGTAGTGGGGGGGAATTATGTATGGGAACATCATAAGCTACCATGTTCTCACGGGATATGCTGAGAACGCTGACGGATGCAGAATCAGTTAACGCTTTGCAGGATACGAGATGTTAACCGACTAGTTCTCATCAGATTTGACATAGACTTCTCAGAGTAAAGACGCATTGTAATTTTCTCTCTAATGAAACTTCGACATTTTTGTGTTCAATAAATAAATTCATTTTTTAAAAAGCTCTTGATGATAACCAAAAACAGTAAGTGGCGCAGTCGGTAGGATACTGAACGGGCATTCATCATGAAAATTCCGTTGGTTTTCGAACTGTTTATTCAGAGGACCTCCGCAGTGGAAAACCCTGAAGACTTCGAGTACCTGATGAAGACCATCAACACCATTCTAGTATTGTAAGTTGCTTTCCTGTCACTGTCTATGTCATTCTCCTCGTCCTTGCCTGATTCTATTGCAGAAAATAGAGCGAACGAGTTAGATTTACGTTTGAATTCAGATAGTGAGATGAGCTCAATTTTTGAAACTTTATCACTAGTAGAAGATACTGAAAGTCAAACTAATTCACCTAATTTAGTACCTAACGATTCAAGTATGTCAGTTGTTCCAAATTTCGAATCGAAATTATTAGAAATAGTTCCAAAATTTGATGGCAATCCGCTGGAATTATCATCATTTTTAGAAACAGCAAATACAATCATAAATACATATTGGGATCCAAATCCTGCTAACATAAATTGTGTTCAGAATACGACTATCATTTACGGAATTTATTCCAAATTAATAGGTAGAGCTAGAGAAGTTTATAGCATTTGCATTGCCGAAGATTGCCGTAAAAAGCGCTTTGGTTGCCCATTCCGGAGACCAAAGAGACGAAAACGGACTTTTGTTTGATTTAGATCAGTTGGGACAACAAAATAATGAACCTCCTTTATAATATTATACAAGAGTTATGTCTAACTTGAGCGCTCTGCATAATTATATTGACACTCATGAAGTGGTTCCGCAAACAAAACATATCAAGAAAACATTTTACAATACTCATGCCTTGAAAATATTTCTTGCCGGTCTTGAAGAACCTCTAGGATCAACTAATCGAGCCATGAAACCAACTAGTCTAGCGGAAGCAAGACAATATATCATTTCTGAAAATAATATCCGTCATTTACAAAAGCCGCATCAATTTGAAAATTATAATCAGCATGCCAGAAATAGACCTCAGAGAATAATTCAAAATTTCCATTATAGTAATACGCACTTCAATAATAATTCAAATTTCAATTCACAAAATTTTACACGTAATAATCAAGAAAATATTCCAAATTTCAATCAATACCATAACTTCCTACGTGGACCTATTAATATTCAATCTAGACCAAGTCAACCTCAAAGATTTTTAACAAACAGTCAAGTTTTTGGTCAACAAAGGAATCCAACTAATGTTTGGAGACCCAATCAACAAAATTCAATTTCCCGTCCTAGACCGACGCCAATGGCACAATTCTCCGACAAAATTCATATCTGCCTCAACGTTCGAATTTGTCGCCAGAAGAACCACACAACCTTGAACCTTACAACTACCTTCCCGACTATAATATTCCCGGACCTTCTCAACGTTATGAAATATGCGAATATGACGTTTATTATCCTGACAATGACCCTCAATACGTTGTGGATTACTATGAACACGACTCTGAAGAAATTTCCGAGAAATCATGCAAACGGTTAGAACACAATACGAACCCAGAACAAAATTTTCAGATAGTCAAGCAAAAAAAAAACCATACATAGAAATCAATTCAATTTACGATCGTTAACAGCTGCCTTATATTGAAATTTCAAATCCACCACTGAAATTGCTTATTGATACTGGTGCAACAAAATCATTCCTAAACCCAGAAATTGCCGAAATTCACTTTTTTGAATTCATAAGAGATGAACCATTCACAATATCTTCTATTTCTCAAACTAACTCGCGAAGCTTATGTGCCGAAATACCAGCCTTTACCGAATTCAATTGCGACATGAAATTCAAATTCTGTTTATTCGAGTTCCATAATTTTTTCGATGGGCTTATTGGCTATGAAACGTTGAAAGATTTGAATGTAGATATCAAAATTTCAAATTCAGTGATCAAAACTCCCACAACCGAAATTTCGTTACACATGTACGAGCCAAGAAACAAATTGCTGTTCTTTGCCCGTATTGAACCGTGTTCCACAGAATCTTTTAGAATTCCCGTTGATAAAGAAATTGGCGAAATAATTATTCCTGAAACAAACGTATCAAAATGTCATATACCCGCTTGTTTGGCCACCGCAAAAAATGGTTACGCCCCTGTAGATATCCAAAATGGAACGGACTTCGTTCAAGAAATTAAACTTAACCTTCCGATCTCAGCTAGACATTTCGAAAGAAACGACTTTGAAATTTTTCATGCTTTTATTTCACCTTATGAAGAACAAAACTTGAATAAATTCGATGTAACAAATCTCATTCGTACAGAACATATGAATAGTGAAGAAAAACATCACATTCAAGGCCTTCGTAGATCCTATTCTGATATTTTTTACAAAGAAAACTCTAAATTAACATTTTCTAATCAAGTGAAACATAGACTCAAAACCGTAGATGAAATTCCTGTTTATTCCGAATCATACCGTTACCCATTCATACACAAACCCGAAGTAAAGAAACAAATCAACGAAATGCTCGACCAAGGAATTATCCGACCTAGCGATTCCCCATGGTCTTCGCCCATTTGGATTGTTCCTAAAAAGACGGACGCGTCAGGTGAAAAGAAATGGCGCATTGTCGTTGATTACAGAAAAATCAATGAGAAAACGATTGATGACCGTTACCCCCTGCCTAATATTACTGATATACTAGATTAGTTGGGCAGATGTAAGAACTTTTCAATGTTAGATCCGGCTAGTGGTTTTCACCAGATTGAGATGCATCCTGAGGATGTTAAGAAAACCGCATTTAACGTTGAAAACGGACATTACGAGTACGTTCGTAAGCCTTTCGGCTTATAGAACGCACCCAACACGTTCCAAAGGGTAATGGACAATGTCTTGAAGGACCTGCGAAATAAATCCTGTCTCGTCTATATGGACGACATTATTGTGTTCTCAGCTTTTCTGCAAGAACACATTATAAATTTGAAACAAGTATTCCAAAAGATACGTGATAGCAATTTGAAAATTCAACTCGACAAAACAGAATTCCTGCACAAAGAAGTTGCTTTTCTTGGGCATATTATCACTCCTGATGGAATAAAACCCAATCCCAACAAAATTGAAGCTATTCTAAATTATCCAATACCAAAAATGACCAGAGAAATCGAAAGCTTTCTTGGCCTCGTCGGGTTTTACAGAAAATTTATAAAAAATTTCGCACAAATAACTAAACCTTTTACTACATGTCTGAAAAAAGGATCTCAAATTAACGTAAATGATCCACTATACATTAAAACTTTCGAAGATGGCAAGGCACTCCTAACCAATGATCCAATACTTCAGTACCCTGATTTTTCTCAAGATTTTGTTCTGACCACAGATGCTAGTAATTTTGCAATAGGCGCGGTTTTATCACAAGGTCCTATTGGACACGATAAACCTGTTCCATATGCATCTCGCACCCTGAGTAGTTCGGAAATAAATTATTCGACTATTGAAACCAAATTCCCGTCTGGTCCGTTGAAGACTGAAGTTGGAGGAATCTGACTACAAAATTGTATATTAAAAAGGAAAGAAAAATAGTAACGCAGACGCGTTGTCACGGGTCGAAATTTATCCCACCGAAATTGACACAAATAATTCTGACGATGACCTTCCAATCCTCCAATACGTTAGACAATTCAACGAAAATCCTGTCTTAGACGAAAACCCTATTATAATTCCCGAAACCAAAAATAATCGAAATAAACCTTCAACTAGCAGAGAACCTGACAATCAATCTATTATTGCACAATTTGACCCTGACGAAAACGACGGAAACAAAACAGTACACACGAGTGCCGAAGATCCAATTTTGACAATCAAAATTTCAGAAGAACCACTTAATTATTTCCTTTTTCAAATAATCATAATCAAAGTAGATAGAAATTCGCGAACAGAAATCGAGGAAATATTTGAAAATCCTGTTAGTCGTACTCGTTGGTATTTATATGTTACTAACGAGTCCTTCGAAGAACAAATTATTCAGTTTATAAAACAATATGCTGGACCAACTAGACAATACGCATTTTTCTTCCAAAACGACGATAATGGTGAATTTTTCGAACAAATGTGCAGACTTGTTCCACAACTATTCAAGAACTCCTCCTATAAATTTCTCAAATCTAACACACTTCTTCACGAACTAAGAGACAACAAGAATTAATCAAAAGCCAACACGGAGGTATCACTAATCACCGTGGAATTCTGGAAACCGTCAATCAGCTCAAAACCTAATATTATTGGCCAAAAATGAGAGAAGATGTTCGAAAATTCATAAATAATTGTAACATCTGTCACCAAGTCAAATATGAAAGACATCCACCTTTGATCAAACTTCAACTTACGCCTACCCCAAGAAAACCATTTGAAACAATTCATATTGACACCTCTGAATTTGGAAATTCGATATCATTGACTATTTGTGATAGCTTTTCCCGGTTTGGACAAGCTCACATAATTCCTAGTCTCTCTGCTCTATTTGTTCATGAATAATCATTACAATTCATCTCAACATATAAAATTCCAGAAAATATCATATCTGATAATGGCACCGAATTTACACAAACCCTTCTTAGAGACTTTGCGAAAATATACAACATAAATTGGCACTACACTCTCCCTCTCAACCCTAATAGCAATTCCATTGTTGAACGATTTCATTCCACTATACTAGAACACATGCGTACTCTGACCTTGACAAAACCAAACTTAAACCCATTCGAAAAACTCCTCTTTTCAGTTTTAGGATATGATAATTTAATTCATTCGGCAACCAAACAGAAACCCATCGACTTAATACTACGACATCTAGAGCTCAAAGATCCGATCGATATCGATCTTGACTCACGACCAATCAATCACCAGCTGAACGAACACAAAGAAATTATGGCAAATTTATACAAAACGATACACGACAAAACGGCATTACAGAAAGAACAAGTCATTAACAAAAGAAACGAAACCCGAAATGACCCACCTGACATCCAACCCGAAACTACTGGATACAGGAAATTAACAGACAGACAATTGAAGACAAACCCTAATTACAAACCAGAACACATCATCAGAAGTACTGACTCAACAGTGACTACACCTCAGAACACATATCACAGAAACATTTTCAAACCTCCTAGAAAATTCATTGACGAAACATTATCACAGGCTGACGATTATTCCCCTAATGAAGACACAGGGAGTTCAAATTCGGAACCTCAAAACTAATCCCGGAATCCTTCCTTTCAAATTAGGAAACGCCCGCATCAAAATTGCCTCCCACACTTTCATCCATTACATACATACTGACCCTATTAAAACCCAAAGTACTTCAATTACAAACCACTACTACAGACTTAGAAAAATGATTGACAATGCTACTTCATTTTATAAACAATCATTGTATAATGCTCATAAACACTTGGAATACGAAATCAATACTTTGAACGAAAAAATCACCTCGCTATTTCCTGTAAACAGACTCAAAAGAGGACTGATCAATCCGCTTGGTTCTCTTATGAAATTTGTCACTGGTAATATGGACAACGAGGAAGCCAATGAAATTCATAATAGCATTGCCGAGCTCGAAAATAGCCAAAATAATATTATGAAGAAGGTAAACAAACAAATCTCTCTCGCTAAAGAACTTATGTCGAATATAAATGATACTTTGTCCAAAACAATTTAAAATCAAAATGAAATAGAAAACGAATTTGGAGAGTCGAGAACTGTTCTTAATAAAACACAATCCAATTACGCACACTACTCAGGAATTCAAGACATTCTCAGCCAAATCAAAATAAAAGCTGATCTTTTATTGCATTTTTTATCAGAACTTGAAAACGGTATAAGCATCGCTGACTTAAAAGTTTTACATCACAGCATTATTTCCCCTGATGAATTAAAATCCGTAATATCTCAATTACACCAGTCACATAGCGAATCTCAACTACTATTTTCTTTGTCAGATTACCTGAAATATTACGAAATTGTTCGAACCAGTGTTTTCTACTCGAATAGGAAAATGATATGTTCGCTCGATTTTCCGTTAGTTCATTCCGAAACCTTCGACTATTACCACCTATATTCTATTTCAAACCAAAACCAGTCAATCATTATACCTCCCTCGACATACCTATCCTTAAGCAACAATGAATACCAGTACTCAGATGAAGAATGTACCGAGCTATAGCCAGGATTCCTCTGCAAGAAGAACCACCTACTACCACTTCGACAAAACCCCGATTGTATCACGTCACTGCTTTCTGTCGAAAACAGCATTCAAAATTGCCAACAAGTCCCAGTACGAGTATCTCAACACATCATAGAAGAAATCAATGAAAGCCACTACATAGGAATATTTCCCGAAAACGAAAAGATACAGATTTACTGTGAAGAAAACGACGTTGCCATACTTCGTGGAAGCTACCTATTCATAGTCCCGCCAGATTGTGGAATCAAGACATCGGAATACACGTACAAAAACGAAAAAGGCCTAATAGTAAAACATCCAATGACGCAAGAAGAAATTCGTGAAACCAACATTCCAATACTACAAGTCAAGAACTTAAGCTAGAAAAAGTATCTCTTGACAAGTTGCACGAACTTCAACTGCAAGAGTTAGAAGAAACACCATTACAAGAAGTTAGAATTCATTCCGATCATTCAAGATGGTCCTTAACAGTCACCCTATTCCAGGTTACCACGATGTTAGTCTACTTATTAGCCACCCACCGAAGAAATATAGCAAGCCTAGCCAAACGAGTAGTCTGTTCCACGCCACAAGAAGACACTAGGGTAGCAGTCAACGCAACTCAAGTGGTTCCACCCTCGAGTTCCTTCTAAGGGCGGATGAATTATGTATGGAAACATCATAAGCTACCATGTCCTCACGGGATATGCTGAGACCGCTGACGGATGCAGAATCAGTTTACGCTTTGCAGGATACGAGACGTTCACCGACTAGTTCTCATCAGATTTGACATAGACTTCACACAGTTAAGACGCATTGTAATTTTCTCTCTAATGAAACTTCGACATTTTTGTGTTCAATAAATGAATTCATTTTTTAAAAAGCTTTTGGTGATAACCAAAAACATGAAGGGGGAAGGATTTAGTTCACACCAGTCAGAATCAATGGTGGAGCCACTGCCCTTTCGCAATCGCAACTTGTACATAGTGCTATTGGTGGGTATGAGTGATTTGAGAGTTGAAACATTATTAATTGTAGTTGATTCCATTCTTGCTCATTCAGAAGGCCAACTTTCATTTCGTGTACCATTACTATCGAAACATATGAATACTTCTCTTATATTATAAGGTTGTGCGATATAGAGAAAGCCTTGAAGAATCACTTGTAAAACTGAACATTGTGGTGTAATCATGGTCACAACTTCTGACATACTAAAATTTTTATTTACTTTCAAGCCATATTTATTGAACACATCATACCCGCAACTGCTACCTGCATGTTTGTAAAACCAAACATCTGGTGGATATCTTTGCGAGAATGTGTGACGACCGCATATTCAGTAAGATCTTGAAAAAATAAAACAAACTGATTTTGATATTATACTTTATTGCATAAAAAAATTCTCATACAAAAAAAAACATTTGATAATGCACACATGCAATTTGAATTCGTATGATAAAACCATCTTGGTTCGAACTGTTGTAAAATAGGTTGTTCATCGAACTCGACTACTGGAACGGAAGTGAACCGTCGAATATATTCAGCTTTCTTCCTTCCTTTGATATGTATTAGATCGACTCCATCACATAGACTTTCCAAGATATTTTCGAACTGATTCAACGGTGTGTATCCTTCGGACCACTCTATGCAGTGAAAATTACGAACCAGCCAATTAGCCTGCTTTTGTAAATTCGGAGGTGAAAAGTTAAGTGGAAATGGTGGTTTGAAAATATAATGGCAAATTTTCACTCCATCGGAGGCTGCAAACTCTTTGACAATAAATTTGTCATTTTCTATCTTGAATTCTTGCACATCTATGCTTAAACTCATATCGTGATATTTGAGAAATTTTTGAAAACTGATTTCTTGATAGAGTACAATTCTATCAGCCTTTTCAGTATCTTCATGTTTTCCATATGTTTCCTCAGACGTAATTCATAACTGGATAACATTATATCAACTGAATGAAAGAGAAGGTGCTCCTCAATATATGACAAAAATCTGATCATGCGCATTAAAGCTGCTTCACTATTTTCGTTAGAGGGTATTACTACCAGTTTCAAATTCAACCCGCATCACTATTGATCCTGTTTGAATGACTTCTTTCTGTCGTGAACAATCAATGTGAACAATTGGTGCTTCATCTTTGAACTCTTTCGGGGTCAATATCGGCTCGTTAGTTTTCAGATGATAGTAATTTTCTTGAAAATTTGAGTACATCTCATAAAAAGTAGCATACTTGTTGTTTTTGAAATCTGAATGTGAATCATTGTATGGATATCTTTCAGAATTGAGGAACACTCTAATATTGGTGAGGTCGATATGATCAAACTCACTCATATCACTCGTTATTTCCCTTTTTCTTCTAGTTTGACATGCTATTATTACATGTCTAGGCGTTTCAACCTTGGTAGTGGTCTTGACTGGCCACGTATGTCTATTTGATTCACTAAGAGATGGATACTCAATCAACTCCCAGCTCCTGAACCTAATTGGAAGTTCGATACTTTTATTAGTATTTTTCGTGATTCGAAGTTGTTCTTGAATGCTTGGAGTTATGTGGGGAACTTTCCAAAATACTTTTGTAAGCTCTACTTTTTTTCCTGAATCATCCATGCTAGTAACTGCATCTAAATCATTGCTAGATCTGATCATGACTTATTCTTGCCGCATGTTCACTATTATTCTCCTGAATTCTTCAAAGAACCCAGCAAACATTTCCAAAGGAATTCACACGTTGAATCGACCGTTAGTACCAACTAGAATTTTTTCTTGGTTCGATATTTTGGGGAACCACCCCGCATTTCGCATAGAGACGCTTTCGTTTTCATTTAGAGATAAATAATTCTTCAATATTGATGTCAATCTCAAATTCCCCAATGGATCAATCACAATATCGTTCAATTCAGAAAGAAGTTCTCGGAAGAGGAATGCTATTGCATTATAAATGAATTTCAGTTTTGTTGGAACGGCACTTTCATCATCTAGCAGGGTACCTTCTATGTATAGATTACTGTTACATGGTAATGTGATGGCTTCAAGGTCAGCAATTATCACTCTAATTTTATCGTAATGATTGAGGTTTCCAGCGATGTATGACTGATATGTATGAAACTGATAGTCTTCTTCCTAGGGGGGAGGATAGGGACAGGAGGAAGGTATTTGATTTTTTTTTCTTCAAGGAAATCTATAATATTTCCTGAATGATCAATAGCTTTCACAGTTATATTGTTGATAATCTTCACGGAAACTGGATAATACAGAATCGTAATAGGTGATTCGATGATTTTGTATCCAGTGGGAACTTTGACATTGAACTGATGAATTAAATGAACTGGTTCACCATTTAAATAGCTTCCGATGGCCAAGTTACAATCTATACAGATAGTATTGACGATGAGAATCTTGACCTGGTGGTCCGAAACACTTTTTTCATCGGCATTCAGCATTCTTTTTCTGAATCCAAGTAGTGATCCAATTGTGTTTTCCACTCCAAAATTGATTCGACGATTTGTTTTTATAATCACCTTGGAAATATTCAAATCAGGTGTAATTCGAAGAACTGCTTGGTTGTCTTCATCATTCAAAGCGTTCTGAATAACGTTTGCTAGATCATCAATTTCATATGATCCAGTAGGAATTTCAAATTTATATCTATCGTTCTCACCCCAAACGAAGATATTATTCGTATTATCAATATTTGATATTGAGTTGAAACTGTCAAAATTAGCTTACCCAATTTCATATTCGTTTTTTTATCATACGAATATATTGGAGGATTGAAATCGTAAGTAAGAATCGATGAACATGGTTAAAGTGAAAGTCAAAGTGTATTGTGATTGATTCAGTGAGGAATTTGAGATAACCATAAACATTGAAAAATTATTTATCACTGCATGAAAACGAATGCGTCTCTATGCAAAATGCGGGGTGGTTCCTCGAAATATCGAACCGAGTGAAAATTCTACTTGGTAATAACGGTCAATTCAACGTGTGTATTCCTTTGGAAATGTTTGCTGGGTTCTTTGAAGATTTCAGGAGAATAATAGTGAACATGCGGCAAGAATTAGTCTTAATCAGATCTAGTAATGATAAAGATGCAGTAACTAGCATAGATGATTCAGAAAACCAAAAGAAGAGCTTGAAAAAGTATTTCGGAGAGTTCCCCACATAACTCCAAGCATTCAAGAACAACTTCGAATCACGAAATTACTAATAAAAGTATTGAACTTTCAATTAGGTTCAAGAGCTGGGAGTTGATTGATTATCCATCTTTAAGTGAATCGGATGGACATACGTGGCCAGTCAAGGCCACTACCAAGGTTGGAACGCCAAGACATGTATTAATAGCATTTCAAACTAGTAGAAAAAGAAAAAAAAAAGAGTGATATGAGTAAGTTTGATCATATCGACCTCACCAATATTAGAGTGTTCCTCAATTCTGAAAGATATCCATACAATGATTTACATTCAGATTTCAAAAACAACAAGTATGCTACACTTCATGGGATGTACTCAAACTTTCAAGAAAATCACTATCATCTGAAGAATAACGAGCCGATATTGACCCCGAGAGAGTTCGAAGATAAAGCACCAATTGTAAACATTGATTGTTCACGACAGAAAGAAGTCATCCAAACAGGATCAATAGTGATGCGGGTTGAATTCGAAACTGGTAGAGATACTCCAGAGGAAACCACTGCTTTTTGTCTCGTTTTACATGGAAAAAAAAATCCTATAACCCTCTAACGAGAATAGTGAAGCAGCTTTAATGCGCATGATCAGATTTTTGTCATATATTGAGAAACACATTCTCTTCCATTCAGTTGATATAATCTTATCGAGTTATGAATTACGTCTGAGGAAACATATGGAAAACATGAAGATACTGAAAAGCTGATAGAATTGTACTCTACCAAGAAATCAGTTTTCAAAAATTTCTCAAATATTACGATATGAGTTTAATCATAGATGTGCAAGGATTCAAGATAAAAAATAACAAATTCATTGTCAAAGAGTTTGCATCCTTCGATGGAGTGAAAATTTGCCATTATATTTTCAAACCACCATTTCTACTCAACTTTCCACCTCCGAATTTACAAAAGCAGGCTAATTGGCTGGTTCGTAATTTCCGTCTTTGTGATGGAGTCGATCTAATACATATCAAAGGAAGGGAGGAAGCTGAATATATTCGACGGTTCACTACTGTTCCAGTAGTCGAGTTCGATGAACAACCCATTTTACAACAGTCCGAACAAGATGTTTTTATCATAGGAATTCAAATTGCATGTGTGCATTAACAAATGTTTTTTATTTGTATGAACATTTTTTTATGCAACAAAGTATAATATCAAAATCAGTTTGTTTCATTTTTTCGAGATTTTACTGAATATGCGGTCGTCACACATTCTCGCGAAGATATCCACCAGATGTTTGGTTTTACAAACATGCAGGTAGCAGTTGCGGGTTGACGTGTTCAATAAATATGGCTTGAAAGTAAATAATAATTTCAGTATGTCAGAAGTTGTGACCATGATAACACCACAATGTTCAGTTTTACAAGTGATTCTTCAAGGCTTTCTCTATATCGCATAACCTTATAATATAAGAGAAGTATTCATATGTTTCGATAGTAATGGTACACGAAATGGAAGTTGGCCTTCCTAATGGGCAAGAATGGAATCAACTACAATAAATAATGTTTCAACTCTCAAATCACTCATACCCACCAATAGCACTATGTACAAGTTGCGATTGCGAAAATGCAGTGGCTTTACCATTGATTCTGACTGGTGTGAACTAAATCCCTTTCCCCCACTACACCATGATACAAATATCATGAATGATCATGCGGAATTCAGAATAGTCGATTGGGTTACGTACTACACAGCAGTGTGTGCATCATTGTTGCTGTTTAACCTCATTGTTACAACATGTCTTGAGATTGTCCTAACTGTTTATTGACCGAACTCGTGAATGAACACCGAAACCGAAATGAAAAATTGTACGATTTCACCGGAGAAAAGCTCCAGAACTTTCCACTACATTATCTTATTAAAAATGTAGGTCCGATGGAACTTCTTTATGCATGGGACAAACTGCCATCGAAATATACAGAGACTTTCGAACTCCGTATTCAGCTACCATGCTTTGTCCACTTCAATCGCACTGAATGGAGAGATCATGTAGACGGCCTTTCTCAGGAACAATCAAGCTGTCATGTTTGTATAGGGGGCCTCGAGCGATGTGGATGATATTAATATTTTGTATTGAATGAATGTAATAAAACAAATTCACTCGATAATGATTTTTATTTCATATGTCACATATATAACATATTATAATCTATAATTACAATATACAAATGAAAATTACATCAGAACTATTGGTCAGAGTCTTCCTCGTCAATTAAATCTTGAGCTATTTTCAAGAACTCATCTGAAGTTCCAGTGATAGCTGCTGGTGTTATAAGCAAATGACCCCATGCCAAAGTTTTCACATCAAAAGATATTATATAGCGCTTATCATCAGCAGATGACAAAGCGACTTCATTCCTCAATTACGTATGAATGGTGTGGAGAGAATAAGTGAACATATACATCTTACGTGATATTGTTCCACCATTTTCTACAATATTGACATAGTCTGAAATCTGAATTTGGTTTTTTACCACGTTTTTTGAGACACCTTCGGCTTTTTTCATCACATAACCTGCTTTAACACAGTAAGCTTTCGCACCAGTACCATAAAAAGTTTCAATGAGTCTTGAGGCATATTCGTCTTTCATGCGTCCTATAACAGATTTTGATCTGGGGATTTGGTGTATATTGTCTGTGGGATAATTTGACGTATCGAAAAATTGGATATTTTCTTCCATATTTTCATAGAGATTTCCTGTGAATATTCCTAGAATCAGTGAATCCGTATCGGTGTAGCATAATGTTGCTCCATCACTTTATTTTGCTTTGATGTATCCATAGAAGAAATCGTGAATGATAGTTTTCGAAATATCCAATACCGAAAATCCAACATACATCGGTTTATCATAACAAACACTAGTCTTTTCCAACTAGATTGCAACCAAGTTCTCGCTGAATTCTGTGCTGCATTTGAAATGTGGAATGGCTATCAGAGCCCTTGCTACCAGCGAGTTATTTTTATTTTTCCAGCGTGACCGAAGATTCAAGTCAATTCTTTTGTCGACATTTTCCATGGTTTTTCCAAATATTGAATTTATTGATAATTTGGAAAGTTCTCGTTCAAATTCGTTTAGTGCGGAATTTCGAAGATGCGTGTTCAGGTCAATATAGGACCTCAACCACGCCGATTGGGAGAATTCCAAGATTCTATAGATTTTCGTTAGTTTCAAACCATATTTCAAACACTGCTTCAAATTTCGATGATGAATAACGTATTTGCATTTGTTTCGTAAATTAGGGATTAGTTTGGCGCTCTTACACTTTGGCATGATCATTCGTTCTGGGCAAAATGGTGAATCGTTGTGATCATCGTGTGGGCTGGCTGGATATACCAAGACCACTTCTAGAACGCATCCTATCGATGCATCGTCCCCAATTGCGTGACAGTCAAAATTTTCGATATCCTTAGACTCAACCCACTCAAAATCTCCTGTTGGAAGATAACTTGCTCCATATGAATTTGTTGCATCCAGATACATGATGTATGATGTTGGTTTCTGGGGATCAAAGGTTGATAGGAATTTGATATTGGCCACAGCTCTCCTCTTGCTACATTGTGCCACCCCTCCCCGAATACCCTTCTTGAAAAAATGAATCATATCTATATCAGTCAAGAGCTGAAGTTCTATTAGTGTATAACGTAACATGGCATCCCATCTCAGTGCAGGCGCTGTCAGATAGTGGGCAGGATCTCGTTCATATTGTTGCATGCATACTCTTCTGAAATTCTCAAACATTATAAGATCAAATTGTCTGCTCCCAATGTTCTACATTCGAAGGTATTCTACACATCTATAGCTCTATTATAATCCATGTCTGAAAGTTATTAGCCGGTTAAATCATTATGGAACTTCTCATTCGATGGTAGCTGGGTTTCCTCCAATTTTTCCAAGGAGTCCACATAGTTGTGAGGTAAAACCCCTTTCTGTCTTATAAGATCAAATTGTCTGCTATCTTGAAAGTATTCTCGAACCTCGTTACACTGTTGCACCTCCAAATTTCTGGTGAGTTTATCGAGAGATTTTGGTCAAAATCGAAAAGAGTCTACAAATCTCAAATAAATATATTCATCGAATGCTCTTGACACTTCAGAATTATCAATCTTTATTGACTTTGAGAACGAAATATACTTTTCTTTAGTTTGATCTATCGGTGATATTTTTTTTTTTCTTAGCTAATTTCTTGATGAAGAGGTGAGAGTCATAATTTGTGAGGTTGTGAAAGAATACAGGAATAGTTTTCGAGGTCTTGTAGTTCAAATCACAAATACTATGGGCAGCAGCACGAAATTCTCCTGTGTATTGGTCGTGATCACGAACTTTGATATCTGTTGGCTTGAACGGCTTCTCACATATATGGCACGTAGTGCTATTTCGGAAAGTTTGCTTCTCTATCTCAGTAAATGGATGCATTTCACGAACGTCCTTCATGTGATGAGTGTATAAATCTTGAACGGTTTCATCCAATTTTCTCACAAAAACGCCGGCAGCATCAGCATCGCGATAAAGTACCGACCTTGAATAACGGTCATCAAAATTACTCTTCACATGAAACGAGAACGAATATGGTTCATGTTCAAATACTTCAACTGAAAATGATTGATCGTCACAGGGTTCATTGTGTTGAATTGGTTTGGGTAAACTTTCAAAGTCAGCATAAATCACAAATGGTGGTGACAGTTGTTTCTCAAAGTTAGTGAATTTGAGGATGTTTTCAGGCACTGATTCACCATATTCATTGATTTTTAAATTGGTGGTGGGTATCTTTGCGCTCATATGATTGCAATTATTTTCCTCATGGCTTCTCAACTGCTCTACTGTAGCGAACGATTGTAGATATCCATCGCAAATATATATTTTACCATTGCATTTCGATTTTTGTGTTTTCACTAATTGCCCAGGTCCTTGATGAGACAATAATGTGTATTGCCAACCTTATCGGCTATAATCAATAAATTCACATGTGTTGCTTGACGACACGAAGTGAAATGTTGAGGGCCAATCATTTTATTTATCATCTTCCCATTCTTGGAAGACGATTCAAGACCGAACACATCAACTGAGATATTGTTGAGTCGCTCGAACTTTGGAATATCCTTCAATTTCATGGGAAAGTCGAGTCCTTGGGAATACAACAGGGTATTGTAATGTGGATATGATGACGTGCTCATTGGATGATCGTCTGCAACAAAAATCGCAGCATTGATGGACCATGCGAAGCAGGCTCTGTCCTTATTTCGAATATTCAAAACGGCATGTTTGGATTCTATAGCTCTGAACAGTTTGATGTATGAAGAGGCCGAAATTGATGAGAATTTATCAATATTCACATCCACAAACATGGCATGTTTCAATATCCACCCAGAATCCCGTTCTTGAAACTCTGACGCCTTCACAATCATTTCTTCCTTGAAGTCATCATAATCGTGCTCAATGTTTGATGATTTTGTCAGGGTTTTATTCCTGGTGTTGAAGGACTCAATATCAGATAGTTCCTTCTCTGGTATGACATACAATCCAGAAAGTTCCAGTTGGTTTCACTTCCTGCAAAAATTCGTGAGGATCGCTGAGAGGTTTTGTAACTGAAAAATCGATAGGTGCGAGCGAGTACAACAGGCTAACGGGGATATATCAACTCCATCGTTGCACGAACTTCAACTGCAAGAGTTAGAAGAAACACCATTACAAGAAGTTAGAATTCATTCCGATCATTCGAGATGGTCCTTAACAGTCACCCTATTGCAGGTTACCACGATGTTAGTCTACTTATTAGCCACCCACCGAAGAAATATAGCAAGCATAGCCAAACAAGTAGTCTGTTCCACGCCAGAAGAAGACACTAGGGTAGCAGTCAACGCAACTCAAGTGGTTCCACCCTTGAGTTCCTTCTAAGGGCGGATGAATTATGTATGGAAACATCATGAGCTACCATGTCCTCACGGGATATGCTGAGACCGCTGACGGATGCAGAATCAGTTTACGCTTTGCAGGATACGAGACGATCACCGACTAGTTCTCATCAGATTTGACATAGACTTCACACAGTTAAGACGCATTGTAATTTTCTCTCTAATGAAACTTCGACATTTTTGTGTTCAATAAATGAATTCATTTTTTAAAAAGCTTTTGGTGATAACCAAAAACATAAAGGGGGAAGGATTTAGTTTACACCAGTCAGAATCAATGGTGGAGCCACTGCCCTTTCGCAATCGCAACTTGTACATAGTGCTATTGGTGGGTATGAGTGATTTGAGAGTTGAAACATTATTAATTGTAGTTGATTCCATTCTTGCTCATTCAGAAGGCCAACTTTCATTTCGTGTACCATTACTATCGAAACATATGAATACTTCTCTTATATTATAAGGATGTGCGATATAGAGAAAGCCTTGAAGAATCACTTGTAAAACTAAACATTGTGGTGTAATCATGGTCACAACTTCTGACATACTAAAATTATTATTTACTTTCAAGCTATATTTATTGAACACGTCATACCCGCAACTGCTACCTGCATGTTTGTAAAACCAAACATCTGGTGGATATCTTTGCCAGAATGTGTGACGACCGCATATCCAGTAAGATCTTGAAAAAATAAAACAAACTGATTTTGATATTATACTTTATTGCATAAAAAAATTTTCATACAAAAAAAACATTTGATAATGCACACATGCAATTTGAATTCGTATGATAAAACCATCTTGGTTCGAACTGTTGTAAAATAGGTTGTTCATCAAACTCGACTACTGGAACGGAAGTGAACCGTCGAATATATTCAGCTTTCTTCCTTCCTTTGATATGTATTAGATCGACTCCATCACATAGACTTTCCAAGATATTTCCAAACTGATTCAACGGTGTGTATCCTTCGGACCACTCTATGCAGTGAAAATTACGAACCAGCCAATTAGCCTGCTTTTGTAAATTCGGAGGTGAAAAGTTAAGTGGAAATGGTGGATTGAAAATATAATGGCAAATTTTCACTCCATCGGAGGCTGCAAACTCTTTGACAATAAATTTGTCATTTTCTATCTTGAATCCTTGCACATCTATGATTAAACTCATATCGTGATATTTGAGAAATTTTTGAAAACTGATTTCTTGATAGAGTACAATTCTATCAGCCTTTTCAGTATCTTCATGCTTTCCATATGTTTCCTTAGACGTAATTCATAACTGGATAACATTATATCAACTGAATGAAAGAGAAGGTGCTCCTCAATATATGACAAAAATCTGATCATGCGCATTAAAGCTGCTTCACTATTTTCGTTAGAGGGTTATAGGAATATTCTTTTTCATGTAGAACGAGACAAAAGCAGTGGTTTCTTTTGGGGTATTACTACCAGTTTCAAATTCAACCCGCATCACTATTGATCCTGTTTGAATGACTTCTTTCTGTCGTGAACAATCAATGTGAACAATTGGTGCTTTATCTTTGAACTCTTTCGGGGTCAATATCGGCTCGTTAGTTTTCAGATGATAGAAATTTTCTTGAAAGTTTGAGTACATCTCATAAAGTGTAGCATACTTGTTGTTTTTGAAATCTGAATATGAATCATTGTATGGATATCTTTCAGAATTGAGGAACACTCTAATATTGGTGAGGTCGATATGATCAAACTTACTCATATCACTTGTTATTTTCCTTTTTCTTCTAGTTTGACATGCTATTATTACATGTCTAGGCGTTTCAACCTTGGTAGTGGTCTTGACTGGCCACGTATGTCTATTTGATTCACTGAAAGATGGATACTCAATCAACTCCCAGCTCCTGAACCTGATTAGAAGTTCGATACTTTTATTAGTATTTTTCGTGATTCGAAGTTGTTCTTGAATGCTTGGAGTTATGTGGGGAACTTTCCAAAATACTTTTGTGAGCTCTACTTTTTTTCCTGAATCATTCATGCTAGTTACTGCATCTAAATCATTACTAGATCTGATCATGACTTATTCTTGCCGCATGTTCACTATTATTCTCCTGAATTCTTCAAAGAACCCAGCAAACATTTCCAAAGGAATACACACGTTGAATCGACCGTTAGTACCAACTAGAATTTTTTCTTGGTTCGATATTTTGGGGAACCACCCCGCATTTCGCATAGAGACGCTTTCGTTTTCATTTAGAGATAAATAATTCTTCAATATTGATGCCAATCTCAAATTCCTCAATGGATCAATCACAATACCGTTCAATTCAAAAAGAAGTTCTCGGAAGAGGAATGCTATTGCATTATTAATGAATTTCAGTTTTGTTGGAACGGCACTTTCATCATCTAGCAGAGTACCTTCTATGTATAGATTACTGTTACATGGTAATGTGATGGCTTCAAGGTCAGCAATTATCACTCTTATTTTATCGTAATGATTGAGGTTTCCAGCGATGTATGGCTGATATGTATGAAACTGATAGTTTTCTTCCTAGGGGGAAGGATAGGGACAGGAGGTAGGTATTTGATTTTTTTTTTCTTCACGGAAATCTATAATATTTCCTGGATGATCAATAGCTTTCACAGTTATATTGTTGATAATCTTCACGGAAACTGGATAATACAGAATCGTAACAGGTGATTCGATGATTTTGTATCCAGTGGGAACTTTGACATTGAACTGATGAATTAAATGAACTGGTTCACCATTTAAATAGCTTCTGATGGCCAAATTACAATCTATACAGATAGTATTGATGTTGAGAATCTTGACCTGGTGGTCCGAAACACTTTTTTCATCGGCATTCAGCATTCTTTTTCTGAATCCAAGTAGTGATCCAATTGTGTTGTCCACTCCAAAATTGATTCGACGATTTGTTTTTATAATCACCTTGGAAATATTCAAATCAGGTGTAATTCGAAGAACTGCTTGGTTGTCTTCATCATTCAAAGCATTCTGAATAACGTTTGCTAGATCATCAATTTCATATGATCCAGTAGGAATTTCAAATTTATATCTATCGTTCTCACCCCAAACGAAGATATTATTCGTATTATCAATATTTGATATTGAGTTGAAACTGTCAAAATTAGCTAACCCAATTTCATATTCGTTTTTTCATCATACGAATATATTGGAGGATTGAAATCGTAAGTAAGAATCGATGAACATGGTTAAAGTGAAAGTCAAAGTGTATTGTGATTGATTCAGTGAGGAATTTGAGATAACCATAAACATTGAAAAATTATTTATCACTGCATGAAAACGAATGCGTCTCTATGCAAAATGCGGGGTGGTTCCTCAAAATATCGAACCGAGTGAAAATTCTACTTGGTAATAACGGTCAATTCAACGTGTGTATTCCTTTGGAAATGTTTGCTGGGTTCTTTGAAGATTTCAGGAGAATAATAGTGAACATGCGGCAAGAATTAGTCTCAATCAGATCTAGTAATGATAAAGATGCAGTAACTAGCATAGATGATTCAGAAAATCAAAAGTAGAGTTGAAAAAAGTATTTCGGAGAGTTCCCCACATAACTCCAAGCATTCGAGAACAACTTTGAATCACGAAATTACTAATAAAAGTATTGAACTTTCAATTAGGTTCAAGAGCTGGGAGTTGATTGAGTATCCATCTTTAAGTGAATCGGATAGACATACGTGGCCAGTCAAGGCCACTACCAAGGTTGGAACGCCAATACATGTGATAATAGCATTTCAAACTAGTAGAAAAGAAAAAAAAAAGAGTGATATGAGTAAGTTTGATCATATCGACCTCACCAATATTAGAGTGTTCCTCAATTCTGAAAGATATCCATACAATGATTTACATTCAGATTTCAAAAACAACAAGTATGCTACACTTCATGGGATGTACTCAAACTTTCAAGAAAATTACTATCATCTGAAGAATAACGAGCCAATATTGACCCCGAGAGAGTTCGAAGATAAAGCACCAATTGTAAACATTGATTGTTCACGACAGAAAGAAGTCATCCAAACAGGATCAATAGTGATGCGGGTTGAATTTGAAACTGGTAGAAATACTCTAGAGGAAACCACTGCTTTCTGTCTCGTTTTACATGAAAAAAAAATTCCTATAATCCTCTAACGAGAATAGTGAAGCAGCTTTAATGCGCATGATCAGATTTTTGTCATATATTGAGAAGCACATTCTCTTTCATTCAGTTGATATAATATTATCGAGTTATGAATTACGTCTGAGGAAACATATGGAAAACATAAAGATACTGAAAAGGCTGATAGAATTGTACTCTACCAAGAAATCAGTTTTCAAAAATTTCTCAAATATTACGATATGAGTTTAATCATAGATGTGCAAGGATTCAAGATAAAGAATGACAAATTTCTTTGTCAAAGAGTTTGCATCCTTCGATGGAGTGAAAATTTGCCATTATATTTTCAAACCACCATTTCCACTCAACTTTCCACCTCCGAATTTACGAAAGCAGGCTAATTGGCTGGTTCGTAATTCCCGTCTTTGTGATGGAGTCGATCTAATACATATCAAAGGAAGGAAGGAAGCTGAATATATTCGACGGTTCACTTCTGTTCCAGTAGTCGAGTTCGATGAACAACCCATTTTACAACAGTTCGAACAAGATGTTTTTATCATACGAATTCAAATTGCATGTGTGCATTAACGAATGTTTTTTATTTGTATGAACATTTTTTTATGCAACAAAGTATAATATCAAAATCAGTTTGTTTCATTTTTCCGAGATTTCACTGAATATGCGGTCGTCACACATTCTCGCGAAGATATCCACCAGATGTTTGGTTTTACAAACATGCAGGTAGCAGTTGCGGGTATGACGTGTTCAATAAATATGGCTTGAAAGTAAATAATAAATTTAGTATGTCAGAAGTTGTGACCATGATAACACCACAATGTTCAGTTTTACAAGTGATTCTTCAAGGCTTTCTCTATATCGCACAACCTTATAATATGAGAGAAGTATTCATATGTTTCGATAGTAATGGTACACGAAATGGATGTTGGCCTTCTTGATGGGTAAGAATGGAATCAACTACAATAAATAATGTTTCAACTCTCAAATCACTCATTCCCACCAATAGCACTATGTACAAGTTGCGATTGCGAAAATGCAGTGGCTCTACCATTGATTCTGACTGGTGTGAACTAAATCCCTTTCCCCCACTACACCATGATACAAATATCATGAAGGATCATGCGGAATTCAGAATAGTCGATTGGGTTACGTACTACACAGCAGTGTGTGCATCATTGTTGCTGTTCAACCTCATTGTTACAACATGTCTTGAGATTGTCCTAACTGTTTATTGACCGAACTCGTGAATGAACACCAAAACCGAAATGAAAAATTATACGATTTCACCGAAGAAGAGCTTCAGAACTTTCCACTTCATTATCTTATTAAAAATGTAGGTCCGATGGAACTTCTTTATGCATGGGACAAACTGCCATCAAAATATACAGAGACTTTCGAACTCCGTATTCAGCTACCATGCTTTGTCCACTTCAATCGCCCTGAATGGAAAGATCATGTAGACGGCCTTCCTCAAGCACAATCAAGCTGTCATGTTTGTATATGGGGCCTCGAGCGATGTGGATGATATTAATATTTTGTATTGAATGAATGTAATAAAACAAATTCACTCGATAATGATTTTTATTCCATATGTCACAAATATAACATATTATAATCTATAATTACAATATACAAATGAAAATTACATCAAAACTATTGGTCAGAGTCTTCCTCGTCAATTGAATCTTGAGCTATTCTCAAGAACTCATCTGAAGTTCCAGTGATAGCTGCTGGTGTTATAAGCAAATGACCCCATGCCAAAGTTTTCACATCAGAAGATATTTTATAGCGCTTATCATCAGCAGATGACAATGCGACTTAATTCCTCAATTACGTATGAATGGTGTGGAGAGAATAAGTGAACATTTACATCTCACGTGATATTGTTCCACCATTCTCCACAATATTGACATAGTCTGAAAACTGAATTTGGTTTTTTACCACGTTTTTTGAGACACCTTCGGCTTTTTTCATCACATCACCTGCTTTAACACAGTAAGCTTTCGCACCAGTACCATAAGAAGTTTCAATGAGTCTTGAGGCATATTCGTCTTTCATGCGTCCTATAACAGATTTTGATCTGGGGATTTGGTGTATATTGTCTGTGGGATAATTTGACGTATCGAAAAATTGGATATTTTTTTCCATATTTTCATTGAGATTTCCTGTGAATATTCCTAGAATCAGTGAATCCGTATCGGTGTAGCATAATGTTGCTTCATCACTTCATTTTGCTTTGATGTATCCATAGAAGGAATCGTGAATGATAGTTTTCGAAATATCCAATACCGAAAATCCAACATACATCGGTTTATCATAACAAACACTAGTCTTTTCCAACTAGATTGCAACCAAGTTCTCACTGAATTCTGTGCTGCATTTGAAATGTAGAATGGCTATCAGAGCCCTTGCTCCCAGTGAGTTATTTTTATTTTTCCAGCGTGAACCAAGATTCAAGTCAATTCTTTTGTCGACATTTTCCATGGTTTTTCCAAATATTGAATTTATTGATAATTTGGAAAGTTCTCGTTCAAATTCGTTTAGTGTGGGATTTCGAAGATGCGTGTTCAGGTCAATATAGGACCTCAACCACGCCGATTGGGAGAATTCCAAGATTCAATGGATTTTCGTTAGTTTCAAACCATATTTCAAACACTGCTTTAAATTTCGATGATGAATAACGTATTTGCACTTGTTTCGTAAATTAGGGATTAGTTTGGCGCTCTTACACTTTGGCATGATCATTTGTTCTGGGCAAGATGGTGAATCGTTGTGATCATCGTGTGGGCTGGCTGGATATACCAAGACCACTTCTAAAACGTATCCTATCGATGCGTCGTCCCCAATCGCGTGACAGTCAAAATTTTCGATATCCTCAGACTCAACCCACTCAAAATCTCATGTTGAAAGATAACTTGCTCCATATGAATTTGTTGCATCTAGATACATGATGTATGATGTTGGTTTCTGGGGATCAAAGGTTGATAGGAATTTGTTATTGGTCACAGCTCTCCTCTTGCTACATTGTGCTACCCCTCCCCGAATACCCTTCTTGAAAAAATGAATCATATCTATATCAGTCAAGGGCTGAAGTTCTATTTGTGTATAACGTAACATGGCATCCCAGCTCAGCGCAGGCGCTGTCAGATAGTGGGCAGGATCTCGTTTATATTGTTGCATGCATACTCTTCTGAAATTCTCAAACATTATAAGATCAAATTGTCTGCTCCCAATGTTCTTCATTCGAAGGTATTCTACACATCTATAGCTCTATTATAATCCATGTCTGAAAGTTATTCGCCGGTTAAATTATTATGGAACTTCTCATTCGATGGTAGCTGGGTTTCCTCCAATTTTTCCAAGGAGTCCACATAGTTGTGAGGTAAAACCCCTCTCTGTCTTATAAGATCAAATTGTCTGCTATCTTGAAAGTATTTTCGAACCTCGTTACACTGTTGCACCTTCAAATTTTTGCTGAGTTTATCGAGAGACCTTGGTGAAAATCGAAAGGAGTCTACAAATCTCAACTGAATATATTCATCAAATGCTCTTGACACTTCAGAATTATCAATCTATATTGACTTTGAGAACGAAATATACTTGTCTTTAGTTTGATCTATCGGTGATATTTTTTTTCTTTCCGTTGCTAATTTCTTGATGAAAAGGTGAGAGTCATAATTTGTGAGGTTGTGAAAGAATACAGGAATAGTTTTCGAGGTCTTGTAGTTCAAATCACAAATACTATGGGCAGCAGCACGAAATTCTCCTGTGTATTGGTCGTGATCACGAACTTTGATATCTGTGTGCTTGAACGGCTTCTCACATATATGGCACGTGGTGCTATTTTGGAAATTTTGCTTCTCTATCTCAGTAAGTGAATGCATTTCTCGAACGTCCTTCATGTGATGAGTGTATAAATCTTGAACGGTTTCATCCAATTTTCTCACAAAAACGCCGGCAGCATCAGCATCGCGTTGAAGTACCGACCTTGAATAACGGTCATCAAAATTACACTTCACATGAAACGCGAACGAATATGGTTCATGTTCAAATACTTCAACTGAAAATGATTGATCGTCACAGGGTACATTGTGTTGAATTGGTTTGGGTGAAGTTTCAAAGTCAGCATAAATCACAAATGGTGGTGACAGTTGTTTCTCAAAGTTAGTGAATTTGAGGATGTTTTCAGGCACTGACTCACCATATTCATTGATTTTTAAACTGGTGTTGGGTATCTTTGCGCTCATAAGATTGCAATTATTTTCCTCATGGCTTCTCAACTGCTCTACTGTAGCGAACGATTGTAGATATCCATCGCAAATATATATTTTACCATCGCATTTCGATTTTTGTGTTTTCACTAATTTGCCCAGGTCCTTGATGAGACAATAATGTGTATTGCCAACCTTATCGGCTATAATCAATAAATTCACATGTGTTGCTTGACGACACGAAGTGAAATGTTGAGGGCCAATTATTTTATTCATCATCTTCCCATTCTTGGAAGACGATTCAAGACCGAACACATTAACTGAGATATTGTTGAGTCGCTCGAACTCTGGAATATCCTTCAATTTCATGGGAAAGTCGAGTCCTTGGGAATACAACAGGGTATTGTAATGTGGATATGATGACGTTCTTATTGGATGATCGTCTGCAACAAAAATCGCAGCATTGATGGACCATGCGAAGCAGGCTCTGTCCTTATTTCGAATATTCAAAACCGCATGTTTGGATTCTATAGCTCTGAACAGCTCGATGTATGAAGAGGCCGAAATTGATGAGAATTTATCAATATTCACATCCACAAACATGGCATGTTTCAATATCCACCCAGAATCCCGTTCTTGAAACTCTGACGCCTTCACAATCATTTCTTCCTTGAAGTCATCATAATCGTGCTCAATGTTTGATGATTTTGTTAGGGTTTTATTCCTGGTGTCGAAGGACTCAATATCAGATAGTTCCTTCTCTGGTATGACATACAATCCAGAAAGTTTCAAATTCATCTTCAAGCTATGATGAGTCCACAAATATCCGGTCAGAATTGCGAGAACTTTTGGTTTCACTTCCTGCAAAAATTCGTGAGGATCGCTGAGAGGTTTTGTAACTGAAAAATCGATAGGTGCGAGCGAGTACAACAGGCTAACGGGGATATATCAACTCCATCGTTGTGCACACTGTATCTTTCTATACTATCATCCCACATGGACAATATCGAAGCAGACTAGATTACAGAAATGCAGAAATTCGTGAAGATCGGTGACGGCTTTGTCTTTTTAAAATCGATAGGTGGCTATTCTGTTCTTGAGAGCACAACGAAGTTCCACTATAACATTTCCCAAATCATTTTCAACAGGTTGATCTACTCATTTTCGCTTTTCAGCACCCTGAGTATTAGGTTCCTGCATAGAGAAATAGTTGAACAATGTGTTGTTCGAAGTAGATGCTCGCTGATCGTCCACACTATTGGGCTTCATCTTCTTGGTCGGTGATCCATTCACATCTCGATTATTCCTGCAATTTTTGCGTACATGCCGCAATAAAGAGCTCGTTGAAGAAAATTCATTGCCACAATAGCCGCACTTCATTATCACTCAGTGAACTCGAACGTGTTGAAGAAACGTATAAACTAAGACCAGCTCAGGACTGAACTAGATTACACCGGTCCTAACCCGCTGGAGAAATTTGAGGACTGAGGCTCGCTCAAGACTGAACTAAAGTACGCTGGCTCTTTCCCGATTTCATATCGTTCAGTAGAGGGGTACCCACATGCGCATCTGCTGCCGCATATTTGCGAAACCAAACATCTGATACTCGCATTATTCTGATGACTCATACTATACCCGCATTATTCGGATGACTCATACTATACCCGCATCATTGTGATGACTCGCGCTTTACCCGCATATAAGTGAAATAGACTGAGTGCACGTGTTCTCAAGTACTCAATGATTGATGAATTAGAGCATAGGGTACTTTCCTTCATGGGGTGATTGATTAATTAGGGAGGAATAAATGGAGTGCTCTGATTGGCTGTCTGATGCCGTCATGCCTGGTCTAGGATTCCTGATATGTATCTACTAACTTGTCTGCTTCAATAGTGTCCATGTAAGATGATTGGATGAAGGGGTATAATGTGCACAAAGATGGAGTCGATGTATCTATATTTGCCTATTGTACCTGTTATGAAACCTTCAAAGTCGTCTCATACGATAACTGCAATCGTTCCTGCATCAACTCAATGCATGTCAGATGCTAGACTGCAGAGTTACAGTGTGAACATATCAGAAGTTGAAGTTGCTTGACCTGCAAGCTGTGTGCGTTATATCAGCTTCGTAGTCGTCTGATATGGTCAATGTGAACTTGTCTGCTTCAATATTGTCCATGTCAGATGATAGGATGGAAAGATATAGTGTGCACAACGATGAAGTCGATATATCCCTATTATCCTGTTGTACTCGCTATATACCCTTCAAAGTCGTCTTATATGGTCACAGTAGTCGAATCTGCTTCAACTGTTTGCATGTCAGATGTCATACTGCAGAGTTACAGTGTAAACATAGTCAAAGTCGTGTTTCCTTATTCTGCAAGCTGTGTGCGTTAAACTTGCTTGGAAGTCGTCCTATATGGTCATTGCGAACTTGTCTGCTTCAATAGTGTCCATGTGAGATGATTGGATGAAGAGGTTAAGTGTGCACAACGAAGAAGTCGATGTATCTTCATTTGCCTATTGTTCCTGTTATAAACCCTTCAAAGTCGTCTTATACTATCACTGCAATCATTCCTGCATCAACTGTATGCATGTCAGATGCTAGACTGCAGAGTTGTAGTGTGAACATAGTCGAAGTCGAAGTTTCTTGTTCTGTAAGTTGTGTGCGTTATAGTCGCTCAGAAAACATCTCATATGAGCATTGCGAACTCGTCTGCTTCAATAGTATCCATGTGAGATGATAGGATAGAGAGATAGAGTGTGTGGAGTCGATGTATCCCCATTTGCCTATTGTACTCAATATATACCTTTCAGAGTCGTCTCATACGGTCACTGTCATCGTATCTGCTCAAACTGTATGCATTTCAGATGCTGTACGGCAGAGTTTCAGTGTAATCAGAGTCAAAGTCGGAGTTCCATAATCTGCAAGCTGTGTGAGTTATACCCGCTTTGGAGTCGTATCATATGGTCAATGCAAACTTGTCAACTCAGTACTGTCAAGGTAAGATGATAGGATAGAGAGATATAGTGTGCACAACGATGAACACGATAAATCTTCAATTGCCTATTGAACTCGTTATATACCCTTCAATGTCATCTTATACGGTCACAGCAATCGTATATGCTTCAACTGTATGCATGTCAGATGCTAGACTGTAGAGTTACAATGTAAACACAGTCGAAGTCAAAGTTTCGTGACCTGCAAGCTGTGAGCGATATACCAGCTTGGAAGTCATCTAATAAGGTCAATGTAATCTTGTCTGCTTCGATATTGTCCATGTGGGATGATAGAATAGGAAGATACAGTGTGCACAACGATGGAGTCGATATATTCCCATTAGCCTGTTGATCTCGCTCGCACCTATCGATTTTCCATTTACAAACCCTCTCATTGATCCTCACGAATTTTTGCAGGAAGTGAAACCAAAAGTTCTGGCAGTTCTGACCGAATATTTGGGGACTCATCATAGCTTGAAGATAAATTTGAAACTTTTTGGATTGTATGTCATACCAGAGGAGGAACTATCTGATATAAAGTCCTTCAGAACCAGAAATAGAACCCTGACGAAATTATCAAACATTTAGCACGATTATGATGACTTCAAGAAATGAATGATTGTGAAGGCGTCAGAGTTTCAAGAACGGGATTCTGGGTGGATATTGAAACATGCCATGTTATTGGATGTGAATATTAATAAATTCTCATCAATTTCGGCCTTTTCATACATCGAGCTGCCCAGAGCTATAGAATCCAAACATGCGATTTTGAATATTCAAATTAAGGTCAGAGCCTGCTTCGCATGGTCCATCAATGCTGCGATTCTTCCTGCAGACGATCGTCCAATAAGAACGTCATCATATCCACATAGCAATACCCTGTTGAATTTCCAAGGACTCGACTTTCCCATGAAATTGAAGGATATCCCAAAGTTCAAGCGAATCAAAAATATCTCAGTAAATGTGTTCGGTCTCGAATCGTCTTTCAAGGATGGAGAAATGATAAATGAAATAATTGGACCTCCACATTCCAATTCGTGTCGTCAAGCAACACATGTGAATTTATTGCTGATAGCCGATATGGTTGGCAATACACATTATTGTCTCATCAAGGACCTGGGCAAATTAGTGAAAACACAAAAATCGAAATGTCGTCAAGCATCACATGTGAATATATTGCTTATAGCCGATAAGGTTGGCAATACACATTATTGTCTCATCAAGGACCTGGCAAATTAGTGAAAACACAAAAATCGGAATGCAATGGTGAAATATATATTTGCGATAGATGTCTACAATCGTTCGCTACAGTGGAGCAGTTGAGGAGCCATGAGGTAAATGATTGCAATCATATGAGCACAAAGATACCCACCACCAATTTTGAAATCAATGAATATGGTGAGTCAGTGCCTGAGAACATCCTCAAATTCACTAACTCTGAAAAACAATTGTCACCACCGTTTGTGATTTATGCTGACTTTGAAAGTTTACTCAGAGCAATTCAACACGATGAACCCTGTGACGATCAATCATTTTCAGTTAAAGTATGTGAACATGAACCATATTCGTTCGCGTTTCATGTGGAGTGTAATTTTGATGACCGTTATTCAAGGTCGGTTTTTTATAGCGGTGCTGATGCTGCCGCCTTTTTTGTGAGAAAATTGAATGGAACCGTTCAAGATTCATACACTAATCACATGAAGGACGTTCGTGAAATGCATCTACTTACTGAGATAGAGCAGCAAACTTTCCAAATTAGCACCATGTGCCATATATGTGAGAAGCCGTTCAAGCCAACAGATATCAAAGTTTGTGATCACGACCACTACACAGAAAAATTTTGTGCAGCTGCCCATAGTATTTGTAATTTGAACTACAAGACCTCGAAAACTATTCCTGTATTCTTTCACAACCTCACGAATTATGACTCTCACCTTTTCATCAAGAAATTAGCAACGAAAGGAGAAGAAATATCAGTGATAGCCCAAACTAAAGAAAGGTATATTTCGTTCTCAAAGTCAATATTGGTTGATAAATCTGAAGTGTCAAGAGCATTTGATGAATATATTCAGTTGAGATGTGTAGACTCTTTTCGATTTTTACCAAAATCTCCCGATAAACTCAGCAAAAATTTGGAGGTGCAACAGTGTAACGAGTTTCGGAAATACTTCCAAGATAGCAGACAATTTGATCTAATAAGACAAAAAGGGGTTTTTCCTTACAACTATGTGGACTCATTGGAAAAATTGGAGGAAATCCAGCTACCTTCGAATGAGAAGTTCCATAATGATTTAACCGGCGAATCACTTTCAGACATGGATTATAATAGAGCTATAGATGTGTGGAATACCTTCGAATGTAAAACATTGGGAGATTACGCCGATGAATATACAGAATCCGGTTGTCTGCTGCCAGCAGACGTGTTTGAGAATTTCAGAAAAGATCCTGCCATCTATCTGACAGCGCCTGCGCTGAGCTGGGATGCCATGTTTTGTTATACACAAATAGAACTTCAGCTCTTGACTGATATAGATATGATTCATCTTTTCAAGATGGGTATTCAAGGAGGGGTGGCACAATGTAGCAAGAGAAGAGCTGTGGCCAATAACAAATTTCTACCAACCTTTGAACCTCAGAAACCAACATCATACATCATGTATTTGGATGCAACAAATTCATATGGAGCAAGTATGGCAAGTTATCTTTCAACAGGAGATTTTGAGTGGGTTGAGTCTAAGGATATCGAAAATTCTGACTGTCACGCGATTGGGGACGACGCATCAATAGGATACGTTTTAGAAGTGAACTTGGAATATCCAGCCAGCCTACACCATGATCACAGCGATTTACCATTTTGCCCAGAAAAAATGATCCCGCCAAAGTGTAAGAGCGCCAAATTAATCTCTGATTCACGAAACAAATGCAAATACGTTATTCATTATCGAAATTTGAAGCAGTGTTTGAAATATGGTTTGAAACTAACGAAAATCCATAGAATCTTGGAATTCTCCCGATCGGCGTGGTTGAGGCCTTATATTGACATGAACACGCATCTTCGAAATTCCGCACTAAACGAATTTGAACGAGAACTTTCCAAATTATCAATAAATTCAATATTTGGCAAAACCATGGAAAATGTCGACAAAAGAATTGACTTGAATTTTCGTTCACGCTGGGAAAATGAAAATAACTCGCTGGGAGCAAGGGCTCTGATAGCCAATCCACATTTCAAATGCAGCACAGAATTCAGTGAGATTTTGGTTGCAATCCAGTTGGAAATGACTAGTGTTTGTTATGATAAACCGATGGATGTTGGATTTTCGGTATTGGATATTTCGAAAACTATCATTTACGATTTTTTCTATGGATACATCAAAGCAAAATAAAGTGATGGAGCAACATTATGCTACACCGATACGGATTCACTGATTCTAGAAATATTCTCAGAAAATTTCTATGATGATAATATGAAAGAAAATATCAGTTATATCCTGTACCAGCCTACAACATTTCATCACCCAGTATATGGATGTTTCCATATATCCAACTGCATAGCCTGCATCGCCTCTTCAAGATTTATCAAGAACGTGACGCCATCAGCAAAAATATGATACTTTCTTAGAATGGTAACTGCAGGATTATTATCTAGATGTTTCTCAAGAACTTTTGATACATTGATTGTTATTCCATACTTCGAAGACCCAACACGCTCCCAGAGTAACACATGCATGGTTTACTTGGTTTGAATAAATAGTTTTATTAAAATCAACCCTAGACCATCATTCATAATTGGCGCAGTCGAAGAGGATTTGACGAAGAAGTTTCCAGTACAGTGGCACCTTTCCTGAAATTGTAGAATTTTTTGTGTTCTACACTTTATCGTCAAGAGGTCAACGGAGTTTGGGTAGCAATCCACAGCCATAATTCCAGATGACGATCACCGACGTTATTCTAATTGCGTGAGTCATATTTTCTATCATATTCAGTGCATTGTTACGTATTTATTCCTACATAATTTCTTTCACCATCCATAACTTCCATTCGAACACAATGGCAGAATACAGTTTGAAAGATTTAACTTGTCTGATACCAGATTTTGACGGAAGTTCAGAAAAATTAACAAATTTCATTGATGCCTGCACAAGCGTGAATCAGTTATGTGATCAAGCTCAACAACCATTAATTCTTATTCACATCAAAAATAAACTCACAGGTAGAGCAGCGAAAATAATCAATGCAAGAAATTTGAATACTTGGGACGAAATCAAGATTTTATTAATTTCACATTTTGGAGACTCAAGCGATTCAACAAGCTTATTGTATGATTTGCAAACATTGGTTCAAGAGAAAAACGAATCATCTTTCTCATTTTGTCATAGACTCGAAGCTCACTGTTCAAAAATTCGTACATCTATCAATCTTGATGAACGATTGACTCAAAATCAAAAATCAACGCAAATCAACATGTGCGACGATATTGCATTGAAAACTTTGCTAGTAGGTTTACACCCACAGTTAGGTTCAATAATAAGAGCTCAAAGACCTAATAACTTGAATGAAGCCGCAAATTTCATTGTTGAGGAAGAAAAACTCAATTACCTTCAGTATCGCCAAGAAAAATCTGAATATCCTAAACGAAACCAAAACACCAGTAAGCCAAAACTTGAACAAACACCAGAATTTTCACTTTACTATTTTCGATATTGCAAAAAACAAGGACATCTTCTAGAACAATGTCGACTTAGACAAAGGAATAATTCACGATATCACACTCAGACACAAACGCAACAATCATTCAGACAACCACCAGACAATCCACGCAGACCCTTCAATCACACTGAACAACGTTTCATTCCGAATCAGAATCCACAACAAAGTCAAAACAATCACCAATTTTATCCAAGACAAGGTTTCCAACCCTCAAACAATCAATATCATCACAATCAAGCACACAATCCTAATCAAAACGACAATCGAAGACAAAATGATAGACAAAGAGTTAACCATTTAAACTACCAACTAGGGCAGGAAATGGGCAACCTGACTCTAGGAGAGAATACCGCCCCTCACAAAGCTAACAACACTCAGTATACGCACAACACGCAGAACACTCAGTACACTCAATACCCTCAAAGTTCAACCAACAACCAGACACAATTTATACCAACTACTACCACATTGACATCCCGACTCTCGGAATAAACCCATGTAACTTATTCTATATACTCGATAAAAACAACAACAAATCACAAATCGATACAGGAGCTGCAATTTCAATTTGTTAACCCCATGTAGTACCTATAGATATAGAACTAATTAACGAACGATTAATAGTCCACGGTATTCCAAATACTGATATTTTTATAGAGCAAAGTTTCATGAAAATTCCACATAATACAACAACAGTACCTTTCAAATTTCACATTGCTAACATAGATTGCGAATTTGATGGCATACTAGGATCGAATTTTCTACAAACGTATAACTGTGTTATCGATATACCTAACAGAATACTAAAAACTAATTTCGCGAACATATCATTAAACTCAACAAATACCCAGGTTAACGAAAAAGAACACACAGAACAAAATGTTTCCGAAGAACATCCAGTTGAGAATGTACCGACGGAAAACAAAATTTCGATAAATTCACGATCAATTCAATACGTTAATTTCAAAATAAATATTTCTGTTTCACAACTATTTTGCGAAGAAATAAAATTGAATGAAAACTGTAGAATACCGGCAGCTTTAGTTTCAGTGAAGAACAAAAATTTTGTAACATCATGCGTCAACACAGCAAGCGGAAATTTTGAATTGAACATCGATATCCAAAAATACATTCCCCCTGTAAATGAAACAAATTTTCGAATTTTTCATGTTAACGAGAATCAACAAGATAGTGACAGAATTTCACAGCTGATGAAAATGTTAAGATTAGATCATTCGAACGAGGAAGAACACGAACAAATTCTTGAAACATGTATCAAATTCCCAGAAGTATTTTATCTAGACGGAGACAGATTATCTTTCACGAACCGCATAAAACATAAAATAAATACAGGTAACCATTCACCAATTTTCACTAAATCTTATAGGTATCCGCAGATACATAAACAAGAAGTAAAATCTCAGATAAAAAGCATGTTAGACCAAAATATAATTCAACCTTCGGTAAGTCCTTGGTCTTCACCAGTATGGGTTGTACCAAAAAAGTCAGACGCGAGCGGAAAACAAAAGTCGATTACAGAAAATTAAATGAAATAACTGTCAAAGAAAAATACCCTATTCCTAACGTTACAGATATTTTAGATCAATTGGGTAAATGCAAATACTTTTCCACCCTGGATCTTGCCAGCGGATTTCATCAGATAGAAATCGATGAAAATGATATAGAAAAAACTGCATTTTCTGTAGAAAACGGTCATTTTGAATTTCAACGAATGGCATTTGGACTTTGTAACGCACCTTTTCACCTACAAAGAGTTTTAGACAACATAATGACAGGTTTACAGAATGAACAATGCCTCATATATATGGACGACATAATAATTTATTCAACAACCTTAGACGAACATGTCAAGAGACTGAAAAACGTTTTTCAAAGACTATCCGAATGTAATTTGAAACTTCAACCCGATAAATGCGAGTTTGCACGAAAAGAAGTATCGTATTTAGGACATTTGATAACAGATCATGGAGTCAAACCTAATCCCGAAAAAATTGAATCGATAATAAAATTTCCAGTACCGACTAACACTACCGAAATCAAACAATTTTTAGGCCTTACAGGTTATTATCGCAAATTTATTCCAAATTACGCGAAAATTATCAAACCACTAACGAATCTTTTGAAAAAGGACAAACGTTTTGAATTTGATGAACAATGTCATGAATGTTTCGATCATTGCAAAAATATTCTCACAAATAGTCCAATACTTCAGTTCCCGGATTTTGAAAAAGAATTTATACTATCTACCGACGCGAGTAACTACGCGATAGGATCCGTATTAAGCCAAGGTAACGTAGGCAAAGATTTACCAATTGCATACGCGAGTAGAACCCTTAACCCAGCAGAATGTGAATACTCTACGATAGAAAAAGAGCTTCTCAGCATAGTTTGGTCCGTGAAACATTTCCGACCTTATCTATTCAAACGAAAATTCAAAATTTATTGCGATCACATGCCCCTGAAATATTTATATTCAGTTACCGACCCAAGCAGTCGATTAGTTCGATGGAGACTACAATTAGAATCATTTTCGTATGAAATAATCTATAAACCCGGAAAACTAAACGTAAATGCCGACGCACTATCACGAATTCGAATTTCAAACATAACTACAGACAATTTCGAAAATTTCACAAATTTAATTAAAAATCAAAGCGTTATCAATCATGCTAAAATAACACAAACTAACAGAATATTACTTCACACTAAACATCTAAACATTGTCAGTCTCATAACTCAAAAAACAATTGACGGAGGAATAGAGCCGAAACGTCAAGTAGGACTTTTGGACATACCCGAAAATTGTAGTTTCACCTCAGATATTATCAAAATAAAATCAGTCTCACAGCCGAAAAGACAATATATATTTGTCAAATTGAACGACTTCACATCAAAAGAATGTTTTACCAAATTGCAAAATTTGATGAAAACACTTACTGAAAACACGACATATCAAATTAAAATACCAAAACCAAATATTCCATTAGCAGAAATTCTTAGTTATTTATCTAGAGATTCAAACATCAAATTTTATATATGTCATGGTACTTTAATTAATCCACCAACTGATGAAAGACAATCAATCATAAAGAAATATCATGAAAGTAGGATCAATCTACACAGAGGTGTTAACGAAACATATAATGAACTCAAAAACCATTATGAATGGCCCAACATGAAAAAAGACATCCAAATTTTGCTACAAAAATGTTCAATTTGTCAAGAAAATAAAATTTCAAGACAACCGTCAAAGTACCCATTAGAAATAACTGACAACACCCAAAAACCCTTCGATAAAATCTACATCGATTAATTCGAATTTGAAAAAACTAAAATTTTAACACTTATAGACGACTTTTCTGAATTCGCGCTAGGATATATTTTAGATGATAAAAGTTCTCAAGAAGTTTACGAACAATTATTGAACTATTTCCAAAATTTTAAAGTTCCCAAAATAATTCAAGCCGACCCTGGTGAAGAATTCAAAAATGCGAAACTTAAAGAGCTTCGCAAGCAATTCGATATCCAACTGAGATTCACCGCAATCGAGCATCCGAAATCCAACGGAATGATAGAGAGATTCCACGCTACATTTGCCGATTCATTAAGATGTTTTCGAGCAACGGATAACACAGGCAATTTACAATTAGCTCTCACCCACGCGATAATAAGTTACAATAATGCAAAATCAAACTCGACAAAATTCAGTCCGCAAGAAATTATATTTGGCGACCCTCAGCTCAGTAAAATTACAAATTTATCTACCCCCGAAAGATATCGCATAGAACAAGATAAATTTAACGAATTCGAATTTAAATTTATCAGAGAAAATAATCGAACAGCCAAAGAAAAATCAAAAACTTATCACGACAATAAAACACGAAACACATTTCCCGATTATTCAGTAGGTCAATTAGTTTATTTACGAAAGAAATCAATTTCCCCAAAAAGTCAACCTTTATGGTCCGGTCCTTATAAAATTACAAAACTATTAGGGCATAATACAGCTGAAATTCAGATCAGAAACAGTTCTCATAAATATCACTTTGACAAACTGAAACCATACACAGAACAAATTGAAACTGACTCAGAATTTGATTCAGACTGGTCAACATCTGATGATGAACCTCTTTTTCCAGGTCCATCTTCATCGCGACAAGTTCAACATTAGAAATAAACCCTATCAACAATACAGTAGGCATACTTCAACAGCTAGAATCGAAAATCCAAATTTCGAACACTAAATGGACTCTCCTAATATACAGAGACATAAACCTGATATCCCAAGCTATAGAAAATAACGACAACGTATTATCCAAAATTCATAATCTACTTTACGAACAAAATCATTCTATTTCCTTTTTACCCGCAGATCTGAGACCACATATGATACCCCTGTACTATATTCAAGCGAGAATTAAAAATAAATTATCCGAAGTCAACCTTGATGTAAACAAACGCGAAAAACGAGGACTTATAGACGGCATCGGAACTGTATGGAAATTCATCTCAGGTTCCCTTGATGCTGACGACGGACAATATTATAACTAGAAAATTAACCGACTCGAGAAAGACGATACCGAAACAAAACAACTACTTTTGCAACAAATCCAAGTCGTGACATCCACTATCAAGAATTTCAACAAAACAATTAGTCAACTGAATCTTGATACGAATGCTTTCAATGATAACTTGGTCAAAATAAAAACATCAATTTCAGAATTAGTTGATAGTGAATCATATTTCAAATATCAACTTGAAATTACGAATTATTGTCAGATTTTACTAGAATCTTATCAGATTATAGAAGTAGAATTAGATAATATTTTGAATGCAATTACGTTCAGCCTTCTGAATGTCTTGCATCCATCAATTATATTACCCAAACAAATACTTGTAGAATTAGAAATCATACCTTCTTATATTAGTCATAATAAGTTACCCTTCGAACCAAGTACATCAAATATTGCTTTATACATGGAAATAATCAGATTACACGATTTCCAAATAAATCACAGAATAATATTTGCTTTAGAAATACCACTCGTCATACCAAATACATTTGAACTGCATCATAATTACCCACTTCCTACAAAACATCACAATAACCTTCACCATATGATCCTTCCTGAGTCTAAATACGTTGCTATGTCTGAGGATGACAGATCATATGTTGCATTGAATAATCCACAAGAAGACTGTACCAGAACATTACCAGATATGATGTTATGCTACGACAAGATTCCACAAGCAATCTCAGACAGCAGTCCATGCGAAGTTCACATTCTCCGAGGATTAACCACTACCAACTGTCATTCCATGATAGTCAATATATCCGGCTTCAACATCCAAAAACTCAAGAACAATCAATGGCTGATTACCACAGAAAAATCGCTAGATATCACAATAAGCTGTCCAGACACACCAGTTCAAACATTCATCCTCAGAACAAATTCCATCCTGAAATTATCGAAAAAATGTAATGCTTACATCGATAATACCCAAATATACACTGACGAAGAATATTCCACGAATTCAACGCAGACTGTTTCCATTCCAATCATCCCATATGATTGCTGCATCCATTTCACAGAAAAACTGAAAATCCCAGATCTTAAGCCAATCCCGATTCACAATTTGAATCTAGACGACCTCAAAGTTGCTGAACACAAGCTCAATCAATTTCAAGAAGAAATCGAACAATCACTACATCAGCCGTTCACACAAAGATATCACAGTGTAATATGGTATCTACAGTGTGACCCACTTGAAAGCGGGACACCTCGATGAAATTTGTATTAATTCACCGATTTCGACGAACTTTTTTTTGAATTGTAGAGTTCGAAAAACTGTACTTTAGGACGAAACATATTTATATTTCTACAAAATCCAAGGCCTACTGCGTTTATTTTTAGAGGATAAAAATCAAGAAATCGTATTAGCGATTATTTTACGAAAAATTCAAAATCACCATCAGATTCAGCACCCCCACAAATGGTTGTATACCAAATTTCATGAAAAAATATTCGATATTAATAATTTTGTGGCCAAATCAAAATTCGAGTTCGTATTATAAGTTAATTCGAGTATATGATGAAATGAAAAGTGAAATGAATAAAAAGTAATCATTGATGATTATGGGGCAAATAAGAGAAATGAATGAACCATATTTATTCTGATCAAGTAACCCATGGAAAGAATGAAACAATTAAAAACAATAACTATTATAGCTAGACATACGAATGAACGTTCATCAAATTCTTGTTGTTTCAACCAATCCGCCATTCAGTGCAATGCATTTATCATATCTTCTTCTTATATTCAATATAACTTTTCTCAGTTGTTCTGGCGTGATTTCTGCACAAGCTGCAGTTATTCTGATACGAAGTTCTTCTACTGACTGCGGTCTAGACTTATAAACTTTTTGTTTCACAATACCCCAAAGAAAAAAATCCAGTGGTGTCAGGTCCGGGGATCTTGGCGGCCAGTGAATGAAAGGACTATTCCGACCAATCCACCAATTCCTGTAATTATCATTCATCCATTCTCTCACCAAGGCTGCGTTATGTACAGGAGAGCCATCTAATTGAAATTTCAAATTCAGGCGATCATGTACTGGTAAATTATGTATTGCGTCCCAGAATTCATTTCTTAAAAAGTCCAAAAATATATTTCCATTCAGATTACCTTCAAAGAAGAAAGGGCCGATAATCTTATCATGGAGTATTCCACACCACACATTTATTCTATAAGAATACTGCCTTTTTGCATTGATAACCCAATTAGGATTATCTGTAGACCAGTACCTTGAATTTTGGGACGACACAACTCCGTTTGTAGTGAACGTAGCTTCGTCACTGAACAAAATTTCGTTCAAGAAGTTATTATCATTCAGATATTCTCCCTGAGCCCAAAAACAAAATTCTAATCTTCGTTCTTCATCTCCCGGTTCCAGAGTATGTAAAACTTTTGGCTTGAATGGTTTGATTTTATTCCTCACGAGGCATCTCATGACATTTTCTCTAGGAATATGCAAGTCCAGACTAGCCGTTCGCAAGCTCGAATGAGGATTATTCCGAAAATATTGCAATATTCGCGCATCATTCCTATACTCACGACGTGGATTATTTCTGTTTTTGAGCATATGCCTCGATACACTACCTGTTTCATTGAAAACAGCATTAATACGATTAACAGTACTGCTACTCACTGGAAGTTTATCAGGATGTCTGTTATGAAATTCTCTGGCAGCTTCTCTTGCTGAAAGAGCATTATCTCCGACAAGACGCACAAGTTCAATTTCATCTCCTACACTTAGTTCTCCCATAATAATTAATCACTTCCAAATATTCCTCTAAATAATCGGGCAAAATCTGACGCTACTAATATTCCAACACACTTTGTGACAGCGGCAATAAAAATCAACAATCGTCTTTTGTTTCTCGCGCCCAGTCAGGAGCACGCGATTTCGCATATCCGCGCGGCTATTACATAGCCAACTCACCAAGATTTGATAACCAAGGGGGGTATGCAGTGGATACCTACTGGTGCAATGTGAATTTTGATTTGGCCACAAAATTATTAATATCGAATATTTTTCCATGAAATTTGGTATACAACCATTTGTGGGGGTGCTGAATGTAATGGTGATTTTGAATTTTTCGTAAAAAAATCGCTAATACGATTTCTTGATTTTTATCCTCTAAAAATAAACGCAGTAGGCCTTGGATTTTATAGAAATATAAATATGTTTCGTCCTAAAGTACAGTTTTTCGAACTCTACAATTCCAAAAAAAGTTTGTCGAAATCGGTGGATTAATACAAATTTTATTGAGGTGTCCCGCTTTCAAGTGGGTCACACTGTATGTATAGTCATCACCATCATAATTGTAGCATTTTTCCTGTATGAATGCTGTTGCCGCCGACGCATCCGCAGACGATCCCTGAACAGAGCAGACGATGATTTTCCAGGACATCATGGCTGTCCAACAATATACAATATGTGCAACTTCACAAGCCCCCGTAGAAGACCATCCATCAATGTAAGATTCGAAGTGAGCACCGAACGATTATCAATCGATCCATGAACCAGCCGCACCATTCCAGATGATCCAACAACCGAATCACCCAAATCCCACAGAAGAATTTAGTCCAGTTGAAAATTGTTCATTTCAATCACAATTTTCAATCTCAAGGAGGGAGGAGTTATATCCTGTACCAGCTTACATCATTTCATCACCCAGTATATGGATGTTTCCATATATCCAACTGCATAGCCTGCATCGCCTCTTCAAGATTTATCAAGAACGTGACGCCATCAGCAAGAATATGATACTTTCTTAGAATTGTAACTGCAGGATTATTATCTAGATGTTTCTCAAGAACTTTTGATACATTGATTGTTATTCCATACTTCGAAGACTCAACACGCTCCCAGAGCAACACATGCATGGTTTACTTGGTTTGAATAAATAGTTTTATTAAAATCAACCCTAGACCATCATTCATAATTTATCCAATTTTTCGATACGTCGAATTATCCCACAGACAATATACACCAAATCCTCAGATCAAAATCTGTTATAGGACGCATGAAAGACGAATACGCCTCAAGACCTATTGAATCTTTTTATGGTACTGGTGCGGAAGCTTACTGTGTTGAAGCAGGTGATGTGATGAAAAAAGCCGAAGGTGTCTCAAAAAACGTGATGAAAAAAAAAATTCAGTTCTCAGACTATGTCAATATTGTAGAAAATGGTGGAACAATATTACGTAAGATGTATATGTTCACTTCTTCTCTCCACACCATTCATACGGAATTGAGGAAAAAAGTCGCTTTGTCATCTGCTGATGAGCGCTATAAAATTCTTTTTGATGTGAAAACTTTGGCATGGGGTCATTTGCTTATAACACCAGGAGCTATCACTGGAACTTCAGATGAGTTCTTGAAAATAGCTCGAGATTCAATTGACGAGGAAGACTCTGACCAATAATAGTTTTGATGTGATTTTCATTTGTATATTGTAATTATGGATTATAATATGTTATATTTGTGACATATGAAATAAGAATCATCATCGAGTGAATTTGTTTTATTACATTCATTCGATACAAAATATTAATATTATCCACATCTCTCGAGGCCCTATATACAAACATGATAGCTTGATTGTGCAAAGCATGGTAGCTGGATACGGAGTTCGGAATTCTCTGTATATTTTGATGGCAGTTTGTCCCATGCATGAAGAAGTTCCATCGGACCTACATTTTCAATAAGATAATGAAGTGGAAAATTCTCGAGCTCTTCTTCGGTAAAATCGTACAATTTTTTATTTCGGTTTCGGTGTTCATTCACGGGTTTGGTCAATAAACAGTTAGGACAATCTTTAGACATATTGTAACAATGAGGTTGAACAGCAACAATGATGCACACACTGCTGTGTAGTGAGTTACCCAATCGACTATTCTGAATTCCGCATCATCCTTCATAATATTTGTATCATGGTGTAGTGGGGGGGAAGGATTTAGTTCACACCAGTCAGAATCAATGGTTGAGCCACTGTCCTTTCGCAATCGCAACTCATACATAGTGCTATTGGTGGGTGTTATATATTATAATCATCCTGTTAGTGAGGATTCATTCTTCTGTTTCATGACAGATTATAGTGATTATATGTTTATAAATACGTCATGTCAATAATTCAATTTTCGAAATAAAGATTATTCAATACACAATAATTTGGCGACGAGGATAAAGAAAACATGAGTATAATACCTCGATAACATAGCAGACAATACCAGTATCATCGCAGTCTTCGAAAATAAAACATTGATAATTTCAAATATGGCTCAAGACCTCGCACCCCTAATAACAGCTCTCAGTGGTGGTGTCGCGTCAATTGGACGTGGAAAATTGGACGCACGACTATTGGTCGCAGTCAATTGGACGCGGCGACAATTGGACGCGGCGACAATTGGACGCGGCGACAATTGGACGCGGCGACAATTAGACGCGGCGTCAATTAGACGCGGCGACAATTCGACGCGGCGACAATTCTTCGCGGCGACAATTGGACGCATGCGTAAATAAAAATAATTTTATAATTCCAATGAAATTCATTGTATAAAATATGAAATACTGATGGGCTTATATCCATAATTATAACAAATACCTATGGCCTCGTTTGACAATTATTTTCCTATCTCATGTCGTAATATGAATTTACGATAAGAATATAGTACAATATTTTACCTACTACCAAAAACGCTGAATATTTAATCAAATATGAGGGTTGAGCGTATACATACTTGTCGTGAATCTATTGTGTACTCGTTTTCATCAATAAATATGAATTTTAGGTAAGGTTAGGAAGGTTAGGTTAGGTATTTGTTATATTATAAATATGAGCCCTGCATATTCCATGCAATAATTTTCATTGGAATTATAAAATTATTTTTATTTTCGCATGCGCTCAATTGTCGCCGCGTCCAATTATCGTCGCGTCCAGTTGTCGCCGCGTCCAATTGTCGCCGCGTCCAATTGTCACCGCGTTCAATTGTCGCCGCGTCCAATTGTCGCCGCGTCCAATTGTCGCCGCGTCCAATTTTCGCCGCGACCAATTGTCGCCGCGTCCAATTGTCGCCGCGTCCAATTATCCGCGTCCAATTTACGTGCGTCTAATTGACCACGTCCAATTATCGGTAATCCCTCAGTGGTTTAGTAAATCCCCTTCAAAAACAGCAAAATGAACCATCCACAGTGGAAGATATTCTTCAACGGCAAATACTTACTTTCGAACCTTTCGACGAAAATTGTGAAAATTTTGATAGTTATTGTCAAAGATTAGAAAATCTCTTCAAACTGAGAGGACTTGATAAACAAGATAAAGAAACGAATGATGCTGAAGAAATGGTTCTAATAAATTGCTTAGGTAGCAGACACTATAAACTCATATCCAGTTTGACATCTCCAGAACTTCCAGCTACGAAAAGTTACACAGAACTCATGACCCTTCTGAGAAATCATCTTGCACCCAGACGGAATGTACTAACCGAACAACATAGATTCTTCTCAAGAATTCAATCACAAGGAGAATCAATTTCCACTTACGTTGCTACACTGAAAGATCTCATTTGAACATGCGATTTCAAGACCAAATGTAATCAAAATGAATGTTCAAAAAGAGTCATCAACATGTTGTTAAGAGCACAATTCATAAGAGGTTTGCTTGATTCTAGTACGAGAGAAAGAATCCTCCAATCAGTCGATGTTTCTTTCGAAAAAGAACTGGAAACTGCACTTGCGATTGAAGCATCTCGAATACAAAACCGAGATGTTTACGGAAGCTGTTCAAATTCGTCTAGAAATGTGCATAACGTAGAATTTCGTCAAAGCCGTAATCGTTCCAGATCGAGAAGTAGAACTTTATCAAATCAACACACCCACAATCATTCCAGCTCACATTCGAAAGCAAGCAATCGAAACCTGAATTTACAAAAACTTGGACTCACAGGATTATGTCTCCATTGTGGCAAGAACAACCATCAATCACAAAACTGTTTTGTCACAGGAAAATTTCGATGCGAACTGTGTAATAAGAAAGGTCATATCGAAAAAGTTTGTATTTCATCAATTCTCAAGAAAAATCCAGCTTCAATCAAAGATGTCACTGACACTGTCACCACTGACTTTTCTGACGAAGAATTTTCAATAAATCAAATAATCGATGTTTTCAAAGGCACTGCATCCTTCGATGATTCAAAAATCATTATACAGGTTGAAATCAATAACAAACCTTGTAGTTTCGAGTGTGATACAGGAAGCCCTGTCACAATAATTTCAAAACATGATCATGATTATTTGAACAACGTTATAGTTAGAAGGTAGAGAATTGTTATATATTATAATCATCCTGTTAGTGAGGATTCATTCTTATGTTTCATGACAAATGATAGTGATGATATGTTCATAAATACGTCATGTTAATAATTCAATTTTCGAAATAAAGATTATTCAATACAAAATAAAGAGTATGAGTGATTTGAGAGTTGAAACATTATTTATTGTAGTTGATTCCATTCTTGCCCATTCAGAAGGCCAACTTTCATTTCGTGTACCATTACTATTGAAACAAAACATATGAATACTTCTTTTATATTATAAGGTTGTGCGATATAGAGAAAGCCTTGAAGAATCACTTGTAATACTAAACATTGTGGTGTTATCATGGTCACAACTTCTGACATACTAAAATTTTTATTTACTTTCAAGCCATATTCATTGAACACGTCATACCCGCAACTGCTACCTGCAGGTTTGCAAAACCAAACATCTGATGAATATCTTTGCGAGAATGTGTGACGACCGCATATTCAGTAAAATCTCGAAATAATGGAACAAACTGATTTTGATATTATACTTTGTTGCATAAAAAAATGTTCATACAAATAAAAAACATTTGTTAATGCACACATGCAATTTGAATTCGTATGATGAAAACACCTTGGTTCGGACTGTTGTAAAATAGGTTGTTCATCGAACTCAACTACTGGAACAGAAGTGAACCGTCGAATATATTCAGCTTTCTCCCTTTCCTTGATATGTATTAGATCGACTCCATCACATAGACTTTTCATGTTATTTTCAAACTGATGCAACGGTGTGTATCCTTCGGTCCACTGTATACAGTGGAAATCACGAACCAGCTAATCAGCTTGCTTCTGTAAATTCGAAGTTGAAAAGTTAAGTGGAAATGTTGGTTTGAAAATATAATGGCGAATTTTCACTTCATTGAAGGATGCAAACTCTTTGACAATGAATTTGTTATTTTCTTCCTTGAATCCTTGCACATCTATGAATAAACTCATATCGTAATATTTGAGGAATTTTTGAAAACTGATTTCTTGGTAGAGTACAATTCTATCAGCCTTTTCAGTATCTTCATGTTCCCCATATGTTTCCCCAGACGTGATTCATAACTGGATAACATTACATCAACTGAATGAAAGAGAATGTGCTTCTCAATATATGACAAAAACCTGATCATGCGCATTGAAGCTGCTTCACTATTTTCGTTAGAGTGTTATAGGAATATTCTTTTCCATGTAGAACGAGACAAAAAGCAGTGGTTTCCTTTGGAGAATCACTACCAGTTTCAAATTCAACCCGCATCACTATTGATCCTGTTTGGATGACTTCTTTCTGTCGTGAACAATCAATGTGAACAATTGGTGCTTTATCTTCGAACTCTTCCGGAGTCAATATCGGCTCGTTATTCTTCAGATGATAGAAATTTTCTTGGAAGTTTGAGTATATCTCATAAAGTGTAGCATACTTGTTGTTTTCGAAATCTAAATGTGAATCATTGTATGGATATCTTTCAGAATTGAGAAACACTATAATATTTGTGAGGTCGATATGATCAAAGCTACTCATATCACTCGTTATTTTCCCTTTTCTACTAGTTTGAAATGTAATTATCACATGTTTAGGCGTTTCAACCTTGGTAGTGGTCTTGACTGGCCACGTAAGTCTATTTGATTCACTTAAAGATGGATACTCAATCAACTCCCAGCTCCTGAACCCAATTGGAAGTTCAATACTTTTATTAGTAATTTTCGTGATTCGAAGTTGTTCTTGAATGCTTGGAGTTATGTGGGAAACTCTCCAAAATACTTTTGTAAGCTCTACTTCTGGTTTTTCTGGATCATCTATGCTTGTAACTGCTTCTAAATCATTACTAGATCTGATTAAGACTAATTCCTGCTGCATGTTCACTATTATTCTCCTGAAATCTTCAAAGAACCCAGCAAATATTTCCAAAGGAATACACACGTCGAATTGACCGTTAGTACCAACTAGAATTTTTTCTTGGTTCGATATTTTGAGGAACCACCCCGCATTTTGCATAGAGACGCTTTCGTTTTCATTAAGTGATAAATAATTTTCCAATGTTGATGTTAATCTCAAATTATTCACTAAATCAATCACAATACCGTTCAATTCATACCGAAGTCCTCGGCAGAGGAATGCTATTGCATTATTAACTAATTTCAGTTTTGTTGGAACGCCACTTTTATCATCTAGCAGGGTACCTTCTATGTATAGATAACTGTTACATGGCAATGTGAAGGCTTCAAGGTCAGCAATTAGCACTCTAATCTCATCGTTATAATCAAGGTTTCCAGCGATGTATGGCTGATATGTATGAAACTAATAGTCTTCAATTGTAGTATCACTGAAAGGCTGACCTGTGATATTCAATAATTCCATTATTTCAAAACTAATCCAAGAGATATCAAAGACTGACGATTTTCTGAAGTGAATATTCCGGAGGTCTTCTTCATACTAGGACGTCTCTTTCCATTGTCTTGTCTTTCATAGTATTGTTCAGGGGAGTAAAACGGTGTTGAATGAAAGAATCTCCACAACATGATCAAAGATACTTCTTCCGAAGGTGAAGTCGAACGGTGATTTCTTCTTCACGGAAATCCTGATTGATCAATAATTTTCACAGTTATATTGTTGATAGTCTTCACGGAAACTGGATAATACAGGATCGTGACAGGTGATTCGATGATCTAGTATCCAGTGGGAACTTTGACATTGAACTGATGAATCAAATGAATTGGTTCATCATTTTAATAGCTTTCGATGGCCAAGTTACAATCTATACAGATAGTATTGACGTTGAGAATCTTGACCTGGTGGTCCGAAACACTTTTTTCATCGGCATTCAGCATTCGTTTTCTGAATCCAAGTAGTGATCCAATTGTGTTGTCCACTCCAAAATTGATTCGACGATTAGTTTTTATAGTCACCTCGGAAGTATTCAAATCAGGTGTAATTCGAAGAACTGCTTGGTTGTCTCCATCATTCATAGCATTTTGAATAACGTTTGCTAGATCATCAATTCCATATGATCCAGTAGGAGTTTCAAATCTATATCTATCGTTCTCACCCCAAACGGAGATATTATTCGTATTATCAATATTTGGTATTGAGTTAAAACTGTCAAAATTAGCTAACCCAATTTCATATTCGTTTTCATCATTCAAATATATTGGAGGATCAAAATCGTAGGTAAGAATCGATAAACAGCCACTTAAAGTAAAAGTCAAAGACATATTGTTTCACTGAAAGTTTAATTTCAAATGACGCTCCATTTCACGAATTCTGGTTTAATGAAAAAAGTAAACGATGTTGCCCACATCGATATTGAATGATTGTTCTGAATCATATTCATACATAATATCATTATTGCCACCGTCGCTCGAAAAATATTGAATCAGTTCTAAAGGTGGAGATAAATCTCCATAACTTAATATAAGCAGTCTAATGTGTTTCTTCACCTACATTCGAATCTAGATTCAATATTCCAGACTCATTCTCTCTTATTTTTCCAGGAAGTGTATCTCTCATCAAAATTCTCCTAGAGTATGGTATTTTCAGAATTTCCACATATTTGCGCAAGTCAATTTTAGTCAGTGATCGGCGAGGTAGCTTTATCGGGAGTTTTTCGCGTATGGCTTCGAATACATGCCATAGCCCTTATATAGTCTCAAATATAGCCTTTTCCAGTAGGTGGAGGTGCCGCGGGTATCGCCAAAGCGATTAATGATGCGAAAGCTGATCGAGAACGACTAGCTGAAGAACAGCGACATAATCGAGACATGGGGAAGGCAGCTACTGGAAAAGGGCTATATTTGAGACCATATAAAGGCTATGGCATGTATTTGAAGCCATACGCAGAAAACTCCTGATAAAGCTACCTCGCCGACCACTGACTAATATTGACTTGCGCAAATATGTGAAAATTCTCAAAATACCATACTTTAGGGGAATTTTCATGAGAGATACCCTTCCTGAAAGAATAAGAGAAAACGAGTCTAGAATCTTGAATCTAGATTCGAATGTAGGTGAAGGAAAACATTGGACTGCTTATATCAAGCGCGATAATGAAATAGTTTATTTCAACAGTTATGGAGATTTATCTCCACCTTTAGAACTGATTCAATATTTTTCAAGCGACGGTGGCATCAATGAAATTATGTTAAATTATGATTCAGTACAATCATTCAATTCATATCAATGTGGGCAACATTGCTTACTTTTTTATAAAACCAGAATTTGTAAAATGGAGCGTCATTTGAAATTAAACTTTCAGTGAAACAATATGTCTTTGACTATTACTTTAAGTGGCTGTTCATCGATTCTTACTTACGATTTTTATCCTCCAATATATTCGAATGATGAAAACGAATATGAAATTGGGTTAGCTAATTTTGACAGTTTTAACTCAATACCAAATATTGATAATACGAATAATATCTCCGTTTGGGGTGAGAACGATAGATATAGATTTGAAATTCCTACTGGATCATATGAAATTGATGATCTAGCAAACGTTATTCAAAATGCTTTGAATGATAAAGACAACCAAGCAGTTTTTCGAATTACACCTGATTTGAATACTTCCAAGGTGACTATGAAAACTAATCGTCAAATCAATTTTGGAGTGGACAACACAATTGGATCACTACTTGGATTCAGAAAACGAATGCTGAATGCCGATGAAAAAAGTGTTTCGTACCACCAGGTCAAGATTCTCAACGTCAATACTATCTATATAGATTGTAACTTGGCCATCGAAAGCTATTGAAATGGTGAACCAGTTCATTTAATTCATCAGTTCAATGTCAAAGTTCCAACTGGATACAAGATCATTGAATCACCTGTTACGATCCTGTATTTTCCAGTTTCCGTGAAGACTACCAACAATATAACTGTGGAAATTATTGATCAATCAGGAAATATTATAGATTTCCGTAAAGGAGAAATCACCGTTCGACTTCACCTTCGGAAGAAGGATCTTTGATCATGGTGTGGAGATTCTTTCATTCAACACCGTTTCACTCTCCGGAACAATACTATAAAAGACAAGACAATGGGAAGAGACGTCCTAGTATGAAGAAGACCTTTGGAATATTAACATCAGAAAATCGTCAGTTTTTTATATCTCTTGGATTAGAAGTTTCGAAATAATGGAATAATTGAATATCACAGTAAGTAAGTAAGTAAGTAATTTATTTGAATAGGAAAATCCTAATATTCACAATACATAATTTAACTTATACAATAGAAGCTTAATAAATAAATACCATAACAAAAAACACAATAAAATAAAAGACTTCATGTATAAATTCAGAATAACATACAGTTATATAACAATATACGAAGTGAGTCTGAGAACTACAGATATCAACACAATACAATAACTACTTTAAGTTCAGATGATACATTTATAATAAAATAAAATACAACTACATTCATAACAAATCACAGATATTTTGACAGTTTTTTCTTAAAAGCTACAAGTGTATCACATGCTTTAATTTCATTTGGAATGGAATTATATTCAACTAGACCTCGTACAAATAATGAGTTCATACCTTTACTGGTATTAGATCGATCAACATGAAAATTGTTTGCACTTCTAGTAAAGTGTTCGTGGACCTCATGATTGAACTTGATGAACTGTTTGAAATAAGTTGGCATCAAACCTTTGACAATTTTAAAAATGAAGATCATTGTTGCGAAAGTCAACCTTTTGGTTACTGATTGCCACTGTAAAGTCTCTAGCATATAGGTTATAGGGGTATATCTATTACATTTTAGGATTAATATCATCCCACGATTCTGAAGTTTTTGAAGAGAAGCTTTACTGTTACTGTCTAATAGAAATAATATTGTAGAACAATAATCGAAATGCGGTTGAATGATACTATTAAAAACTGTCAATCTTGCTTTCATTGATATCCGAGCAGATATTCTTGAGGAGAAAAAGAGTTTTTTAGAAATTTTTTTCTGAATTGTTATAAAGTGTTCTTTGTATGTTAAATTTTCATCCAATACAACCCCAAGGTACTTGAATTGTTTTACAATTTCTATTTGTTTATTTTCAATAATTAAAGTTATGTTATCTTTATCTATATTTTTTGTCCTATTGTAATTGGAAATTATCATAGCTTTTGTTTTTTGTACATTAAGTTTCAACTTATTTCTTTTCAAGTATTTTTCAAGTTTAATTAATTCGTCATTCATTTTTTGAACAGAGGTCTCCACACAGTCACCACTAACTGCCAACAGAGTATCATCTGCATAAAGATTAATAAATTCACAATCAACAGAGCAGTTGATGTCATTCATGTATAGTATGAATAGCAGTGGTCCAATAACACTCCCTTGTGGGACACCTATATTTATCTGTCTTGTAGTAGAGAAATGGTTATTTATTTTCACAATCTGCTTTCTATCACTCAGGTAGCTTTCCAACCATTTCCAAGCAGTTGATTTAATTCCATATGATTTTAATTTCTGCAATAGAATTCCTCTATCTATTGTTTCAAATGCTCGTTCCAGATCAATGAACACTGCCACGATATACTTTCCTTTATCCACCAATTGGTTCCAACTTGTAACAGTCAGTTGTAAGGCTGTTTCACAAGAATGTTTACTTCGAAAATCCGACTGGTTTCCTAAGAAGATATTATCAATATTTATGTGTTCAATGAGTTGGTTATATGCTGCTCTTTCAATCACAGGTCAGCCGTCCAGTTATACTACAATCGAAGACTATCAGTTCCATACATATCAGCCATACATCGCTGGAAACCTCAATTATAACGATGAATCCAAAGTGCCAATTGCTGACCTTGAAGCCTTCACATTACTATGTCACAGTTATCTATACGTAGAAGGTACCCTGCTAAATGATAAAAGTGCCGTTCCAACAAAACTGAAATTAATTAATAATGCAATAGCATTCCTCTGCCGAGAACTTCGATATGAATTGAACGGTATTGTGATTGATTCAGTGAGGAATTTGAGATTAACATCAACATTGGAAAATTATTTATCACTCAATGAAAACGAAAGCGTCTCTATGCAAAATGCGGGGTGGTTCCTCAAAATATCGAACTAAGGAAAAATTCTAGTTGGTACTAACGGTCAATTCAACGTGTGTATTCCTTTGGAAATATTTGCTGGGTTCTTTGAAGATTTCAGGAGAATAATAGTGAACATGCGGCAGGAGTTAGTCTTAATCAGATCTAGTGATGATTTAGAAGCAGTTACAAGCATAGATGATCCAGAAAAACCAAAAGTAGAGCTTACAAAAGTATTTTGGAGAGTTCCCCACATAACTCCAAGCATTCAAGAACAACTTCGAATCACGAAAATTACTAATAAAAGTATTGAACTTCCAATTGGGTTCAGGAGCTGGGAGTTGATTGAGTATCCATCTTTAAGTGAATCAAATAGACTTACGTGGCCAGTCAAGACCACTACCAAGGTTGAAACGCCTAAACATGTGATAATTGCATTTCAAACTAGTAGAAAAGGGAAAATAACGAGTGATATGAGTAGCTTTGATCATATCGACCTCACAAATATTATAGTGTTTCTCAATTCTTCAAGATATCCATACAATGATTCACATTTAGATTTCGAAAACAACAAGTATGCTACACTTTATGAGATATACTCAAACTTTCAAGAAAATTACTATCATCTGAAGAATAACGAGCCGATATTGACCCCGGAAGAGTTCGAAGATGAAGTACCAATTGTTCACATTGATTGTTCACGACAGAAAGAAGTCATCCAAACAGGATCAATAGTGATGCGGGTTGAATTTGAAACTGGTAGTGATTCTCCAAAGGAAACCACTGCTTTTTGTCTCGTTCTACATGGAAAAGAATATTCCTATAACACTCTAACGAAAATAGTGAAGCAGCTTCAATGCGCATGATCAGGTTTTTGTCATATATTGAGAAGCACATTCTCTTTCATTCAGTTGATGTAATGTTATCCAGTTATGAATCACGTCTGAGGAAACATATAGGAAACATGAAGATACTGAAAAGGCTGATAGAATTGTACTCTACCAAGAAATCAGTTTTCAAAAATTCCTCAAATATTACGATATGAGTTTAATCATAGGTGTGCAAGGATTCGAGAAAGAAAATAACAAATTCATTGTCAAAGAGTTTGCATCCTTCAATGAAGTGAAAATTCGCCATTATATTTTCAAACCACCATTTCCACTTAACTTTTCAACTTCGAATTTACAAAAGCAGGCTGATTGGCTGGTTCGTAATTTCCACTGTATAGAGTGGACCGAAGGATACACACCGTTGCATCAGTTTGAAAATAACATGAAAAGTCTATGTGATGGAGTCGATCTAGTACATATCAAAGGAAGGGAGAAAGCTGAATATATTCGACGGTTCACTTCTGTTCCAGTAGTTGAGTTCGATGAACAACCTGAAATCAAAATTCATTAATAATGCAATAGCATTCCTCTTTCGAGAACTTCGATATGAATTGAACAGTATTGTGATTGATTCATTGAGGAATTTGAGATAAACATCAACATTGGAGAATTATTTATCACTAAATGAAAACGAAAGCGTCTCTATGCAAAATGCGCGGTGGTTCCCCAAAATATCGAACCAAGAAAAAATTCTACTTGGTACTAACGGTCAATTCAACGTGTGTATTCCTTTGGAAATGTTTGCTGGGTTCTTTGAAGATTTCAGGAGAATAATAGTGAACATGCCGCAAGAATTAGTCTTAATCAGATCTAGTAATGATTGATATGCAGTAACTAGCATAGATGATTCAGAAAAACCAAAAGAAGAGCTTACAAAAGTATTTTGAAGAGTTCCCCACATAACTCCAAGCATTCAAGAACAACTTCGAATCACGAAAATTGCTAATGAAAGTATTGAACTTCCAATTAGGTTCAGGAGCTGGGAGTTGATTGAGTATCCATTTTTTAGTGAATCAAATAGACATTCGTGGCCAGTCAAGGCCACTACCAGGGTAAAAACGCCTAGACATGTGATAATAGCATTAAGAACTAGTAGAAAAGGGAAAATAACGAGTGATATGGGTAAGTTTGATCATATCGACCTCACCAATATTGGAGTGTTCCTCAATTCTGAAAGATATCCATACAATGATTCACATTCAGATTTCGAAAACAACAAGTATGCTACACTTCATGAGATGTACTCAAACTTTCAAGAAAATTACTATCATCTGAAAAATGACGAGCCGATATTGACCCCGAAAGAGTTGAAAGATAAAGCACCAATTTCTCACATTGATTGTTCACGACAGAAAGAAGTCATCCAAACAGGATCAATAGTGATGCGGGTTGAATTTGGAACTGGTATAAATACTCCAGAAGAAACCACTGCTTTTTGTCTCGTTCTACATGAAAAAGATTATTCCTATAACCCTCTAACGAAAATAGTGAAGCAGCTTTAATGCGCATGATCAGATTTTTGTCATATATTGAGAAGCACATTCTCTTTCATTCAGTTGATATGATGTTATCCAGTTATGAATTACGTCTGAGGAGACATATGGAAAACATAAAGATACTGAAATGGCTGATAGAATTGTACTCTTCCAAGAAATCAATTTTCAAAAATTTCTCAAATATCACGATATGAGTTTAATCATAGATTTGCAAGGATTCAAGATAGAAAATAACGAATTCATTGTCAAAGAGTTTGCAGCCTCCGATGGAGTGAAAATTTGCCATAATATTTTCAAACCACCATTTCCACTTAACTTTTCACCTCCGAATTTACAAAAGCAGGCTAATTGGCTGGGTTCGTAATTTTCACTGTATAGAGTATACCGAAGAATACACACCGTTGCATCAGTTTGGAAATATTTCGAGAAGTCTATGTGATGGAGTCGATCTAATACATATCAAAGGAAGGGAGAAAGCTGAATATATTCGACGGTTCACTTCTGTTTCAGTAGTTGAGTTCGATGAACAACCTATTTTACAACAGTTCGAACCAAGATGTTTCTATCATACGAATTCAAATTGCATGTGTGCATTAACGAATGTTTTTTATTTGTATGAAAATTTTTTTATGCAATAAAGTATAATATCAAAATCAGTTTGTTTTATTTTTTCAAGATTTTACTGAATATGCGGTCGTCACACATTCTCGCAAAGATATCCACCAGATGTTTGGTTTCACGATTATGCAGGTAGCAGTTCTGGGTATGACGTGTTCAATAAATATGACTTGAAAGTAAATAATAATTTTAGTATGTCAGAAGTTGTGACCATGATTACTCCACGATGTTTAGTTTTACAAGTGATTCTTCAAGGCTCTCTCTATATCGCACAACCATATAATATAAGAGAAGTATTCATATGTTTCGATAGTGATGGTACACGAAATGAAAGTTGGCCTTCTGAATGGGCAAGAATGGAATCAACTACAATAAATAATGTTTCAACTCTCAAATCACTCATACCGACCAATAGCACTATGTACAAATTGCGATTGCAGAAGGGCATTGGCTCCACCATTGATTCTGACTGGTGTGAACTGAATCCCTCCCCCCCACTACACCATGATACAAATATAATGAAGGATGATGCGTAATTCGAAATATTCGATTGGGTTACGTACTACACAGCAGTGTGTGCATTATTGTTGCTGTTCAACCTCATTGTTACAACATGTCTAAAGATTGTCCTAATTGTTTATTGACCGAACTCGTGATTAAACACCGAAACCAAAATGAAAAATTATACGATTTAACCGAAGAAGAGCTCCAGAATTCTCCACTACATTATCTGATTGAAAATGTAGGTCCGATGGAACTTCTTCATGCATGGGACAAACTGCCATCAAAATATACAGAGAATTTCGAACTTCGTATCTAGCTACCATGCTTTGTCCACTTCAATCGCCCTGGATGGAGAGATCATGTAGACGGCCTTCCTCAAGCACAATCAAGCTGTCATGTTTGTAGATGGGGCCTCGAGCAATGTGGATAATATTTATATTTTGTATTGAATGAATGTAATAAAACAAATTCACTCGAAAATGATTCTTATTTTATATGTCACAAATATAACATATAATAATCCATAATTACAATATACAAATGAGAATCACATCAAAACCATTGGTCAGAGTCTTCCTGTCAATTAAATTTTGAGCTATTTCCGAAAACGCATCTAAAGTTCCAGTGATAGCTCCTGGTGTTATTAGCAAATGACCCCATGCCAAAGTTTTCACATCAAATGGAATTTCATAGCGCTTATCATCAGATGACGAAGCGACTTCATTCCTCAATTCCGTATGGATGGTGTGGAGAGAAGAAGTGAACATTTGATATTGACATAGTCTGAAAACTAAATTTGGTTTTTTACTACGTTTTCTGAGACACTTTTGGCTTTTTTCATCACATCACCTGCTTTGACACAGTAAGCTTTCGCACCAGTACCATGAAAAGATTCAATAGGTCTCGAGGCATATTCGTCTTTCATGCGTCCTATTACAGATTTTGATTTGGGGATTTGGTGTATATTGTCTATGGGATGATTTGACGTATCGAAAAATTGGATATTTTCTTCCATATCATCATAGGAATTCTCTGTGAATATTTCTAGATTCAGTGAATACGTATCGGTGTAGCATAATGTTGCTGAATCATCATATTTTGCTTTGATGTATCCATAGAAAAAATCGTAAATGATAGTTTTCGAAATATACAATACCGAAAATCCAACATACATCGACTTATCATAACAAAAATTAGTCTTTTCCAACTGGATTGCAACCAAGTTCTCAATGAATTCTGTGCTGCATTTGAAATGTGGTTTGGTTATCAGAGCCTTTGCTCCCAGCGAGTTGTTTTTATTTTCCCAGCGTGAACAAAGTTTCAAATCAATTCTTTTGTCGACATTTTCCATGGTTCTTCCGAATATCGAATTCATTGATAATTTGAAAAGTTCTCGTTCAAATTTGTTCAGTGCGGAATTTCTAAGATGCGTGTTCAGGTCAATATATGGCCTCATTCACGCCGATTGGGAGAATTCCAAGATTCTGTGGATTTTCGTTAGTTTCAAACCATATTTCAAACACTGCTTCAAATTTCGATAATGAATAACGTATATGCATTTGTTTCGTAAATTAGGGATTAGTTTGGCGCTCTTACTCTTAAGCGAGATCATTTGTTCTGGGCAAAATGGTAAATCGTTACGATCAGGGTGTAGGCTGGCTAGATATTCCAAGTCAACTTCTAAAACGTATCCTATCGATGCGTCGTCCTCAATCGCGGGACAGTCGAAGTTTTCGATATCCTTAGACCCAACCCACTTAAAATCACCTGTCGGAAGATAACTTGCAATACTCGCTCCATATGAATTTGTTGCATCCAAATACATGATGTATGATGTTGGTTTCTGAGGATCGAAGGTTGGTAGAAATTTGTTATTGGCCACAGCTTTTTTCTTGCTACATTGTGCCACCCCTCCTCAGATACCCTTCTTGAAAAAATGAATCATATCTATATCAGTCAGGAGCTGAAGTTCCATTTGTGTATAACGTAACATGGCATCCCAGCTCAGCGCAGGCGCTGTCAGATAGTGGCAGGATCTGGTTTATATTGTTGCATGCATACTTCCCTGAAATTCTCAAACACGTCTGCTAGCAGCAGACAATCAGATTTTGAATATACATCGGCGTGATCCCCCAATGTTCTACATTCGAAGGTATTCCACACATCTATAGCTCTATTATAATCCATGTCTGAAAGTTATTCGCCGGTTAAATCATTATGGAACTTCTCATTCGATGGTAGCTGGGTTTCCTTCAATTTTTCCAAGGAGTCCACATAGTTGCGAGGTAAAACCCCTTTCTGTCCTATGAGATCAAATTGTCTGCTATCATGGAAGTATTTTCGAACCTCGTTACAATGTTGCACCTCCAAATTTTTGCTGAGTTTATCAAGAGATTTTGGCAGAAATCGAAAAGAGTCTACAAATCTCAACTGAATATATTCATCAGATGCTCTTGACACTTCAGATTTATCAACCAATATTGACTTTGAGAACGAAATATACTTTTCTTCAGTTTGGGCTATAACTGATATTTCTTCTCCTTCCGTTGCTAATTCCATGATGAAAAGGTGAGAGTCATAATTTGTGAGGTTGTGAAAGATACAGGAATAGTTTCCGAGGTCTTGTAGATCAAATTACAAATACTATGGGCAGCTACACAAAATTCTCCTGTGTAGTGGCCGTGATCACAAACTTCGATATCTGTTGGCTTGAACGGCTTCTCACATATATGGCACGTGGTGCTATTTTGGAAAGTTTGCTTCTTTATCTCTGTAAGTGTATGCATTCCACAAACGTCCTTCATGTGATTGGTGTATAAATCTAGGACGGTTTCATCTATTTTTCTCACAAAAACGCCGGCAGCATCAGCACCGCGATAAAGTACCGACCTTGAATAGAGGTCATCAAAATAACACTTCGCATAAAACGTGAACGAATATGGTTCATGTTCACATACTACAACTGAAAATGATTGATCGTCACAGGGTTCATTGTGTTGAATTGGTTTGAGTGAACTTTCGAAGTCAGCATAAATAACGAACGGTGGTGACAGTTGTTCTTCAAAGTTAGTGAATTTGAGGATGTTTTCAGGCACTGACTCACCATATTCATTGATTTTTAAATTGGTGGTGGGTATCTTTGTGCTCAAATGATTGCAATCATTTTCCTCATGTCTCCTCAACTGCTCCACTGTAGCGAACGATTGGAGACATCCATCGCAAATATATATTTTACCATTGCATTTCGATTTCTGTGTTTTCACTAATTTGCCCAGGTCCTTGATGAGACAATAATGTGTATTGTCAACCTTATCGGCTATAAGCAATAAATTCACATGTGTTGCTTGACGACACGAAGTGGAATGTAGAGGTCCAATTATTTCAATTATCATCTTTCCATTCTTGAAAGACGAATCAAGACTGAACACATCAACTGAGATATTGTTGAGTCGCTCGAACTTTGGAACATCCTTCAATTTCATGGGAAAGTCGAGTCCTTGGAAATTCAACAGGGTATTGTAATGTGGATATGATGACGTTCTCATTGGATGATCGTCTGCAGGAAAAATCGCAGCATTGATGGACCATGCGAAGCAGGCTCTGTCCTCATTTCGAATATTCAGAACCGCATGTTTGGATTCTATAGCTCTGGACAGTTTGATGTATGACGAGGCCGAAATTGATGGGAATCCCGTTCTTGAAACTCTGACGCCTCCACAATCATTTCTTCCTTGAAGTCATCATAATCGTGCTCAATGTTGGATGATTTTGTCAGGGTTTCATTTTTGGTGTTGAAGGACTTAATATCAGATAGTTCCTTCTCTGGTATGACATACAATCCGAAAAGTTCCAATTTTGTCTTCAAGCTATGATGAGTCCCCAAATATTCGGTCAGAACTGCTTTTCAGCGCCCTGAGCATTAGGTTCCTGCATAGGAAAATAGTTGAACAATGTGTTGTTCGAAGTAGATGCTTGCTGATCGTCCACACTATTGGGCTTTATCTTCTTGGCCGGTGATCCATTCACATCTCGATTATTCCCGCAATTTTTGCGTACATGCCGGAATAAAGAGCTCGTTGAAGAACATTCATTGCCACAATAACCGCACTTCATTATAACTCAGTGAACTCGAACGTGTTGAAGAACGTATAAACTAAGACTAGCTCAAGACTGAATTACAATACACCAGTCCTAACCCGCTGGAGAAACTTGAGGACTGAGGCTTGCTCAAGACTTAACTGAAAAACGCTGGCTCTCATCCGATTTTATATCGTTCAGTAGAAGGGTACCCGCATGCGCACCCGCTGCCCGCATATTTGAGAAACCAAACATCTGATCCCCGCATCTGCTGCCCGCATTATTCTGATGACTCATACTATACCCGCATCATTGTGATGACCCACGCTTTACCCGCATATAAGTGAATTAGACTGAGTGCACGTGTTTTCAAGTACTTAATGGTTAATGAATCAGAGCATAGGGTGCTTCTTTTCATGGGGTGATTGATTAATTAGGGGGGATTAAATGGAGTGCTCTGATTGGCTGTCTGATGCCGTGATGTCTGGTCTAGGATTCCTAATATATATCTACTGACTTGTCTGCTTCAATAGTGTCCATGTGAGATGATTGAATAAAGAGGTATAATGTGCACAAAGATGGAGTCGATGTATCGCTATTTGCTCATTGTACCTGTTATGAAACCTTCAAACTCGTCTCATACATTAACTGCAATCGTTCCTGCTTCAATTTAATGCATGTCAGATGCTAGACTGCAGAGTTACAGTGTGAACATATTCGAAGTTGAAGTTGCTAGACCTGCAAGCTGTGTGCGTTTTACCAGCTTGGAAGTCGTTTGATATGGTCAATGTGAACTTGTCAGCTTCAATATTGTATATGTGAGATGATAGGGTAGAAAGATATAGTGTGCACAACGATGAAGTCGATATATCCCCATTAGCCTGTTGTACTCGCTATATACCCTTCAAAGTCGTCTTATATGGTCACAGTAGTCGAATCTGCTTCAACTGTTTGCATGTCAGATGTTATACTGCAGAGTTACAGTGTGAACATAGTCAAAGTCGTGTTTCCTCATTCTGCAAGCTGTGTGCGTTGAACTTGCTCGAAAGCCGTCCTATATGGTCATTGCGAACTTGTCTGCTTCAATGGTATCCATGTGAGATGATTGGATGAAGAGGTAAAGTGTGCACAACGATGAAGTCGATGTATCTTCATTTGCATATTGTACCTTTTATGACCCCTTCAAAGTCGTCTTATACTATCACTGCAATCGTTTCTGCATCAACTGTATGCATGTCAGATGCTAGACTGCAGTATTGTAGTGTGAACATAGTCGAAGTCGAAGTTTCTTGTTCTGTAAGTTGTGTGCGTTATAGTCGCTCAGAAAACATCTCATATAAGCATTGCGAACTCGTCTGCTTCAATAGTATACATGTGAGATGATAGGATAGATAGATAGAGTGTGCACAACGATGGAGTCGATGTATCCCCAATTGCCTATTGTACTCAATATATACCTTCCAGAGTCGTCTTATACGGTCACTGCCATCGTATCTGCTTCAACTGTATGCATGTCAGATGCTGTACGGCAGAGTTTCAGTGTAATCATAGTCAAAGTCAGAGTTCCAGAATCTGCAAGCTGTGTGAGTTATACCCGCTTGGGAGTCGTCTCATATGGTCAATGCAAACTTGTGTACTCAATACTGTCGAGGTAAGAAGATAGGATAGAGAGATATAGTCTGCACAACGATGAAGTCGATATATCTTCATTTGCCTATTGAACTCGTAATATACCCTGCAATGTCGTCTAATTCGGTCACTGCAATCGTATATGCTTCAACTGTATGCATGTCAGATGCTAGACTGCAGAGTTTCAATGTGATCATGGTCGAAGTCAAAGTTTCGTGACCTGCAACCTGTGAGCGATATACCAGTTTGAAAGTCGTCTTATGAGGTCAATGTTATCTTGTCTGCTCCAATATTGTCCATGTGAGATGATAGTATACAAAGATATAGTGTGCACAACGATGAAGTCGATATATCCCCATTAGCCTGTTGTACAAGCTATATACCCTTCACAGTTGTCTCAAATGGTCACTTTTGTCGTATCTGCTTCAACCGTATGCATGTCAGATGTTAAACTGCAGAGTTACAGTGAAAACATAGTCAAAGTCAGGGTTTCTTGTTCTCCAAGCTGTGTGCTTTGAACCTGCTTGAAAGTCGTCTCATATGGTCATTGCGAACTTGTCTGCTTCAATAGTATCCATGTGAGATGATTGGATGAAGAGGTAAAGTGTGCACAACGATAAAGTCCATGTATCTTCATTTGCTCATTGTACCTTTCATAAACCCTTCAAAGTCGTCTTATACTATCACTGCAACCGTTCCTGCATCAACTGTATGCATGTCAGATGCTAGACTGCAGTGTTGTAGTGTGAACATAGTCGAAGTCGAAGTTTCTTGTTCTGTAAGTTGTGTGCGTTATAGTCGCTCAGAAAACATCTCATATGAGCATCGCGAACTCGTCTGCTTCAATAGTATCCATGTGAGATGATAGGATAGAGAGATAGAGTGTGCACAACGATGAAGTCGATGTATCCCCATTTGCCTATTGTACCCAATATATACCCTGCAGAGTCGTCTTATTCGGTCACTGCCATCGTATCTGCTTCAACTGTATGCATGTCAGATGCTGTACGGCAGAGTTTCAGTGTAATCATTCTGTCGAGGCAAGATGATAGGATAGAGAGATATAGTGTGCAAAACGATGAAGTCGATATATCTTCATTTGCCTATTGAACTCGTAATATACCCTTCAATGTCGTCTTATTCGGTCACAGCAATCGTATATGCTTCAACTGTATGCATGTCAGATGCCAGACTGCAGAGTTACAATGTCAACATAGTCGAAGTCAAAGTTTCGTGACCTGCAAGCTGTGAGCGATATACCAGCTTGGAAGTCGTCTTATAAGGTCAATGTATTCTTGTCTGCTCCAATATTGTCCATGTGAGATGATAGTATAGAAAGATATAGGGCGCACAACGATGAAGTCGATATATCCCCATTAGCCTGTTGTACAAGCTGTATACCCTTCAAAGTCGTCCCATATGTTCACTGTTGTCGTATCTGCTTCGACTGTATGCATGTCAGATGTTATACTGCAGAGTTACAGTGTAAACATAGTCAGAGTCGGGGTTTCTTGTTCTGCAATCTGTTCTTTGAACCTGCTTGAAAGCCGTCTCATATGGTCATTGCGAACTTGTCTGCTTCAATAGTGTCCATGTAAGATGATTGGATAGAGAGGTATGGTGTGCACAACGATGGAGTCGATGTATCCTCATCTGCGATCATATCAGCTTCAACTGTATGCATGTCAGATGCTAGACTGCAGAGTTTCTGTGTTAACATAGTCGTAGTCGAAGTCTCTTGTTCTGCAAGTTGTGTGCGTTATACCATTTCGGAAGTCATCTTATATGGTCATTGTGAACTTGTTTGCTTCAATAGCATCCATGTGAGATGATAGGATAGAGAGATATAGTGTGCACAACGATAAAGTCGATGTATCTTCAGTTGTCTTTTGTTCTCATCATATACCCTTCAATGTCGTCTTATATGAACACTGCAATGGATTATGATTCAACTGTATGAATGTCAGATGCTAGACTGCAGAGTTACAGCATTATCATAGTCGAAGTCGGAGTTTCTTGACCTGCAATTTGTTCGTTCTATACCAGCTTGGAAGCCGTCTAATATAGTCAATGTGAACTCGTCTGCATCAATATTGTCCATGTGAGATGATAGGATAGAGAGATATAGTGTGCACAACGATGAAGTCGATGTTTCTTCATTCGCCTGTTGTACCTGTTATATACCCTTCAAAGTCATCTCATACGGTCACTGTCATCGTATCTGTTTCAACTGTATGCAAGTCAAATGCTAGACTGCAGAGTTACAGTGTGAACATGGTCAAAGTCGAAGTTTCTTGTGCTGCAAACTGTGTGTGTGTTAAACCTGCTTGGAAGTCGTCTTAATTGGTCAATGCGAACTAATCAGCTTCAATAGTGTCCATGTGAGATGATAGATTGTGATTGTGTTCGACGATGATGTTGATGTATCCCCATTTGCCTGTTGTACTCGTTATATACACCTCCAAATCGTCTTATACGGTCACTGTCATCGTATCAACTTCAACTTTATGCATGTCAGATAGTAGAATGCAGAGTTACAGTATAAACATAGTCGAAGTCAGAGTTTCTTGTTCTGCGAGCTGTGTCAGTTATACTCGTTTGGAAGTCATCTCAAATGGGCAATGCTAACTCGTCTGCTTCGATAGTGTCCATGTAAGATTATAGGATAGAGAAATATAGTGTGCACAACGATGAAGTCGATGTATCCCCATTTGCCTATTGTACTCGTTATATACCCTTCAAAGTAGTCTTATACGATCACTGCCATCGTATCTGCTCCAACTGTATGCATGTCAGATGCTGAATCGCAGAATTATAGTGTAAACATGGTCAAATTCGGAGTTCTTCATTCTGCAAGCTGTGTGAGTTATTACCGCTTGGGAGTCGTCTTTTATGGTCAATGCAAACTTGTTTACTCAATAGTGTCGAGGTGAGATGATAGAATGGAGAGATAAAGTGTGCACTACGATGAAGTCGATATATCCCCATAAGCCTGTTGAACTCGCTATATACCCTTCAATGTCGTCTCATATGGTCACTGTATCCATATCTGCTTCAACTGTATGCATGTTAGATGTTATACTGCAGAGTTACAGTGTGAACATAGTCGAAGTCGGGGTTTCTTGTTCTGCAAGCTGTGTGCGTTATACCAGCTGGGGAGTCATCTTATATGGTCAATGTGAACTTGTCTTCTTCAATAGTGTCCATGTAAGATGATTGGATAGAGAGATATAGTGTGCACAACGATGAAGTCGCTGTATCTTCAATCGCCTATTGTACCTGTTATATTTTCCTCAAAGTCGTTTTATAGGGTCACTGCAATCATATCTGCTTCAATTGTATGCATGTCAGATGCTGGACGGCAGAGTTTCAGTGTAAACATAGTCTAAGTCGGAGTTTCATAATCTGCAAGCTGTTTGAGTTATAATCACTTGGGAGTCGTCTCATATGGTCAATGCGAACTTGTCTACTCAATACTATCAAGGTGAGATGATAGGATGAAGAGATATAGTGTTCACAGCAATGAAGTCGAATTATCTTCTTTTGCCTATTGATCTCGTTATATACCCTTTCATGTCATCTTATACGGTCACAGCAATCGTATATGCTTCAACTGTATGCATGTCAGATGCTAGACTGCAGAGTTACAATGTAAACATAGTCGAAGTCGAAGTTTCGTGACCTGCAAGCTGTGAGCGATATACCAGCTTGGAAGTCGTCTAATAAGATCAATGTAATCTTGTCTGCTTCCATACTGCCCATGTGGGATGGAAGTATAGAAAGATACAGTGTGCACAACGATGGAGTCGATATATCCCCATTGACCTATTGTACTCGCTATATACCCTTCGAAGTTGTCTCATATGGTCACTGTTGTCGAATATGCATCAACTGTATGCATGTCAGATGTTATACTGCATATTTACAGTGTAAACATGATCAAAGTTGAGGTTTCTTGTTCTGCAAGCTGTGTGCGTTGAACCTGCTCGTGAGTCGTCTTATATGGTCATTGCGAACTCGTCTGCTCCAATAGTGTTATGTAAATTGATTGGATAGAGAGGTTTAGTGTGCACAACGATGAAGTCGATGTATCTTCACTCGCCTATTGTACCTGTCATAAACCCTTCAAAGTCGTCTTATACGATCACTGCAATCGTTCCTGCATCAACTGTATGCATGTCAGATGCTAGACTGCAGAGTTACAGTGTGAACATAGTCGAAGTCAAAGTTTCTTGTTCTCCAAGTTGTGTGCGTTATACCCGCTTAGAATTCATCTCATATGAGCATTGCGAACTCGTCTGCTTCAATAGTATCCATGTGAGATCATAGGATGGAGCGATAGAGTGTGCACTTCGATGAATTCAATGTATCTTCATCTACGATCATATCAGCTTCAACTGTGAGCATGTGAGATGCTAGACTGAAGAGTTTCTGTGTGAACATAGTGGTAGTCGAAGTCTCTTGTTTTGCAAGTTGTGTGCGTTATACCATTCTAGAAGTCATCTTATATGGTCATCGTGAGCTTGTCTGCTTCAATAGCATCCATGTGAGATGATAGGATAAAGAGATATAGTGTGCACAACGATGAAGTCGATGTATCCCCATTTGCCTATTCTACTCGTTATATACCCTTCAAAGTCGTCTTATACGGTCACTGCCATCGTATATGCTTCAACTGTATGCAGGTCAGATGTTATACTGCACCGAATGTCAGATGCTGAACTGCAGAGTTACAGTGTAAATATAGCTAAAGTCGGAGTTTGTTGTTCTGCAAGCTGTGTGAGTTATACCCGCCTGGGAGTCGTTTTATATGGTCAATGCAAACTCGTCTACTCGATAGTGTCAAGTCGAGAGGATAGGATAGAGAGATAAAGTGTGCACAACGATGAAGTCGATGTATCTTCATTTGCCTATTGTACTCGTTATATACCCCATTTGCCTATTATACTCGTTATATACCCATCAATGTCATCTTATACGGTCACTGCAATCATATATGCTTCAACTGTATGCAGGTCGGATGTTATACTGCGTTACAGTGTGAACATAGTCAGAGTCGAGGTTCCTTGTTCTGCAAGCTGTCTGCGTTGAACCAGCTCGAAAGTCGTCTTATATGGAAATTGCGAACTTGTCTGCTTCAATAGTGTCCATGTAAGATGATTTGATGAAGAGGTATAATGTGCACAACGATGGAGTCGATGTATCTTTATTTGCCTATCGTACCTGTACCTATAAACCCGTCGATGTATCTCCATTTGCCTATTGTACTCGTTATATTACTCTCAGAGTCGTCTTATACGGTCACCTCAATCGTATATGGTTCAACTGTATGCATCAACAATCTTCTGTATAATTCTTGCGGAAATGAAAACTCTGTGCACTCGATTGAAGAAGCTGGTGCTATCAATACTAACACGAAAGAAATATCCAATATTATGAATGACTTTTTCGTGAATATTGGGCCACACTTGTCATACCAAATCCCTAATGTTCCATTTGTTAACCAGCAAAATGAAGAGCAGGGCTCAATGTTTTTATTTCCCACAACGGCTGACGAGATTCGAACTACCATACAAATAATGGACGCCAATAAGGCCAGCGGTATAGATGACATAAGTGTAAGAGTGGTCAAATCTTCAATCGACGAGTGTTCTGTTCTTATTGGTGCGATGATTAATTTGTCATTCATTAGTGGCAGCGTTCCTGCAGGACCAAAATATGCGAAAGTGATACCGATCTTCAAGTCTGGAAGCCGCACACTCCCAACAAACTATCGCCCGATTTCACTCCTGCCCACGTTTTCTAAAATACTTGTAGATTGTGTAAATCGTCGACTTGTGCAATATCTCGAGAGAATAAAATTTCTACACGACTGTCAGTATGGCTTTCGAAGGTCATGCGATACTGGAATTGCTGTGGTTGACTTGATTTCAGACTCGCAAATGAAAGTTGATAACGGTGAAATTTGCTCGTTGGTCTCGCTTGACCTGAGAAAGGCATTTGACACCGTAGATCATGATATATTGATACGTGAGCTCAGTAATATAGGAATAAGAGGGCTAGCTAATGATTGGTTTGTCGGATATCTGAGTGGCAGAGAACAGTTGACCAGTACCAATGGCATTAGAAGTGACCTAAAAGATATAAAATGTGGTTTGCCACGAGGCTCGATTCTGGGACCCACACTTTCTTTAATATATATAAACGAATTATCTTTGCAACCCCTGATCGGTGACTTGAAATTGTATGCGGACGACACAACCTTAGTATATGTCGGTAAGGATGTTACATCCATTAGAAGATCAATAGCAGATGACTTACTACATATACAGAATTGGCTGAATTCTCACAAACTAATATATATATATATATAAGAAGAAGAAGAAAGATATTGTGTATGAACACAGAGCCAGAGTATGAAGTGGAAGATTGTAGGTTTAATCCGTTCCGTGAGTGGAATGTCAATTGGTGCAAGACAGTCTGTTTCAGCTCGCCAAGCATCATCAGTTGCACTAGGCCAATCGACAATCCACTCACGGACCGGTCACTGTTTGAAGACCAATATGTAGTCTTCAACAGTGCGGAATACGGATTTTTGGTACAGTGCCACCTACTAGCACTAGACAGAAAACGTGCTTTTCGGGCAGCGACGTAGGAGTACAGATATCTCTGTTATTACACCTACGTGCCCCGAGTGCACCTCGATAGTGTGGTATTAACCACAGACAGAGTGAAGAAGAAGAAGAAGAAAGATATTGTGTATGAACACAGAGCCAGAGTATGAAGTGAAAGATTGTAGGTTTAATCCGTTCCGTGAGTGGAATGTCAATTGGTGCAAGACCGTCTGTTTCAGCTCGCCAAGCATCATCAGTTGCACTAGGCCAATCGACAATCCACTCACGGACCGGTCACTATTTGAAGACCAACATGTAGTCTTCAACAGTGCGGAATACGGATGTTTGGTACAGTGCCACCTACTAGCACTAGACAGAAAACGTGCTTTTCGGGCAGCGACGTAGGAGTACAGATATCTCTGTTATTACACCTACGTGCCCCGAGTGCACCTCGATAGTGTGGTATTAACCACAGACAGAGTGAAGAAGAAGAAGAAGAAAGATATTGTGTATGAACACAGAGCCAGAGTATGAAGTGAAAGATTGTAGGTTTAATCCGTTCCGTGAGTGGAATGTCAATTGGTGCAAGACAGTCTGTTTCAGCTCGCCAAGCATCATCAGTTGCACTAGGCCAATCGACAATCCACTCACGGACCGGTCACTATTTGAAGACCAACATGTAGTCTTCAACAGTGCGGAATACGGATGTTTGGTACAGTGCCACCTACTAGCACTAGACAGAAAACGTGCTTTTCGGGCAGCGACGTAGGAGTACAGATATCTCTGTTATTACACCTACGTGCCCCGAGTGCACCTCGATAGTGTGGTATTAACCACAGACAGAGTGAAGAAGAAGAAGAAGAAAGATATTGTGTATGAACACAGAGCCAGAGTATGAAGTGAAAGATTGTAGGTTTAATCCGTTCCGTGAGTGGAATGTCAATTGGTGCAAGACAGTCTGTTTCAGCTCGCCAAGCATCATCAGTCGCACTAGGCCAATCGACAATCCACTCACGGACCGGTCACTATTTGAAGACCAACATGTAGTCTTCAACAGTGCGGAATACGGATGTTTGGTACAGTGCCACCTACTAGCACTAGACAGAAAACGTGCTTTTCGGGCAGCGACGTAGGAGTACAGATATCTCTGTTATTACACCTACGTGCCATGAGTGCACCTCGATAGTGTGGTATTAACCACAGACAGAGTGAAGAAGAAGAAGAAGAAGAAGAAAGATATTGTGTATGAACACAGAGCCAGAGTATGAAGTGAAAGATTGTAGGTTTAATCCGTTCCGTGAGTGGAATGTCAATTGGTGCAAGACAGTCTGTTTCAGCTCGCCAAGCATCATCAGTTGCACTAGGCCAATCGACAATCCACTCACGGACCGGTCACTATTTGAAGACCAACATGTAGTCTTCAACAGTGCGGAATACGGATGTTTGGTACAGTGCCACCTACTAGCACTAGACAGAAAACGTGCTTGGCCTAGTGCAACTGATGATGCTTGGCGAGCTGAAACAGACTGTCTTGCACCAATTGACATTCCACTCACGGAACGGATTAAACCTACAATCTTTCACTTCATACTCTGGCTCTGTGTTCTTACACAATATCTTTCTTCTTCTTCTTCTTCACTCTGTCTGTGGTTAATACCACACTATCGAGATGCACTCGGGGCACGTAGGTGTAATAACAGAGATATCTGTACTCCTACGTCGCTGCCCGAAAAGCACGTTTTCTGTCTAGTGCTAGTAGGTGGCACTGTACCAAACATCCGTATTCCGCACTGTTGAAGACTACATGTTGGTCTTCAAATAGTGACCGGTCCGTGAGTGGATTGTCGATTGGCCTAGTGCAACTGATGATGCTTGGCGAGCTGAAACAGACTGTCTTGCACCAATTGACATTCCACTCACGGAACGGATTAAACCTACAATCTTTCACTTCATACTCTGGCTCTGTGTTCATACACAATATCTTTCTTCTTCTTCTTCTTCACTCTGTCTGTGGTTAATACCACACTATCGAGGTGCACTCGGGGCACGTAGGTGTAATAATAGAGATATCTGTACTCCTACGTCGCTGCCCGAAAAGCACGTTTTCTGTCTAGTGCTAGTAGGTGGCACTGTACCAAACATCCGTATTCCGCACTGTTGAAGACTACATGTTGGTCTTCAAATAGTGACCGGTCCGTGAGTGGATTGTCGATTGGCCTAGTGCAACTGATGATGCTTGGCGAGCTGAAACAGACTGTCTTGCACCAATTGACATTCCACTCACGGAACGGATTAAACCTACAATCTTTCACTTCATACTCTGGCTCTGTGTTCATACACAATATCTTTCTTCTTCTTCTTCTTCACTCTGTCTGTGGTTAATACCACACTATCGAGGTGCACTCGGGGCACGTAGGTGTAATAACAGAGATATCTGTACTCCTACGTCGCTGCCCGAAAAGCACGTTTTCTGTCTAGTGCTAGTAGGTGGCACTGTACCAATAATCCGTATTCCGCACTGTTGAAGACTACATGTTGGTCTTCAAATAGTGACCGGTCCGTGAGTGGATTGTCGATTGGCCTAGTGCAACTGATGATGCTTGGCGAGCTGAAACAGACTGTCTTGCACCAATTGACATTCCACTCACGGAACGGATTAAACCTACAATCTTTCACTTCATACTCTGGCTCTGTGTTCATACACAATATCTTTCTTCTTCTTCTTCTTCACTCTGTCTGTGGTTAATACCACACTATCGAGGAGCACTCGGGGCACGTAGGTGTAATAACAGAGATATCTGTACTCCTACGTCGCTGCCCGAAAAGCACGTTTTCTGTCTAGTGCTAGTAGGTGGCACTGTACCAAACATCCGTATTCCGCACTGTTGAAGACTACATGTTGGTCTTCAAATAGTGACCGGTCCGTGAGTGGATTGTCGATTGGCCTAGTGCAACTGATGATGCTTGGCGAGCTGAAACAGACTGTCTTGCACCAATTGACATTCCACTCACGGAACGGATTAAACCTACAATCTTTCACTTCATACTCTGGCTCTGTGTTCATACACAATATCTTTCTTCTTCTTCTTCTTCACTCTGTCTGTGGTTAATACCACACTATCGAGGTGCACTCGGGGCACGTAGGTGTAATAACAGAGATATCTGTACTCCTACGTCGCTGCCCGAAAAGCACGTTTTCTGTCTAGTGCTAGTAGGTGGCACTGTACCAAACATCCGTATTCCGCACTGTTGAAGACTACATGTTGGTCTTCAAATAGTGACCGGTCCGTGAGTGGATTGTCGATTGGCCTAGTGCAACTGATGATGCTTGGCGAGCTGAAACAGACTGTCTTGCACCAATTGACATTCCACTCACGGAACGGATTAAACCTACAATCTTTCACTATATATATATATATATATATATATAGCTGTTTTCTGATCGTTAATGAAATCATCTTATAAATTTCATACAGAACTCCAATGAATGGTGATATTTTTTTCTTAACATGGGTTACATGTTTTTTCCATGAAAGCACTTCATCAATGTATAGTCCTAGGTATTTGGTTGATTTTGAGTATGTTAGCTGGCTACCACCAAAATGAATAGGGGATCCAATTTCACTTTTGGATGTTTTGGAAATGACCATATACGAAGACTTGTCAATATTGAGGGTTAGTTTGTGAGAATTCAGCCAATTCTGTATATGTAGTAAGTCATCTGCTATTGATTTTCTTATGGATGTAACATCCTCACCGACGTATACTAAGGTTGTGTCGTCCGCATACAATTTCAAGTCACCGATCAGGGGTTGCAAAGATAATTCGTTTATATATATTAAAAAAAGTGTGGGTCCCAGAATCGAGCCTCGTGGCACACCACATTTTATATCTTTCAGGTCACTTCTAATGCCATTGGTACTGGTCAACTGTTTAAGGCCACTCAGATATCCGACAAACCAATCATTAGCTAGCCCTCTTATTACTGAGCTCACGTATCAATATATCAATATATCATGATCTACGGTGTCAAATGCCTTTTGCAGGTCAAGCGAGACCAACGAGCAAATTTCACCCTTATCAACTTTCATTTGCGAGTCTGAAATCAAGTCAACCACAGCAATTTCAGTATCGCTTGACCTTCGAAAGCCATACTGACAGTCGTGTAGAAATTTTATTCTCTCGAGATATGAAGTCGGGCGATAGTTTGTTGGGAGTGTACGGCTTCCAGACTTGAAGATCGGTATCATTTTCGCATATTTTGGTCCTGCAGGAACGCTGCCACTAATGAATGACGAATTAATCATCGCACCAATAAGAACAGAACACTCGTCGATTAAAGATTTGACCACTCCTACACTTATGTCATCTATACCGCTGGCCTTATTGGCGTCCATTATTTGTATGGTAGTTCGAATCTTGTCAGCCGTTGTGGAAAATAAAAACATTGAGCCCTGCTCTTCATTTTGCTGGTTAACAAATGGAACATTAGGGATTTGGTATGACAAGTGTGGCCCAATATTCACGAAAAAGTCATTCATAATATTGGATATTTCTTTCGTGTTAGTATTGATAGCACCAGCTTCTTCAATCGAGTGCACAGAGTTTTCATTTCCGCAAGAATCATACAGAAGATTGTTGATGCATACAGTTGAAGCATATACGATTGAGGTGACCGTATAAGACGACTCTGAGAGGAATATAACGAGTACAATAGGCGAATGGAGATACATCGACGGGTTTATAGGTACAGGTAAAATAGGCAAATAAAGATACATCGACTCCATCGTTGTGCACATTATACCTCTTTATCAAATCATCTCACATGGACACTATTGAAGCAGACAAGTTCGCAATTTCCATATAAGACGACTTCCGAGCTGGTTCAACGCAGACAGCTTGCAGAACAAGGAACCTCGACTCTGACTATGTTCACACTGTAACGCAGTATAACATCCGACCTGCATACAGTTGAAGCATATATGATTGCAGTGACCGTATAAGATGACATTGATGGGTATATAACGAGTATAATAGGTAAATGGGGTATATAACGAGTACAATAGGCAAATGAAGATACATCGACTTCATCGTTGTGCACACTTTATCTCTCTATCATATCATCTCGACTTGACACTATCGAGTAGACGAGTTTGCATTGACCATATAAAACGACTCCCAGGCGGGTATAACTCACACAGCTTGCAGAACAACAAACTCCGACTTTAGCTATATTTACACTGTAACTCTGCAGTTCAGCATCTGACATTCGGTGCAGTATAACATCTGACCTGCATACAGTTGAAGCATATACGATGGCAGTGACCGTATAAGACGACTTTGAAGGGTATATAACGAGTAGAATAGGCAAATGGGGATACATCGACTTCATCGTTGTGCACACTATATCTCTTTATCCTATCATCTCACATGGATGCTATTAAAGCAGACAAGCTCACGATGACCATATAAGATGACTTCTAGAATGGTATAACGCACACAACTTGCAAAACAAGAGACTTCGACTACCACTATGTTCACACAGAAACTCTTCAGTCTAGCCTCTCACATGCATACAGTTGAAGCTGATATGATCGTAGATGAAGATACATTGACTTCATCGAAGTGCACACTCTATCGCTCCATTCCATGATCTCACATGGATACTATTGAAGCAGACGAGTTCGCAATGCTCATATGAGATGACTTCTAAGCGGGTATAACGCACACAACTTGGAGAACAAGAAACTTTGACTTCGACTATGTTCACACTGTAACTCTGCAGTCTAGCATCTGACATGCATACAGTTGATGCAGGAACGATTGCAGTGATCGTATAAGACGACTTTGAAGGGTTTATGACGGGTACAATAGGCAAGTGAAGATACATCGACTTCATCGTTGTGCACACTAAACCTCTCTATCCAATCAATTTACATAACACTATTGGAGCAGACGAGTTCGCAATGACCATATAAGACGACTCACGAGCAGGTTCAACGCACACAGCTTGCAGAACAAGAAACCTCGACTTTGATCATGTTTACACTGTAAATATGCAGTATAACATCTGACATGCATACAGTTGATGCATATTCGACAACAGTGACCATATGAGACAACTTTGAAGGGTATATAGCGAGTACAATAGGTCAATGGGGATATATCGACTCCATCGTTGTGCACACTGTATCTTTCTATACTTCCATCCCACATGGACAATATGGAAGCAGACAAGATTACATTGATCTTATTAGACGACTTCCAAGCTGGTATATCGCTCACAGCTTGCAGGTCACGAAACTTTGACTTCGACTATGTTTACATTGTAACTCTGCAGTCTAGCATCTGACATGCATACAGTTGAAGCATATACGATTGCTGTGACCGTATAAGATGACATGAAAGGGTATATAACGAGATCAATAGGCAAAAGAAGATAATTCGACTTCATTGCTGTGCACACTATATCTCTTTATCCTATCATCTCACCTTGATAGTATTGAGTAGACAAGTTCGCATTGACCATATGAGACGACTCCCAAGTGATTATAACTCAAATAGCTTGCAGATTATGAAACTCCGACTTAGACTATGTTTACACTGAAACTCTGCCGTCCAGCATCTGTCATGCATACAATTGAAGCAGATATGATTGCAGTGACCGTATAAAACGACTTTGAGGAGAATATAACAGGTACAATAGGCGATTGAAGATACAGCGACTTCATCGTTGTGCACACTATATCTCTCTATCCAATCATCTTACATGGACACTATTGAAGAAGACAAGTTCACATTGACCATATAAGATGACTCCCCAGCTGGTATAACGCACACAGCTTGCAGAACAAGAAACCCCGACTTCGACTATGTTCACACTGTAACTCTGCAGTATAACATCTAACATGCATACAGTTGGAGCAGATATGGATACAGTGACCATATGAGACGACATTGAAGGGTATATAGCGAGTTCAACAGGCTTATGGGGATATATCGACTTCATCGTAGTGCACACTTTATCTGTCCATTCTATCATCTCACCTCGACACTATTGAGTAGACAAGTTTGCATTGACCATAAAAGACGACTCCCAAGCGGTAATAACTCACACAGCTTGCAGAATAAAGAACTCCGAATTTGACTATGTTTACACTATAATTCTGCGATTCAGCATCTGACATGCATACAGTTGGAGCAGATACGATGGCAGTGATAGTATAAGACTACTTTGAAGGGTATATAACGAGTACAATAGGCAAATGGGGATACATCGACTTCATCGTTGTGCACACTATATTTCTCTATCCTATAATCTTACATGGACACTATCGAAGCAGACAAGTTAGCATTGCCCATTTAAGATGACTTCCAAACGAGTATAACTGACACAGCTCGCAGAACAAGAAACTCTGACTTCGACTATGTTTATACTGTAACTCTGCATTCTACTATCTGACATGTATAAAGTTGAAGTAGATACGATGGCAGTGACCGTATGAGACGATTTGGAGGTGTATATAACGAGTACAACAGGCAAATGGGGATACATCAACATCATCGTCGAACACAATCACAATCTATCATCTCACATGGACACTATTGAAGCTGATTAGTTCGCATTGACCACATAAGACGACTTCCAAGCATGTTTAACACACACACAGTTTGCAGCACAAGAAACTTCGACTTTGACCATGTTCACACTGTAACTCTGCAGTCTAGCATCATACTTGCATACAGTTGAAGCAGATACGATGACAGTGACCGTATGAGACGACTTTGAAGGGTATATAACGGGTACAACAGGCGAATGAAGAAACATCGACTTCATCGTTGTGCACACTATATCTCTCTATCCTATCATCTCACATGGACACTATTGAAGCAAACGAGTTCGCAATGACCATATTAGACGACTTTCGAGCAGGTATGACGCACACAGCTTGCAGAACTAGAAACTTCCACTTCGATCATGTTTACATTGTAACATTGCAGTCTAGCATCTGACATGCATACAGTTGAAGCAGATATGATCGTCTAACATAAGACGACTTTGGAGGGTGTATTGCAAATACAATAGGCATATGAAGATACATCGACTTCATCGTTATGCACACTCTATCGCTTCATCTTATCATCTCACATGAATACTATTGAAGCAGGCGAGTTCGCGATGCCCATATAAGACGACTTCCAAGCCTTATAACGCACACAACTTGCACAACATGAAACTCCAACTTCGACCATGTTTACACTGTAACTGTGCCGTCTAGCATCTGACATGCATACAGTTGAAGCAGATACGATGGCAGTGAACATATTAGACAATTTTGGAGGGTATATAGAAAGAAGAATAGGCAGATGAATATACATAGACTTCATCGAAGTGAACACTTTATCTCTCTATCTTATCATCCCTCATCGATACTATTGAAGCAGACAAGTCCGCAATGATCATACCAGACGACTTCCAGGCAGGTATAACGCACACAGCTTGCAGAACAAGAAAATTCGACTTCGACTATGTTTTTACTGTAACTCTGCCGTCGAGCATCTGACATGCATACAGTTCAAGCATTACGATGGCAGTGACCCTATGAGACGACTCTGAAGGGTATATAACGAGTTCAATAGGCAAATGAAGTTACATTTACTTCATCGGTGTGCACACTCTTCTCTATTCCATTGTCTAACATGGATACTTTTGAAGCGAACGAGTTCGCATTGCCCATATGAGACGACTTCCAAGCAGGTATAACGCACAAAACTTGCAGAAGAAGAAACTTCGACCACAACTATGTTCACACAGAAACTCTGCAGTCTAGCATCTGACATGCATTCAGTTGAAGCAGATATTATCGCAGTGACCATATAAGACGACTCTGGAGGGTATATAGGAAGTACAATGTGCAGATGAAGATACATCGACTTCATCGAAGTGCACTCTTTATCTCTCCATCGTATTATCTCACATAGATACAATTGATGCAGACGAGTTCGCAATGCCCATATGAGACGACTTCTGAGTGAGTATAACGCACACAACTTGCAGAACAAGAAATTTCGACTTCGACTTCGACTTCGACTATGTTTTTCACTGTAACTCTGCAGTCTAGCATCTGACTTACATACAGTCGAAGCAAAAACGATTGCAGTGACCGAATAAGATGAATCTGAAGAAATTATAAAGGGTACAATAGGCAAATGAAGATACATCGACTTCATCGTTGTGCACACTATATCTCTCTTTCCTTTCATCTTACATAGACACTACTGAAGCATTCGAGTTCGCAAAGACCATATAAGACGACTTCCAAGCAGGTAAACCGTACACAGCTTTCAGAACGAGAAACCCCAACTTCGACTATGTTTACATTGTAACTCTGCAGTATAATATCTGACATGCATACAGTTGGAGCAGATACGACTGCAGTGACCATATGAGACGACTTTACAGGGTATATAGCGAGTACAACAGGTGAATGGGGATATATCGACTTCATCGTTGTGCACACTATATCTCTCTATCTCATCACCTCACATGAACACTATTGAAGCAGACAAATTCACATTGAATATATAGGACGACTTCTAAGCGGGTATAACGCACACGATTTGCAGAACAAGAAACTTCGACTCCGACTATGTTTACACTGTAACCCTGCAATCTAGCATCTGACATGCATACAGTCGGAGATGATACGATGGCAGTGACCGTATGAGACGACTCTGAAGGGAATATAACGAGAACAATAGGCAAATGAAGATACATCTCTTTATCATATTGTTACGTTATTCGGGTGTAGAAGCGAACACGACACTATCTATTTTCGAACTGATTTATTTGAACTATAGAAACACTAATTTATAACGAACTTATAACTACTATTTATGTAAAACGATTTATAACACGCGATATATAACTGTCTCTCTGACACTCGCTGCTCGACTGACTGACAGCAGTTGTTCGGCGGTCTTATATATGAGAACACATGGCAGGCTTTGGTCGAGAACGTTCTCGAATGATTTTCCGTCTCCTTCTTTTTGTTCTAGAAGCTTCTTAGAACAAAACCTCTCTCTCTAATTGTTCCATCGATTGTTTCCAGAACATTCCAGAATCTTCTGTGACGTTATTTGTCACTGCGGCATATATTGAGTGCTCGGAAATATGCTGGTGTATGTAGGAATCATTGAGAGATTGGAAAGCAATCGGGGATGCGTGATACAGGATGATCGTTGTACTCCTGCCTTCCTGCTGATGTTTCTAGAGCCCCTCCAAGGGGAATATCATTACACTGCCCCCTCCTTAAAACGCATTCCTCCTGGAATGCATTCTGATCACTATGAAGATAGGGACAACTGGTTTCGTTTCTACAACGTGCAGTATGGTAGAAATAGCATGGCACTGTCTTCTCTCTTGGAGTTCCCTTGGAGTTCCAGCAGCATACCAGAATTTCAACTCCGGTGAATCTAAATAAAACCTCTAGCATGTTCCTCACAATTCTCCAATTCGAGCCATCCAGTCCACACCCCAGCTTCGGAACAGCTATCTTCTGTATGTCCTTCTCGAGTATGATGCTTCGCAAGTCGACTAGTGTCTCCCAGAGGTCCTTGTAAGTGGGTTTCTCAGGAGATCTTGCTTTCGTTATAAGATAAAACACAGACCTTTTTCCTTCAGCGCTGATATCTTCTATTTCTAGTGCTCGACCGACGGAGGGACCTTGTTGACGAAGCTCCTCTAACTTCCCAAACTTCCTCATGAACTTGTTCGCTATTCCTTGAGACATCTGAAGATCCTCGGCGACGCAGTGAGCTACTGCGTATTCTACAGGAATGGCAAAAAGGTCGCGGGGCTCTTCCTCGGTGACGCCAAACCTTGCTTTTGATGAACCACTGTATGTCCCAATGAATTCGTCGAATGTAAGCTCCTTTTCTTCCGGACAAAGTTGTTGAACTTGTTGATCTTGTGTTCCCTCGAATGGTGCTAGTCTGTTGAAATGAACGACTCTTGGTTTGCCACTGGGTTCTTTACTGATGCGGTATATGACATCGTTGATCTTCTTCTTGACGGTAAAAGGTCCTTCCCAAGATCTCTGTAGTTTTGGACAAATACCTCGTTTCCTTTGTGGATTGTACAACCACACCAGGTCTCCTTCTGCGTATCCTGCACCCCCAGCTCTGATGTCGTATCGGTCTTTCATGCGATCGCTGGCGATTTTCAGATTAGAACGAACCAATTCGTGAATATCGTTCATCTTTTTCATCAAACCCGTGACGTAATCTTCCCCCACTATGTCCTCACCAGGTCTACATCCGAAGACCAAGTCACATGGAAGCCTCATCTCTCGTCCAAATAGAACCTTCGCCGGAGTCTGTCCTGTAGATTCCTGTACTGCAGATCTGTAGGCCATCAAGAAGAAAGGAATATGTTGATCCCAGTCGTGTTGGTGTTGATCTACGACATTGCAGAGATACCTCCCTATTGTTTGATTCATTCGCTTCATCTTGCCATCTGACTGTGGATGCAACGGAGTTGTTCTTGTTTTCTTGATTCCTAACTTTTCGCTCATCTTCTTGAACACTTCACTCTCGAAGTTCCGGCCCTGATCAGAGTGAAGTTCCAATTGCACCCCAAAACGACTGATGAGTTGATTCATTAGGACATCAGCGACAGTTACGGCTTCCTGGTTAGGGATCGCATACGCTTCCACCCACTTGGTGAAGTAGTCCATGCACACAAGGATGTATTTATTTCCACTATTGAAGCAGACAATTTCGCAATGACCATATAAGACGACTTCCAAGCGGGTATAACGCACACAGTTTGCAGAACAAGACACTTTGACTCCGACTATGTTTACACTGTAACTCTGCAGTCTTGCATCTGACATTCATACAGTTGGAGCAGATACCATTGCAGTGACCGTATGAGACAACCCTGGAGAGAATATAACGAGTACAATAGGCGAGTGGAGATACATCGACTTCATCGTTGTGCATACTTTTTCTCTTCATCATATCATCTCATGGACACTATCGAAGCAGACAAGTTTGGATTGACCATATAAGATGACTTCCAAGCGGGTATAACGCACAGCTTGCAGAACAAAAAACCCCGACTTTGACTATGTTTACATTGTATTTCTGCAGTCTAGCATGTGACATGCATGGGGTTGAAGCAGATACGATGGCAGTGACCGTATGAAATAACTTTGAAGGGTATATAACGAGTAAAACAGACGACGTTGTGCACACTATATCTCTCTATATCTCTCTATCCTATCATCTCACATGGACAATATTGAAGCAGACGAGTTCACATTGACTATATTAGACGGCTTTCAAGCTGGTATAGAACGAACAAATTGCAGGTCAAGAAACTCCGACTTCGACTATGTTAATGCTGTAACTCTGCAGTCTAGCATCTGAAATTCATACAGTTGAATCATATTCCATTGCAGTGTTCATATAAGACGACATTGAAGGGTATATGATGAGTACAAAAGACAAATGGAGATACATCGACTTCATCGTTGTGCGCACTATATCTTTCTATACTATCATCTCACATGGACAATATCGGAGCAGACAAGATTACATTGACCTTATAAGACGACTTCCAAGCTGGTATATCGCTCACAGCTTGCAGGTCACGAAACTTTGACTTCGACTATGATGACATTGTAACTCTGCAGTCTGGCATCTGACATGCATACAGTTGAAGCATATACGATTGCTGTGACCGAATAAGACGACATTGAAGGGTATATTACGAGTTCAATAGGCAAATGAAGATATATCGACTTCATCGTTGTGCACACCATATCTCTCTATCCTATCATCTTGCCTCGACAGAATTGAGTACACAAGTTTGCATTGAACATATGAGACGACTCTCAAGCGGGTAAAACTCACACAGCTTGCAGATTATGGAACTCCGACTTTGACTATGATTACACTGAAACTCTGCCGTACAGCATCTGACATGCATACAGTTGAAGCAGATACGATGGCAGTGACCGTATAAGACGACTCTGCAGGGTATATATTGGGTACAATAGGCAAATGGGGATACATCGACTTCATCTTTGTGCACACTCTATCTCTCTATCCTATCATCTCACATGGATACTATTGAAGCAGACGAGTTCGCAATGGTCATATGAGATGTTTTCTGAGCGACTATAACGCACACAACTTACAGAACAAGAAACTTCGACTTCGACTATGTTCACACTACAACACTGCAGTCTAGCATCTGACATGCATACAGTTGATGCAGGAACGGTTGTAGTAATAGTATAAGACGACTTTGAAGAATTTATGAAAGGTACAATGAGCAAATGAAGATACATGGACTTCATCGTTGTGCACACTTTACCTCTTCATCCAATCATCTCACATGGATACTATTGAAGCAGACGAGTTCGCAATGACCATATGAGACGACTTTTAAGCAGGTTGAAAGCACACAGCTTGCAGAACAAGAAACCCTGACTCTGACTATGTTTACACTGTAACTCTGCAGTTTAACATCTGACATGCATACGGTTGAAGCAGATACGACAAAAGTGACTATATGAGACAACTGTGAAGGGTATATAGCTTGTACAACAGGCTAATGGGGATATATCGACTTCATCGTTGTGCACACTATATCTTTGTATACTATCATCTCACATGGACAATATTGGAGCAGACAAGATAACATTGACCTCATAAGACGACTTTCAAGCTGGTATATCGCTCACAGCTTGCAGGTCACGAAACTTTGACTTCGACCATGATCACATTGTAACTCTGCAGTCTAGCATCTGACATGCATACAGTTGAAGCATATACGATTGCTGTGACCGAATTAGACGACATTGCAGGGTATATAACGAGTTCAATAGGCAAATGAAGATATATCGACTTCATCGTTGTGCAGACTATATCTCTCTATCCTATCTTCTTACCTCGACAGTATTGAGTACACAAGTTTGCATTGACCATATGAGACGACTCCCAAGCGGGTATAACTCACACAGCTTAAAGATTCTGGAACTCTGACTTTGACTATGATTACACTGAAACTCTGCCGTACAGCATCTGACATGCATACAGTTGAAGCAGATACGATGGCAGTGACCGTATAAGACGACTCTGGAAGGTATATATTGAGTACAATAGGCAAATGTGGATACATCGACTTCATCGTTGTGCATACTCTATCTCTCTATCCTATCATCTCACATGGATACTATTGAAGCAGACGAGTTCGCAATGCTCATATGAGATGTTTTCTGAGCGACTATAACGCACACAACTTACAGAACAAGAAACTTCGACTTCGACTATGTTCACACTACAATACTGCAGTCTAGCATCTGACATGCATACAGTTGATGCAGAAACGATTGCAGTGATAGTATATGACGACTTTGAAGGGGTCATAAAAGGTACAATATGCAAATGAAGATACATCGACTTCATCGTTGTGCACACTTTACCTCTTCATCCAATCATCTCACATGGATACCATTGAAGCAGACAAGTTCGCAATGACCATATAGGACGGATTTCGAGCAAGTTCAACGCACACAGCTTGCAGAATAAGGAAACACGACTTTGACTATGTTCACACTGTAACTCTGCAGTATAACATCTGACATGCAAACAGTTGATGCAGATTCGACTACTGTGACCATACAAGACGACTTTGAAGGGTATATAGCGAGTACAACAGGCTAATGGGGATATATCGACTTCATCGTTGTGCACACTATATCTTCCTATCCTATCATCTCACATATACAATATTGAAGCTGACAAGTTCACATTGACCATATCAAACGACTTCCAAGCTGGTATAACGCACACAGCTTGCAGGTCTAGCAACTTCAACTTCGAATATGTTCACACTGTAACTCTGCAGTCTAGCATCTGACATGCATTAAATTGAAGCAGGAGCGATTGCAGTTATTGTATGAGACGCGTTTGAAGGTTTCATAACAGGTACAATGAGCAAATAGCGATACATCGACTAAATCTTTGTGCACATTATACCTCTTTATTCAATCATCTCACATGGACACTATTGAAGCAGACAAGTCAGTAGATATATATTAGGAATCCTAGACCAGACATCACGGCATCAGACAGCCAATCAGAGCACTCCATTTAATCCCCCCTAATTAATCAATCACCCCATGAAAAAAAGCACCCTATGCTCTGATTCATTAACCATTAAGTACTTGAAAACACGTGCACTCAGTCTAATTCACTTATATGCGGGTAAAGCGTGGGTCATCACAATGATGCGGGTATAGTATGAGTCATCAGAATAATGCGGGCAGCAGATGCGGGGATCAGATGTTTGGTTTCTCAAATATGCGGGCAGCGGGTGCGCATGCGGGTACCCTTCTACTGAACGATATAAAATCGGATAAGAGCCAGCGTTTTTCAGTTAAGTCTTGAGCAAGCCTCAGTCCTCAAGTTTCTCCAGCGGGTTAGGACTGGTGTATTCTAATTCAGTCTTGAGCTAGTCTTAGTTTATACGTTTCTTCAACACGTTCGAGTTCACTGAGTTATAATGAAGTGCGGTTATTGTGGCAATGAATGTTCTTCAACGAGCTCTTTATTCCGGCATGTACGCAAAAATTGCGGGAATAATCGAGATGTGAATGGATCACCGGCCAAGAAGATAAAGCCCAATAGTGTGGACGATCAGCAAGCATCTACTTCGAACAACACATTGTTCAACTATTTTCCTATGCAGGAACCTAATACTCAGGGCGCTGAAAAGCAGTTCTGACCGAATATTTGGGGACTCATCATAGCTTGAAGACAAAATTGGAACTTTTCGGATTGTATGTCATACCAGAGAAGGAACTATCTGATATTAAGTCCTTCAACACCAAAAATGAAACCCTGACAAAATCATCCAACATTGAGCACGATTATGATGACTTCAAGGAAGAAATGATTGTGGAGGCGTCAGAGTTTCAAGAACGGGATTCCCATCAATTTCGGCCTCGTCATACATCAAACTGTCCAGAGCTATAGAATCCAAACATGCGGTTCTGAATATTCGAAATGAGGACAGAGCCTGCTTCGCATGGTCCATCAATGCTGCGATTTTTCCTGCAGACGATCATCCAATGAGAACGTCATCATATCCACATTACAATACCCTGTTGAATTTCCAAGGACTCGACTTTCCCATGAAATTGAAGGATGTTCCAAAGTTCGAGCGACTCAACAATATCTCAGTTGATGTGTTCAGTCTGGATTCGTCTTTCAAGAATGGAAAGATGATAATTGAAATAATTGGACCTCTACATTCCACTTCGTGTCGTCAAGCAACACATGTGAATTTATTGCTTATAGCCGATAAGGTTGACAATACACATTATTGTCTCATCAAGGACCTGGGCAAATCAGTGAAAACACAGAAATCGAAATGCAATGGTAAAATATATATTTGCGATGGATGTCTCCAATCGTTCGATACAGTGGAGCAGTTGAGGAGACATGAGGAAAATGATTGCAATCATTTGAGCACAAAGATACCCACCACCAATTTAAAAATCAATGAATATGGTGAGTCAGTGCCTGAAAACATCCTCAAATTCACTAACTTTGAAGAACAACTGTCACCACCGTTTGTTATTTATGCTGACTTTGAAAGTTTACTCAAACCAATTCAACACAATGAACCCTGTGACGATCAATCATTTTCAGTTGTAGTATGTGAACATGAACCATATTCGTTCACGTTTTATGCGAAGTGTTATTTTGATGACCTCTATTCAAGGTCGGTACTTTATCGCGGTGCTGATGCTGCCGGCGTTTTTGTGAGAAAAATAGATGAAACCGTCCTAGATTTATACACCAATCACATGAAGGACGTTTGTGGAATGCATACACTTACTGAGATAAAGAAGCAAACTTTCCAAAATAGCACCACGTGCCATAAATGTGAGAAGCCGTTCAAGCCAACAGATATCGAAGTTTGTGATCACGGCCACTACACAGGAGAATTTCGTGTAGCTGCCCATAGTATTTGTAATTTGATCTACAAGACCTCGAAAACTATTCCTGTATTCTTTCACAACCTCACAAATTATGACTCTCACCTTTTCATCATGAAATTAGCAACGAAAGGAGAAGAAATATCAGTTATAGCCCAAACTGAAGAAAAGTATATTTCGTTCTCAAAGTCAATATTGGTTGATAAATCCGAAGTGTCAAGAGCATCTGATGAATATATTCAGTTGAGATTTGTAGACTCTTTTCGATTACTGCCAAAATCTCTTGATAAACTCAGCAAAAATTTGGAGGTGCAACATTGTAACGAGGTTCGAAAATACTTCCAAGATAGCAGACAATTTGATCTCATAGGACAGAAAGGGGTTTTACCTCGCAACTATGTGGACTCCTTGGAAAAATTGGAGGAAACCCAGCTACCATCGAATGAGAAGTTCCATAATGATTTAACCGGCGAATAACTTTCAGACATGGATTATAATAGAGCTATAGATGTGTGGAATACTTTCGAATGTAGAACATTGGGAGATCACGCCGATGTATATTCAAAATCTGATTGTCTGCTACTAGCAGACCTGTTTGAGAATTTCAGGGAAGTATGCATGCAACAATATAAACCAGATCCTGCCACTATCTGACAGCGCCTGCGCTGAGCTGGGATGCCATGTAACGTTATACACAAATAGAACTTCAGCTCCTGACTGATATAGATATGATTCATTTTTTCAAGAAGGATATCTGAGGAGGGGTGGCACAATGTAGCAAGAAAAAAGCTGTGGCCAATAACAAATTTCTACCAACCTTCGATCCTCAGAAACCAACATCATACATCATGTATTTGGATGCAACAAATTTATATGGAGCAAGAATGGCAAGTTATCTTCCGACAGGTGATTTAAAGTGGGTTGAGTCTAAGGATATCGAAAACTTCGACTGTCCCGCGATTGAGGACGACGCATCGATAGGATACGTTTTAGAAGTGGACTTGGAATATCTAGCCAGCCTACACCATGATCACAACGATTTACCATTTTGCCCAGAACAAATGATCCCGCTTGAGAGTAAGAGCGCCAAACTAATCCCTAATTTAGGAAACAAATGCATATACGTTATTCATTATCGAAATTTGAAGCAGTGTTTGAAATATGGTTTGAAACTAACGAAAATCCACAGAATCTTGGAATTCTCCCAATCGGCGTGAATGAGGCCATATATTGACCTGGACACGCATCTTAGAAATTCCGCACTGAACGAATTTGAACGAGAACTCTTCAAATTATCAATGAATTCGATATTCGGAAGAACCATGGAAAATGTCGACAAAAGAATTGATTTGAAACTTTGTTCACGCTTGGAAAATAAAAACAACTCGCTGGGAGCAAAGGCTCTGATAGCCAAACCACATTTCAAATGCAGCACAGAATTCAGTGAGAACTTGGTTGCAATCCAGTTGGAAAAGACTAGTTTTTGTTATGATAAACCGATGTATGTTTGATTTTCGATATTGTATATTTCGAAAACTATCAGTTACGATTTTTTCTATGTATACATCAAAGCAAAATATGATGATTGAGCAACATTATGCTACACCGATACGTATTCACTGATTCTAGAAATATTCACAGAGAATTCCTATGATGATATGGAAGAAAATATCCAATTTTTCGATACGTCAAATCATCCCATAGACAATATACACCAAATCCCCAAATCAAAATCTGTAATAGGACGCATGAAAGACGAATATGCCTCGATACCTATTGAATCTTTTCATGGTACTGGTGCGAAAGCTTACTGTGTCAAAGCAGGTGATGTGATGAAAAAAGCCAAAAGTGTCTCAGAAAACGTAGTAAAAAACCAAATTTAGTTTTCAGACTATGTCAATATTAAATGTTCACTTCTTCTCTCCACACCATCCATACGGAATTGAGGAATGAAGTCGCTTCGTCATCTGATGATAAGCGCTATGAAATTCCATTTGATGTGAAAACTTTGGCATGGGGTCATTTGCTAATAACACCAGGAGCTATCACTGGAACTTTAGATGCGTTTCCGGAAATAGCTCAAAATTTAATTGACAGGAAGACTCTGACCAATAGTTTTGATGTGATTCTCATTTGTATATTGTAATTATGGATTATTATATGTTATATTTGTGACATATAAAATAAGAATCATTTTCGAGTGAATTTGTTTTATTACATTCATTCAATACAAAATATAAATATTATCCACATCGCTCGAGGCCCCATCTACAAACATGACAGCTTGATTGTGCTTGAGGAAGGCCGTCTACATGATCTCTCCATCCAGGGCGATTGAAGTGGACAAAGCATGGTAGCTAGATACGAAGTTCGAAATTCTCTGTATATTTTGATGGCAGTTTGTCCCATGCATGAAGAAGTTCCATCGGACCTACATTTTCAATAAGATAATGTAGTGGAAAATTCTGGAGCTCTTCTTCGGTTAAATCGTATAATTTTTCATTTTGGTTTCGGTGTTTAATCACGAGTTCGGTCAATAAACAATTAGGACAATCTTTAGACATGTTGTAACAATGAGGTTGAACAGCAACAATAATGCACACACTGCTGTGTAGTACGTAACCCAATCGAATATTCTGAATTCCGCATCATCCTTCATTATATTTGTATCATGGTGTAGTGGGGACGAGGGATTCAGTTCACACCAGTCAGAATCAATGGTGGAGCCACTGCCCTTCTGCAATCGCAATTTGTACATAGTGCTATTGGTGGGTATGAGTGATTTGAGAGTTGAAACATTATTTATTGTAGTTGATTCCATTCTTGCCCATTTAGAAGGCCAACTTTCATTCCGTGTACCATCACTATCGAAACATATGAATACTTCTCTTATATTATAAGGTTGTGCGATATAGAGAGAGCCTTGAAGAATCACTTGTAAAACTAAACATCGTGGAGTAATCATGGTCACAACTTCTGACATACTAAAATTATTATTTACTTTCAAGCCATATTTATTGAACACGTCATACCCAGAACTGCTACCTGCATAATTGTGGAACCAAACATCTGGTGGATATCTTTGCGAGAATGTGTGACGACCGCATATTCAGTAAAATCTTGAAAAAATAAAACAAACTGATTTTGATATTATACTTTATTGCATAAAAAAATTTTCATACAAATAAAAAACATTCGTTAATGCACACATGCAATTTGAATTCGTATGATAGAAACATCTTGGTTCGAACTGTTGTAAAATAGGTTGTTCATCGAACTCAACTACTGAAACAGAAGTGAACCGTCGAATATATTCAGCTTTCTCCCTCCCTTTGATATGTATTAGATCGACTCCATCACATAGACTTCTCGAAATATTTCCAAACTGATGCAACGGTGTGTATTCTTCGGTATACTCTATACAGTGAAAATTACGAACCCAGCCAATTAGCCTGCTTTTGTAAATTCGGAGGTGAAAAGTTAAGTGGAAATGGTGGTTTGAAAATATTATGGCAAATTTTCACTCCATCGAAGGCTGCAAACTCTTTGACAATCTATTACGAGTTCAATAGGCAAATGAAGATATATCGACTTCATCGTTGTGCACACCATATCTCTCTATCCTATCATCTTGCCTCGACAGAATTGAGTACACAAGTTTGCATTGAACATATGAGACGACTCTCAAGCGGGTAAAACTCACACAGCTTGCAGATTATGGAACTCCGACTTTGACTATGATTACACTGAAACTCTGCCGTACAGCATCTGACATGCATACAGTTGAAGCAGATACGATGGCAGTGACCGTATAAGACGACTCTGCAGGGTATATATTGGGTACAATAGGCAAATGGGGATACATCGACTTCATCTTTGTGCACACTCTATCTCTCTATCCTATCATCTCACATGGATACTATTGAAGCAGACGAGTTCGCAATGGTCATATGAGATGTTTTCTGAGCGACTATAACGCACACAACTTACAGAACAAGAAACTTCGACTTCGACTATGTTCACACTACAACACTGCAGTCTAGCATCTGACATGCATACAGTTGATGCAGGAACGGTTGTAGTAATAGTATAAGACGACTTTGAAGAATTTATGAAAGGTACAATGAGCAAATGAAGATACATGGACTTCATCGTTGTGCACACTTTACCTCTTCATCCAATCATCTCACATGGATACTATTGAAGCAGACGAGTTCGCAATGACCATATGAGACGACTTTTAAGCAGGTTGAAAGCACACAGCTTGCAGAACAAGAAACCCTGACTCTGACTATGTTTACACTGTAACTCTGCAGTTTAACATCTGACATGCATACGGTTGAAGCAGATACGACAAAAGTGACTATATGAGACAACTGTGAAGGGTATATAGCTTGTACAACAGGCTAATGGGGATATATCGACTTCATCGTTGTGCACACTATATCTTTGTATACTATCATCTCACATGGACAATATTGGAGCAGACAAGATAACATTGACCTCATAAGACGACTTTCAAGCTGGTATATCGCTCACAGCTTGCAGGTCACGAAACTTTGACTTCGACCATGATCACATTGTAACTCTGCAGTCTAGCATCTGACATGCATACAGTTGAAGCATATACGATTGCTGTGACCGAATTAGACGACATTGCAGGGTATATAACGAGTTCAATAGGCAAATGAAGATATATCGACTTCATCGTTGTGCAGACTATATCTCTCTATCCTATCTTCTTACCTCGACAGTATTGAGTACACAAGTTTGCATTGACCATATGAGACGACTCCCAAGCGGGTATAACTCACACAGCTTAAAGATTCTGGAACTCTGACTTTGACTATGATTACACTGAAACTCTGCCGTACAGCATCTGACATGCATACAGTTGAAGCAGATACGATGGCAGTGACCGTATAAGACGACTCTGGAAGGTATATATTGAGTACAATAGGCAAATGTGGATACATCGACTTCATCGTTGTGCATACTCTATCTCTCTATCCTATCATCTCACATGGATACTATTGAAGCAGACGAGTTCGCAATGCTCATATGAGATGTTTTCTGAGCGACTATAACGCACACAACTTACAGAACAAGAAACTTCGACTTCGACTATGTTCACACTACAATACTGCAGTCTAGCATCTGACATGCATACAGTTGATGCAGAAACGATTGCAGTGATAGTATATGACGACTTTGAAGGGGTCATAAAAGGTACAATATGCAAATGAAGATACATCGACTTCATCGTTGTGCACACTTTACCTCTTCATCCAATCATCTCACATGGATACCATTGAAGCAGACAAGTTCGCAATGACCATATAGGACGGATTTCGAGCAAGTTCAACGCACACAGCTTGCAGAATAAGGAAACACGACTTTGACTATGTTCACACTGTAACTCTGCAGTATAACATCTGACATGCAAACAGTTGATGCAGATTCGACTACTGTGACCATACAAGACGACTTTGAAGGGTATATAGCGAGTACAACAGGCTAATGGGGATATATCGACTTCATCGTTGTGCACACTATATCTTCCTATCCTATCATCTCACATATACAATATTGAAGCTGACAAGTTCACATTGACCATATCAAACGACTTCCAAGCTGGTATAACGCACACAGCTTGCAGGTCTAGCAACTTCAACTTCGAATATGTTCACACTGTAACTCTGCAGTCTAGCATCTGACATGCATTAAATTGAAGCAGGAGCGATTGCAGTTATTGTATGAGACGCGTTTGAAGGTTTCATAACAGGTACAATGAGCAAATAGCGATACATCGACTAAATCTTTGTGCACATTATACCTCTTTATTCAATCATCTCACATGGACACTATTGAAGCAGACAAGTCAGTAGATATATATTAGGAATCCTAGACCAGACATCACGGCATCAGACAGCCAATCAGAGCACTCCATTTAATCCCCCCTAATTAATCAATCACCCCATGAAAAAAAGCACCCTATGCTCTGATTCATTAACCATTAAGTACTTGAAAACACGTGCACTCAGTCTAATTCACTTATATGCGGGTAAAGCGTGGGTCATCACAATGATGCGGGTATAGTATGAGTCATCAGAATAATGCGGGCAGCAGATGCGGGGATCAGATGTTTGGTTTCTCAAATATGCGGGCAGCGGGTGCGCATGCGGGTACCCTTCTACTGAACGATATAAAATCGGATAAGAGCCAGCGTTTTTCAGTTAAGTCTTGAGCAAGCCTCAGTCCTCAAGTTTCTCCAGCGGGTTAGGACTGGTGTATTCTAATTCAGTCTTGAGCTAGTCTTAGTTTATACGTTTCTTCAACACGTTCGAGTTCACTGAGTTATAATGAAGTGCGGTTATTGTGGCAATGAATGTTCTTCAACGAGCTCTTTATTCCGGCATGTACGCAAAAATTGCGGGAATAATCGAGATGTGAATGGATCACCGGCCAAGAAGATAAAGCCCAATAGTGTGGACGATCAGCAAGCATCTACTTCGAACAACACATTGTTCAACTATTTTCCTATGCAGGAACCTAATACTCAGGGCGCTGAAAAGCAGTTCTGACCGAATATTTGGGGACTCATCATAGCTTGAAGACAAAATTGGAACTTTTCGGATTGTATGTCATACCAGAGAAGGAACTATCTGATATTAAGTCCTTCAACACCAAAAATGAAACCCTGACAAAATCATCCAACATTGAGCACGATTATGATGACTTCAAGGAAGAAATGATTGTGGAGGCGTCAGAGTTTCAAGAACGGGATTCCCATCAATTTCGGCCTCGTCATACATCAAACTGTCCAGAGCTATAGAATCCAAACATGCGGTTCTGAATATTCGAAATGAGGACAGAGCCTGCTTCGCATGGTCCATCAATGCTGCGATTTTTCCTGCAGACGATCATCCAATGAGAACGTCATCATATCCACATTACAATACCCTGTTGAATTTCCAAGGACTCGACTTTCCCATGAAATTGAAGGATGTTCCAAAGTTCGAGCGACTCAACAATATCTCAGTTGATGTGTTCAGTCTGGATTCGTCTTTCAAGAATGGAAAGATGATAATTGAAATAATTGGACCTCTACATTCCACTTCGTGTCGTCAAGCAACACATGTGAATTTATTGCTTATAGCCGATAAGGTTGACAATACACATTATTGTCTCATCAAGGACCTGGGCAAATCAGTGAAAACACAGAAATCGAAATGCAATGGTAAAATATATATTTGCGATGGATGTCTCCAATCGTTCGATACAGTGGAGCAGTTGAGGAGACATGAGGAAAATGATTGCAATCATTTGAGCACAAAGATACCCACCACCAATTTAAAAATCAATGAATATGGTGAGTCAGTGCCTGAAAACATCCTCAAATTCACTAACTTTGAAGAACAACTGTCACCACCGTTTGTTATTTATGCTGACTTTGAAAGTTTACTCAAACCAATTCAACACAATGAACCCTGTGACGATCAATCATTTTCAGTTGTAGTATGTGAACATGAACCATATTCGTTCACGTTTTATGCGAAGTGTTATTTTGATGACCTCTATTCAAGGTCGGTACTTTATCGCGGTGCTGATGCTGCCGGCGTTTTTGTGAGAAAAATAGATGAAACCGTCCTAGATTTATACACCAATCACATGAAGGACGTTTGTGGAATGCATACACTTACTGAGATAAAGAAGCAAACTTTCCAAAATAGCACCACGTGCCATAAATGTGAGAAGCCGTTCAAGCCAACAGATATCGAAGTTTGTGATCACGGCCACTACACAGGAGAATTTCGTGTAGCTGCCCATAGTATTTGTAATTTGATCTACAAGACCTCGAAAACTATTCCTGTATTCTTTCACAACCTCACAAATTATGACTCTCACCTTTTCATCATGAAATTAGCAACGAAAGGAGAAGAAATATCAGTTATAGCCCAAACTGAAGAAAAGTATATTTCGTTCTCAAAGTCAATATTGGTTGATAAATCCGAAGTGTCAAGAGCATCTGATGAATATATTCAGTTGAGATTTGTAGACTCTTTTCGATTACTGCCAAAATCTCTTGATAAACTCAGCAAAAATTTGGAGGTGCAACATTGTAACGAGGTTCGAAAATACTTCCAAGATAGCAGACAATTTGATCTCATAGGACAGAAAGGGGTTTTACCTCGCAACTATGTGGACTCCTTGGAAAAATTGGAGGAAACCCAGCTACCATCGAATGAGAAGTTCCATAATGATTTAACCGGCGAATAACTTTCAGACATGGATTATAATAGAGCTATAGATGTGTGGAATACTTTCGAATGTAGAACATTGGGAGATCACGCCGATGTATATTCAAAATCTGATTGTCTGCTACTAGCAGACCTGTTTGAGAATTTCAGGGAAGTATGCATGCAACAATATAAACCAGATCCTGCCACTATCTGACAGCGCCTGCGCTGAGCTGGGATGCCATGTAACGTTATACACAAATAGAACTTCAGCTCCTGACTGATATAGATATGATTCATTTTTTCAAGAAGGATATCTGAGGAGGGGTGGCACAATGTAGCAAGAAAAAAGCTGTGGCCAATAACAAATTTCTACCAACCTTCGATCCTCAGAAACCAACATCATACATCATGTATTTGGATGCAACAAATTTATATGGAGCAAGAATGGCAAGTTATCTTCCGACAGGTGATTTAAAGTGGGTTGAGTCTAAGGATATCGAAAACTTCGACTGTCCCGCGATTGAGGACGACGCATCGATAGGATACGTTTTAGAAGTGGACTTGGAATATCTAGCCAGCCTACACCATGATCACAACGATTTACCATTTTGCCCAGAACAAATGATCCCGCTTGAGAGTAAGAGCGCCAAACTAATCCCTAATTTAGGAAACAAATGCATATACGTTATTCATTATCGAAATTTGAAGCAGTGTTTGAAATATGGTTTGAAACTAACGAAAATCCACAGAATCTTGGAATTCTCCCAATCGGCGTGAATGAGGCCATATATTGACCTGGACACGCATCTTAGAAATTCCGCACTGAACGAATTTGAACGAGAACTCTTCAAATTATCAATGAATTCGATATTCGGAAGAACCATGGAAAATGTCGACAAAAGAATTGATTTGAAACTTTGTTCACGCTTGGAAAATAAAAACAACTCGCTGGGAGCAAAGGCTCTGATAGCCAAACCACATTTCAAATGCAGCACAGAATTCAGTGAGAACTTGGTTGCAATCCAGTTGGAAAAGACTAGTTTTTGTTATGATAAACCGATGTATGTTTGATTTTCGATATTGTATATTTCGAAAACTATCAGTTACGATTTTTTCTATGTATACATCAAAGCAAAATATGATGATTGAGCAACATTATGCTACACCGATACGTATTCACTGATTCTAGAAATATTCACAGAGAATTCCTATGATGATATGGAAGAAAATATCCAATTTTTCGATACGTCAAATCATCCCATAGACAATATACACCAAATCCCCAAATCAAAATCTGTAATAGGACGCATGAAAGACGAATATGCCTCGATACCTATTGAATCTTTTCATGGTACTGGTGCGAAAGCTTACTGTGTCAAAGCAGGTGATGTGATGAAAAAAGCCAAAAGTGTCTCAGAAAACGTAGTAAAAAACCAAATTTAGTTTTCAGACTATGTCAATATTAAATGTTCACTTCTTCTCTCCACACCATCCATACGGAATTGAGGAATGAAGTCGCTTCGTCATCTGATGATAAGCGCTATGAAATTCCATTTGATGTGAAAACTTTGGCATGGGGTCATTTGCTAATAACACCAGGAGCTATCACTGGAACTTTAGATGCGTTTCCGGAAATAGCTCAAAATTTAATTGACAGGAAGACTCTGACCAATAGTTTTGATGTGATTCTCATTTGTATATTGTAATTATGGATTATTATATGTTATATTTGTGACATATAAAATAAGAATCATTTTCGAGTGAATTTGTTTTATTACATTCATTCAATACAAAATATAAATATTATCCACATCGCTCGAGGCCCCATCTACAAACATGACAGCTTGATTGTGCTTGAGGAAGGCCGTCTACATGATCTCTCCATCCAGGGCGATTGAAGTGGACAAAGCATGGTAGCTAGATACGAAGTTCGAAATTCTCTGTATATTTTGATGGCAGTTTGTCCCATGCATGAAGAAGTTCCATCGGACCTACATTTTCAATAAGATAATGTAGTGGAAAATTCTGGAGCTCTTCTTCGGTTAAATCGTATAATTTTTCATTTTGGTTTCGGTGTTTAATCACGAGTTCGGTCAATAAACAATTAGGACAATCTTTAGACATGTTGTAACAATGAGGTTGAACAGCAACAATAATGCACACACTGCTGTGTAGTACGTAACCCAATCGAATATTCTGAATTCCGCATCATCCTTCATTATATTTGTATCATGGTGTAGTGGGGACGAGGGATTCAGTTCACACCAGTCAGAATCAATGGTGGAGCCACTGCCCTTCTGCAATCGCAATTTGTACATAGTGCTATTGGTGGGTATGAGTGATTTGAGAGTTGAAACATTATTTATTGTAGTTGATTCCATTCTTGCCCATTTAGAAGGCCAACTTTCATTCCGTGTACCATCACTATCGAAACATATGAATACTTCTCTTATATTATAAGGTTGTGCGATATAGAGAGAGCCTTGAAGAATCACTTGTAAAACTAAACATCGTGGAGTAATCATGGTCACAACTTCTGACATACTAAAATTATTATTTACTTTCAAGCCATATTTATTGAACACGTCATACCCAGAACTGCTACCTGCATAATTGTGGAACCAAACATCTGGTGGATATCTTTGCGAGAATGTGTGACGACCGCATATTCAGTAAAATCTTGAAAAAATAAAACAAACTGATTTTGATATTATACTTTATTGCATAAAAAAATTTTCATACAAATAAAAAACATTCGTTAATGCACACATGCAATTTGAATTCGTATGATAGAAACATCTTGGTTCGAACTGTTGTAAAATAGGTTGTTCATCGAACTCAACTACTGAAACAGAAGTGAACCGTCGAATATATTCAGCTTTCTCCCTCCCTTTGATATGTATTAGATCGACTCCATCACATAGACTTCTCGAAATATTTCCAAACTGATGCAACGGTGTGTATTCTTCGGTATACTCTATACAGTGAAAATTACGAACCCAGCCAATTAGCCTGCTTTTGTAAATTCGGAGGTGAAAAGTTAAGTGGAAATGGTGGTTTGAAAATATTATGGCAAATTTTCACTCCATCGAAGGCTGCAAACTCTTTGACAATGAATTCGTTATTTTCTATCTTGAATCCTTGCAAATCTATGATTAAACTCATATCGTGATATTTGAGAAATTTTTGAAAACTGATTTCTTGGAAGAGTACAATTCTATCAGCCATTTCAGTATCTTTATGTTCTCTATATGTCTCCTCAGACGTAATTCATAACTGGATAACATCATATCAACTGAATGAAAGAGAATGTGCTTCTCAATATATGACAAAAATCTGATCATGCGCATTAAAGCTGCTTCACTATTTTCGTTAGAGGGTTATAGGAATATTCTTTTTCATGTAGAACGGGACAAAAAGCAGTGGTTTCCTTTGGAGAATCACTACCAGTTTCAAATTCAATCCGCATCACTATTGATCCTGTTTGGATGACTTCTTTCTGTCGTGAACAATCAATGTGAACAATTGGTGCTTTATCTTCGAACTCTTCCGGGGTCAATATCGGCTCGTCATTTTTCAGATGATAGTAATTTTCTTGAAAGTTTGAGTACATCTCATAAAGTGTAGCATACTTGTTGTTTTCGAAATCTGAATGTGAATCATTGTATGGATATCTTTCAGAATTGAGGAACACTCCAAAATTGGTGAGGTCGATATGATCAAACTTACCCATATCACTCGTTATTTTCCCTTTTCTACTAGTTCTAAATGCTATTATCACATGTCTAGGCGTTTTTACCCTGGTAGTGGCCTTGACTGGCCACGTATGTCTATTTGATTCACTAAAAAATGGATACTCAATCAACTCCCAGCTCCTGAACCTAATTGGAAGTTCAATACTTTTATTAGCAATTTTCGTGATTCGAAGTTGTTCTTGAATGCTTATAGTTATGTGGGGAACTCTTCAAAATACTTTTGTAAGCTCTTCTTCTGGTTTTTCTGAATCATCTATGCTAGTTACTGCATATTAATCATTACTAGATCTGATTAAGACTAATTCTTGCGGCATGTTCACTATCATTCTCCTGAAATCTTCAAAGAACCCAGCAAACATTTCCAAAGGAATACACACGTTGAATTGACCGTTAGTACCAAGTAGAATTTTTTCTTGGTTCGATATTTTGGTGAACCACCGCGCATTTTGCATAGAGACGCTTTCGTTTTCATTTAGTGATAAATAATTTTCCAATGTTGATGTTTATCTCAAATTCCTCAATGAATCAATCACAATACTGTTTAATTCATATCGAAGTTCTTGGCAGAGGAATTCTATTGCATTATTAATTAATTTCAGTTTTGTTGGAACGGCACTTTTATCATCTAGCAGGGTACCTTCTACGTATAGATAACTGTGACATGGTAATGTGAAGGCTCCAAGGTCAGCAATTGGCACTTTGATTTCATCATTATAATTGAGGTTTCTAGCGATGTATGGCTGATATGTATGGAACTGATAGTCTTCGATTGTAGTATAACTGGACGGCTGACCTGTGATATTCAATAATTCAATTATTCCGAAACTTCTAATCCAAGAGATATAAAAAACTGACGACTTTCTGATGTTAATATTTCAAAGGTCTTCTTCATACTAGGACGTATCTTCCCATTGTCTTGTCTTTCATAGTATTGTTCAGGAGAGTGAAACGGTGTTGAATGAAAGAATCTCCACACCATGATCAAAGATCCTTCTTCCGAAGGTGAAGTCGAACGGTGATTTCTCCTTTACGGAAATCTATAATATTTCCTGATTGATCAATGATTTCCACAGTTATATTGTTGGTAGTCTTCACGGAAACTGGAAAATACAGGATCGTAACAGGTGATTCAATGATCTTGTATCCAGTTGGAACTTTGACATTGAACTGATGAATTAAATGAACTGGTTCACCATTTCAATAGCTTTCGATGGCCAAGTTACAATCTATACAGATAGTATTGACGTTGAGAATCTTGACCTGGTGGTACGAAACACTTTTTTCATCGGCATTCAGCATTCGTTTTCTGAATCCAAGTAGTGATCCAATTGTGTTGTCCACTCCAAAATTGATTTGACGATTAGTTTTCATAGTCACCTTGGAAGAATTCAAATCAGGTGTAATTCGAAAAACTGCTTGGTTGTCTTTATCATTCATAGCATTTTGAATAACGTTTGCTAGATCATCAATTTCATATGATCCAGTAGGAATTTCAAATCTATATCTATCGTTCTCACCCCAAACGGAGATATTATTCGTATTATCAATATTTGGTATTGAGTTAAAACTGTCAAAATTAGCTAACCCAATTTCATATTCGTTTTCATCATTCAAATATATTGGAGGATTAAAATCGTAAGTAAGAATCGATGAACAGCCACTTAAAGTAATAGTCAAAGACATATTGTTTCACTGAAAGTTTAATTTCAAATGACGCTCCATTTTACAAATTCTGGTTTTATAAAAAAGTAAACAATGTTGCCCACATTGATATGAATTGAATGATTGTACTGAATCATAATTTTACATAATATCATTGATGCCACCGTCGCTTGAAAAATATTGAATCAGTTCTAAAGGTGGAGATAAATCTCCATAACTGTTGAAATGAACTATTTCATTATCGCGCTTGATATAAGCAGTCCAATGTTTTCCTTCACCTACATTCGAATCTAGATTCAAGATTCTAGACTCGTTTTCTCTTATTCTTTCAGGAAGGGTATCTCTCATGAAAATTCCCCTAAAGTATGGTATTTTGAGAATTTTCACATATTTGCGCAAGTCAATATTAGTCAGTGGTCGGCGAGGTAGCTTTATCAGGAGTTTTCTGCGTATGGCTTCAAATACATGCCATAGCCTTTATATGGTCTCAAATATAGCCCTTTTCCAGTAGCTGCCTTCCCCATGTCTCGATTATGTCGCTGTTCTTCAGCTAGTCGTTCTCGATCAGCTTTCGCATCATTAATCGCTTTGGCGATACCCGCGGCACCTCCACCTACTGGAAAAGGCTATATTTGAGACTATATAAGGGCTATGGCATGTATTCGAAGCCATACGCAAAAAAGTCCCGATGAAGCTACCTTGCCGATCACTGACTAAAATTGACTTGCACAAATATGTGGAAATTCTGAAAATACCATACTCTAGGAAAATTTTGATGAGAGATACACTTCCTGGAAAAATAAGAGAGAATGAGTCTGGAATCTTGAATCTAGATTCGAATGTAGGTGAAGAAACACATTAGACTGCTTATATGAAGTTATGGAGATTTATCTCCACCTTTAGAACTGATTCAATATTTTTCGAGCGACGGTGGCAATAATGATATTATGTATAAATGTGATTCAGTACAATCATTCAATATCAATGTGGGCAACATCGTTTACTTTTTTCATTAAACCAGAATTCGTGAAATGGAGCGTCATTTGAAATTAAACTTTCAGTGAAACAATATGTCTTTGACTTTTACTTTAAGTGGCTGTTTATGGATTCTTACTTACGATTTTAATCCTCCAATATATTTGAATGATGAAAACGAATATGAAATTGGGTTAGCTAATTTTGACAGTTTTAACTCAATACCAAATATTGATAATACGAATAATATCTCCGTTTGGGGTGAGAACGATAGATATAGATTTGAAACTCCTACTGGATCATATGAAATTGATGATCTAGCAAACGTTATTCAAAATGCTATGAATGATGGAGACAACCAAGCAGTTCTTCGAATCACACCTGATTTGAATACTTCCGAGGTGACTATAAAAACTAATCGTCGAATCAATTTTGGAGTGGACAACACAATTGGATCACTACTTGGATTCAGAAAACGAATGCTGAATGCCGATGAAAAAAGTGTTTCGGACCACCAGGTCAAGATTCTCAACGTCAATACTATCTGTATAGATTGTAACTTGGCCATCGAAAGCTATTCAAATGATGAACCAGTTCATTTGATTCATCAGTTCAATGTCAAAGTTCCCACTGGATACTAGATCATCGAATCACCTGTCACGATCCTGTATTATCCAGTTTCCGTGAAGACTATCAACAATATAACTGTGAAAATTATTGATCAATCAGGATTTCCGTGAAGAAGAAATCACCGTTCGACTTCACCTTCGGAAGAAGGATCTTTGATCATGGTGTGGAGATTCTTTCATTCAACACCGTTTTACTCCCCTGAACAATACTATGAAAGACAAGACAATGGAAAGAGACGTCCTAGTATGAAGAAGACCTCCGGAATATTCACTTCAGAAAATCGTCAGTCTTTGATATCTCTTGGATTAGTTTTGAAATAATGGAATTATTGAATATCACAGGTCAGCCTTTCAGTGATACTACAATTGAAGACTATTAGTTTCATACATATCAGCCATACATCGCCGGAAACCTTGATTATAACGATGAGATTAGAGTGCTAATTGCTGACCTTGAAGCCTTCACATTGCCATGTAACAGTTATCTATACATAGAAGGTACCCTGCTAGATGATAAAAGTGCCGTTCCAACAAAACTGAAATTAATTAATAATGCAATAGAATTCCTCTGCCAAGAACTTCGATATGAATTGAACGGTATTGTGATTGATTCAGTGAGGAATTTGAGATTAACATCAACATTGGAAAATCATTTATCACTTAATGAAAACGAAAGCGTCTCTATGCGAAATGCGGGTTGGTTCCTCAAAATATCGAACCAAGAAAAAATTCTAGTTGGTACTAACGGTCAATTCAACGTGTGTATTCCTTTGGAAATATTTGCTGGGTTCTTTGAAGATTTCAGGAGAATAATAGTGAACATGCGGCAGGAATTAGTCTTAATCAGATCTAGTAATGATTTAGAAGCAGTTACAAGCATAGATGATCCAGAAAAACCAAAAGTAGAGCTTACAAAAGTATTTTGGAGAGTTCCCCACATAACTCCAAGCATTCAAGAACAACTTCGAATCACGAAAATTACTAATAAAAGTATTGAACTTCCAATTGGGTTCAGGAGCTGGGAGTTGATTGAGTATCCATCTTTAAGTGAATCAAATAGACTTACGTGGCCAATCAAGACCACTACCAAGGTTGAAACGCATAAACATGTGATAATTGCATTTCAAACTAGTAGATAAAGGAAAATAACGAGTGATATGAGTAGCTCTGATCATATCGACCTCACAAATATTATAGTGTTTCTCAATTCTGAAAGATATCCATACAATGATTCACATTTAGATTTCGAAAACAACAAGTATGCTACACTTTATGAGATATACTCAAACTTTCAAGAAAATTACTATCATCTGAAGAATAACGAGCCGATATTGACCCCGGAAGAGTTCGAAGATAAAGCACCAATTGTTCACATTGATTGTTCACGACAGAAAGAAGTCATCCAAACAGGATCAATAGTGATGCGGGTTTAATTTGAAACTGGTAGTGATTCTCCAAAGGAAACCACTGCTTTTTGTCTCGTTCTACATGGAAAAGAATATTCCTATAACACTCTAACGAAAATAGTGAAGCAGCTTTAATGCGCATGATCAGGTTTTTGTCATATATTGAGAAGCACATTCTCTTTCATTCAGTTGATGTAATGTTATCCAGTTATGAATCACGTCTGAGGAAACATATGGGAAACATGAAGATACTGAAAAGGCTGATGGAATTGTACTCTACCAAGAAATCAGTTTTCGAAAATTCCTCAAATATTACGATATGAGTTTAATCATAGATGTGCAAGGATTCAAGAAAGAAAATAACAAATTCATTGTCAAAGAGTTTGCATCCTTCAATGAAGTGAAAATTCGCCATTATATTTTCAAAACAACATTTCCACTTAACTTTTCAACTTCGAATTTACAAAAGCAGGCTGATTGGCTGGTTCGTAATTTCCACTGTATAGAGTGGACCGAAGGATACACACCGTTGCATCAGTTTGAAAATAACATGAAAAGTCTATGTGATGGAGTCGATCTAATACATATCAAAGGAAGGGAGAAAGCTGAATATATTCGACGGTTCACTTCTGTTCCAGTAGTTGAGTTCGATGAACAACCTATTTTACAACAGTCCGAACCAAGGTGTTTTCATCATACGAATTCAAATTGCATGTGTGCATTAACAAATGTTTTTTATTTGTATGAACATTTTTTTATGCAACAAAGTATAATATCAAAATCAGTTTGTTCCATTATTTCGAGATTTTACTGAATATGCGGTCGTCACACATTCTCGCAAAGATATTCATCAGATGTTTGGTTTTGCAAACCTGCAGGTAGCAGTTGCGGGTATGACGTGTTCAATGAATATGGCTTGAAAGTAAATAAAAATTTTAGTATGTCAGAAGTTGTGACCATGATAACACCACAATGTTTAGTATTACAAGTGATTCTTCAAGGCTTTCTCTATATCGCACAACCTTATAATATAAGAGAAGTATTCATATGTTTTGTTTCAATAGTAATGGTACACGAAATGAAAGTTGGCCTTTTAAATGGGCAAGAATGGAATCAACTACAATAAATAATGTTTCAACTCTCAAATCACTCATACTCTTTATTTTGTATTGAATAATCTTTATTTCGAAAATTGAATTATTAACATGACGTATTTATGAACATATCATCACTATCATTTGTCATGAAACATAAGAATGAATCCTCACTAACAGGATGATTATAATATATAACAATTCTCTACCTTTTAACTATAACGTTGTTCAAAAAATCATGATCATGTTTTGAAATTATTGTGACAGGGCTTCCTGTATCACACTCGAAACTACAAGGTTTGTTATTGATTTCAACCTGTATAATGATTTTTGAATCATCGAAGGATGCAGTGCCTTTGAAAACATCGATTATTTGATTTATTGAAAATTCTTCGTCAGAAAAGTCAGTGGTGACAGTGTCAGTGACATCTTTGATTGAAGCTGGATTTTTCTTGAGAATTGATGAAATACAAACTTTTTCGATATGACCTTTCTTATTACACAGTTTGCATCGAAATTTTTCTGTGACAAAACAGTTTTGTGATTCATGGTTGTTCTTGCCACAATGGAGACATAATCCTGTGAGTCCAAGTTTTTGTAAATTCAGGTTTCGATTGCTTGCTTTCGAATGTGAGCTGGAATGATTGTGGGTGTGTTGATTTGATAAAGTTCTACTTCTCGATCTGGAACGATTACGGCTTTGACGAAATTCTACGTTATGCACATTTCTAGACGAATTTGAACAGCTTCCGTAAACTTCTCGGTTTTGTATTCGAGATGCTTCAATCGCAAGTGCAGTTTCCAGTTCTTTTTCGAAAGAAACATCGACTGATTGTAGGATTCTTTCTCTCGTACTAGAATCAAGCAAACCTCTTATGAATTGTGCTCTTAACAACATGTTGAGGACTCTTTTTGAACATTCATTTTGATTACATTCGGTCTTGAAATCGCATGTTCAAATGAGATCTTTCAGTGTAGCAACGTAAGTGGAAATTGATTCTCCTTGTGATTGAATTCTTGAGAAGAATCTATGTTGTTCGGTTAGTACATTCCGTCTGGGTGCAAGATGATTTCTCAGAAGGGTCATGAGTTCTGTGTAACTTTTCGTAGCTGGAAGTTCTGGAGATGTCAAACTGGATATGAGTTTATAGTGTCTGCTACCTAAGCAATTTATTAGAACCATTACTTCAGCATCATTCGTTTCTTTATCTTGTTTATCAAGTCCTCTCAGTTTGAAGAGATTTTCTAATCTTTGACAATAACTATCAAAATTTTCACAATTTTCGTCGAAAGGTTCGAAAGTAAGTATTTGCCGTTGAAGAATATCTTCCACTGTGGATGGTTCATTTTGCTGTTTTTGAGGGGGATTTACTAAACCACTGAGGGATTACCGATAATTGGACGTGGTCAATTGGACGCACGTAAATTGGACGCGGATAATTGGACGCGGCGACAATTGGACGCGGCGACAATTGGACGCGGCGAAAACTGGACGCGGCGACAATTGGACGCGGCGACAATTGGACGCGGCGACAATTGAACGCGGCGACAATTGGACGCGGCGACAATTGGACGCGGCGACAACTGGACGCGACGAGAATTGGACGCGGCGACAATTGAGCGCATGCGAAAATAAAAATAATTTTATAATTTCAATGAAAATTATTGCATGGAATATGCAGGGCTCATATTTATAATATAACAAATACCTAACCTAACCTTCCTAACCTTACCTAACCTTCATATTTATTAATGAAAACGAGTACACAATAGATTCACGACAAGTATGTATATGCTCAACCCTCATATTTGATTAAATATTCAGCGTTTTTGGTAGTAGGTAAAATATTGTACTATATTCGTATCGTACATTCATATTACGATATGAGATAGAAAAATAATTGTCAAACGAGGCCATAGGTATTTGTTATAATTATGGATATAAGCCCATCAGTATTTCATATTTTATACAATGAATTTCATTGGAATTAAAAAATTATTTTTATTTACGCATGCGTCCAATTGTCGCCGCGAAGAATTGTCGCCGCGTCGAATTGTCGCCGCGTCTAATTGACGCCGCGTCTAATTGTCGCCGCGTCCAATTGTCGCCGCGTCCAATTGTCGCCGCGTCCAATTGTCGCCGCGTCCAATTGACTGCGACCAATAGTCGTGCGTCCAATTTTCCACTCCACGTCCAATTGACGCGAGACCACCACTGAGAGCTGTTATTAGGGTTGCGAGGTCTTGAGCCATATTTGAAATTATCAATGATTCATTTTCGAAGACTGCGATGATACTGGTATTGTCTGCTATGTTATCGAGGTATTATACTTATGTTTTCTTTATTCTCGTCGCCAAATCATTGTGTATTGAATAATCTTTATATCGAAAATTGAATTATTGACATGACGTATTTATAAACATATAATCACTATAATCTGTCATGAAACAGAAGAATGAATCAACACTAACAGGATGATTATAATATATAACACCCACCAATAGCACTATGTATGAGTTGCGATTGCGAAAGGACAGTGGCTCAACCATTGATTCTGACTGGTGTGAACTAAATCCTTCCCCCCCACTACACCATGATACAAATATTATGGAGGATGATGCGGAATTCAGAATAGTCGATTGGGTAACTTACTACACAGCAGTGTGTGCATCATTGTTGCTGTTCAACCTCATTGTTACAACATGTCTAAAGATTGTCCTAACTGTTTATTGACCAAACTCGTGAATAAACACCGAAACCGAAATAAAAAATTGTACGATTTTACCGAAGAAGAGCTCGAGAATTTTCCACTTCATTATCTTATTGAAAATGAAGGTCCGATGGGAATTCTATATGCATGGGACAAACTGCCATCAAAATATACAGAGAATTCCGAACTCCGTATCCAGCTACCATGCTTTGTCCACTTCGATCGCCCTGAATGGAGAGATCATGTAGACGGCCTTCCTCGAGCACAATCAAGCTATCATGTTTGTATATAGGGCCTCGAGAAATGTGGATAATATTAATATTTTGTATCGAATGAATGTAACAAAACAAATTCACTCGATGATGATTTTTATTTCATATGTCACAAATATAACATATTATAATCCATAATTACAATATACAAATGAAAATCACATCAAAACTATTATTGGTCAGAGTCTTCCTCGTCAATTGAATCTCGAGCTATTTCCAAGAACTCATCTGAAGTTCCAGTGATAGCTCCTGGTGTTATAAGCAAATGACCCCATGCCAAAGTTTTCACATCAAAAAGAATTTTATAGCGCTCATCAGCAGATGACAAAGCGACTTTTTTCCTTAATTCCGTATGAATGGTGTGGAGAGGAGAAGTGAACATACATCTTACGTAATATTGTTCCACCATTTTCTACAATATTGACATAGTCTGAGAACTGAATTTGGTTTTTCATCACGGTTTTTGAGACACCTTCGGCTTTTTTCATCACATCACCTGCTTCAACACAGTAAGCTTCCGCACCAGTACCATAAAAAGATTCAATAGGTCTTGAGGCGTATTCGTCTTTCATGCGTCCTATAACAGATTTTGATCTGAGGATTTGGTGTATATTGTCTGTGGGATAATTCGACGTATCGAAAAATTGGATAAATTATGAATGATGGTCTAGGGTTGATTTTAATAAAACTATTTATTCAAACCAAGTAAACCATGCATGTGTTGCTCTGGGAGCGTGTTGAGTCTTCGAAGTATGGAATAACAATCAATGTATCAAAAGTTCTTGAGAAACATCTAGATAATAATCCTGCAGTTACAATTCTGAGAAAGTATCATATTCTTGCTGATGGCGTCACGATCTTGATAAATCTTGAAGAGGCGATGCAGGCTATGCAGTTGGATATATGGAAACATCCATATACTGGGTGATGAAATGTTGTAGGCTGGTAAAGGATATAACTCCTCCCTCCTTGAGATTGAAAATTGTGATTGAAATGAACAATTTTCAACTGGACTAAATTCTTCTGTGGGATTTGGGTGATTCGGTTGTTGGATCATCTGGAATGGTGCGACTGGTTCTTGAATCGATTGATAATCGTTCGGTGCTCACTTCGAATCTTGCATTGATGGATGGTCTTCTACGGGGGCTTGTGAAGTTGCACATATTGTATATTGTTGGACAGCCATGATGTCCTGGAAAATCATCGTCTGCTCTGTTCAGGGATCGTCTGCGGATGCATCGGCGGCAACAGCATTCATACAGGAAAAATGCTACAATTATGATGATGATGACTATACATACAGTGTGACCCACTTGAAAGCGGGACACCTCAATAAAATTTGTATTAATCCACCGATTTCGACAAACTTTTTTTTGAATTGTAGAGTTCGAAAAACTGTACTTTAGGACGAAACATATTTATATTTCTATAAAATCCAAGGCCTACTGCGTTTATTTTTAGAGGATAAAAATCAAGAAATCGTATTAGCGATTTTTTTACGAAAAATTCAAAATCACCATTAGATTCAGCACCCCCACAAATGGTTGTATACCAAATTTCATGGAAAAATATTCGATATTAATAATTTTGTGGCCAAATCAAAATTCACATTGCACCAGTAGGTATCCACTGCATACCCCCCTTGGTTATCAAATCTTGGTGAGTTGGCTATGTAATAGCCGCGCGGATATGCGAAATCGCGTGCTCCTGACTGGGCGCGAGAAACAAAAGACGATTGTTGATTTTCATTGCCGCTGACACAAAGTGTGTTGGAATATTAGAAGCGTCAGATTTTGCCCGATCATTTAGAGGAATATTTGGAAGTGATTAATTATTATGGAAGAACTAAGTGAAGTAGATAAAATTGAACTTGTGCGTCTTGTCGGAGATAATGCTCTTTCAGCAAGAGAAGCTGCCAGAGAATTTCATAACAGACATCCTGATAAACTTCCAGTGAGTAGCAGTACTGTTAATCGTATTAATGCTGTTTTCAATGAAACAGGTAGTGTATCGAGGCATATGCTCAAAAACAGAAATAATCCACGTCGTGAGTATAGGAATGATGCGCGAGTATTGCAATATTTTCGGAATAATCCTCATTCGAGCTTGCGAACGGCTAGTCTGGACTCGCATATTCCTAGAGAAAATGTCAGGAGATGCCTTGTAAGGAATAAAATCAAACCATTCAAGCCAGAAGTTTTACATACTCTGGAACCGGGAGATGAAGAACGAAGATTAGAATTCTGTTTTTGGGCTCAGGGAGAATATCTGAATGATAATAACTTCTTGAACGAAATTTTGTTCAGTGACGAAGCTACGTTCACTACAAACGGAGTTGTGTCGTCCCAAAATTCAAGGTACTGGTCTACAGATAATCCTAATTGGGTTATCAATGCAAAAAGGCAGTATTCTTATAGAATAAATGTGTGGTGTGGAATACTCCATGATAAGATTATTGGCCCTTTTTTCTTTGAAGGTAATCTGAATGGAAATATATTTTTGGACTTTTTAAGCAATGAATTCTGGGACGCAATACATAATTTACCAGTACATGATCGCCTGAATTTGAAATTTCAATTAGATGGCTCTCCTGTACATAACGCAGCCTTGGTGAGAGAATGGCTGAATGATAATTACAGAAATTGGTGGATTGGTCGGAATAGTCCTTTCATTCACTGGCCACCAAGATCCCCGGACCTGACACCACTGGATTTTTTTCTTTGGGGTATTGTGAAACAAAAAGTTTATAAGTCTAGACCGCAGTCAGTAGAAGAACTTCGTATCAGAATAACTGCAGCTTGTGCAGAAATCACGCCAGAACAACTGAGAAAAGTTATATTGAATATAAGAAGAAGATATGATAAATGCATTGCACTGAATGGCGGATTGGTTGAAACAACAAGAATATGATGAACGTTCATTCGTAGGTCTAGCTATAATAGTTATTGTTTTCAATTGTTTCATTCTTTCCATGGGTTACTTGATCAGAATAAATATGGTTCATTCATTTCTCTCATTTGCCCCATAATCATCAATGATTACTTTTTATTCATTTCACTTTTCATTTCATCATATACTCGAATTAACTTATAATACGAACTCGAATTTTGATTTGGCCACAAAATTATTAATATCGAATATTTTTCCATGAAATTTGGTATACAACCATTTGTGGGGGTGCTGAATCTAATGGTGATTTTGAATTTTTCGTAAAAAAATCGCTAATACGATTTCTTGATTTTTATCCTCTAAAAATAAACGCAGTAGGCCTTGGATTTTGTAGAAATATAAATATGTTTCGTCCTAAAGTACAGTTTTTCGAACTCTACAATTCAAAAAAAAGTTCGTCGAAATCGGTGAATTAATACAAATTTTATCGAGGTGTCCCGCTTTCAAGTGGGTCACACTGTAGATACCATATTACACTGTGATATCTTTGTGTGAACGGCTGATGTAGTGATTGTTCGATTTCTTCTTGAAATTGATTGAGCTTGTGTTCAGCAACTTTGAGGTCGTCTAGATTCAAATTGTGAATCGGGATTGGCTTAAGATCTGGGATTTTCAGTTTTTCTGTGAAATGGATGCAGCAATCATATGGGATGATTGGAATGGAAACAGTCTGCGTTGAATTCGTGGAATATTCTTCGTCAGTGTATATTTGGGTATTATCGATGTAAGCATTACATTTTCTCGATAATTTCAGGATGGAATTTGTTCTGAGGATGAATGTTTGAACTGGTGTGTCTGGACAGCTTATTGTGACATCTAGCGATTTTTCTGTGGTAATCAGCCATTGATTGTTTTTGAGTTTTTGGATGTTGAAGCCGGATATATTGACTATCATGGAATGACAGTTGGTAGTGGTTAATCCTCGGAGAATGTGAACTTCGCATGGACTGCTGTCTGAGATTGCTTGTGGAATCTTGTCGTAGCATAACATCATATCTGGTAATGTTCTGGTACAGTCTTCTTGTGGATTATTCAATGCAACATATGATCTGTCATCCTCAGACATAGCAACGTATTTAGACTCAGGAAGGATCATATGGTGAAGGTTATTGTGATGTTTTGTAGGAAGTGGGTAATTATGATGCAGTTCAAATGTATTTGGTATGACGAGTGGTATTTCTAAAGCAAATATTATTCTGTGATTTATTTGGAAAGCGTGTAATCTGATTATTTTCATGTATATAGCAATATTTGATGTACTTGGTTCGAAGGGTAACTTATTATGACTAATATAAGAAGGTATGATTTCTAATTCTACGAGTAATTGTTTGGGTAATATAATTGATGGATGCAAGACATTCAGAAGGCTGAACGTAATTGCATTCAAAATATTATCTAATTCTACTTCTATAATCTGATAAGATTCTAGTAAAATCTGACAATGATTCGTAATTCCAAGTTGATATTTGAAATATGATTCACTATCAACTAATTCTGAAATTGATGTTTTTTTTTTGACCAAGTTATCATTGAAAGCATTCGTATCAAGATTCAGTTGACTAATTGTTTTGTTGAAATTCTTGATAGTGGATGTCACGACTTGGATTTGTTGCAAAAGTAGTTGTTTTGTTTCGGTATCGTCTTTCTCGAGTCGGTTAATTTTCTAGTTATAATATTGTCCGTCGTCAGCATCAAGGGAACCTGAGATGAATTTCCATACAGTTCCGATGCCGTCTATAAGTCCTCGTTTTTCGCGTTTGTTTACATCAAGGTTGACTTCGGATAATTTATTTTTAATTCTCGCTTGAATATAGTACAGGGGTATCATATGTGGTCTCAGATCTGCGGGTAAAAAGGAAATAGAATGATTTTGTTCGTAAAGTAGATTATGAATTTTGGATAATACGTTGTCGTTATTTTCTATAGCTTGGGATATCAGGTTTATGTCTCTGTATATTAGGAGAGTCCATTTAGTGTTCGAAATTTGAATTTTCGATTCTAGCTGTTGAAGTATGCCTACTGTATTGTTGATAGGGTTTATTTCTAATGTTGAACTTGTCGCGATGAAGATGGACCTGGAAAAAGAGGTTCATCATCAGATGTTGACCAATCTGAATCAAATTCTGAGTCAGTTTCAATTTGTTCTGGGTATGGTTTCAGTTTGTCAAAGTGATATTTATGAGAACTGTTTCTGATCTGAATTTCAGCTGTATTATGCCCTAATAGTTTTGTAATTTTATAAGGACCGGACCATAAAGGTTGACTTTTTGGGGAAATTGATTTCTTTCGTAAATAAACTAATTGACCTACTGAATAATCGGGAAATGTGTTTCGTGTTTCATTGTCGTGATAAGTTTTTGATTTTTCTTTGGCTGTTCGATTATTTTCTCTGATAAATTTAAATTCGAATTCGTTAAATTTATCTTGTTCTATGCGATATCTTTCAGGGGTAGATAAATTTGTAATTTTACTGAGCTGAGGGTCGCCAAATATAATTTCTTGCGGACTGAATTTTGTCGAGTTTGATTTTGCATTATTGAAACTTATTATCGCGTGGGTGAGAGCTAATTGTAAATTGCCTGTGTTATCCGTTGCTCGAAAACATCTTAATGAATCGGCAAATGTAGCGTGGAATCTCTCTATCATTCCGTTGGATTTCGGATGCTCGATTGCGGTGAATCTCAGTTGGATATCGAATTGCTTGCAAAGCTCTTTAAGTTTCGCATTTTTGAATTCTTTACCAGGGTCGGCTTGAATTATTTTGGGAACTTTAAAATTTTGGAAATAGTTCAATCATTGTTCGTAAACTTCTTGAGAACTTTTATCATCTAAAATATATCCTAGCGCGAATTTAGAAAAGTCGTCTATAAGTGTTAAAATTTTAGTTTTTTCAAATTCGAATAAATCGATGTAGATTTTATCGAAGGGTTTTTGGGTGTTGTCAGTTATTTCTAATGGGTACTTTGACGGTTGTCTTGAAATTTTATTTTCTTGACAAATTGAACATTTTTGTAGCGAAATTTGGATGTCTTTTTTCATGTTGGGCCATTCATAATGGTTTTTGAGTTCATTATATGTTTCGTTAACACCTCTGTGTAGATTGATCCTACTTTCATGATATTTCTTTATGATTGATTGTCTTTCATCAGTTGGTGGATTAATTAAAGTACCATGACATATATAAAATTTGATGTTTGAATCTCTAGATAAATAACTAAGAATTTCTGCTAATGGAATATTTGGTTTTGGTATTTTAATTTGATATGTCGTGTTTTCAGTAAGTGTTTTCATCAAATTTTGCAATTTGGTAAAACATTCTTTTGATGTGAAGTCGTTCAATTTGACAAATATTTATTGTCTTTTCGGCTGTGAGACTGATTTTATTTTGATAATATCTGAGGTGAAACTACAATTTTCGGGTATGTCCAAAAGTCCTACTTGACGTTTCGGCTCTATTCCTCCGTCAATTGTTTTTTGAGTTATGAGACTGACAATGTTTAGATGTTTAGTGTGAAGTAATATTCTGTCAGTTTGTGTTATTTTAGCATGATTGATAACGCTTTGATTTTTAATTAAATTTGTGAAATTTTCGAAATTGTCTGTAGTTATGTTTGAAATTCGAATTCGTGATAGTGCGTCGGCATTTACGTTTAGTTTTCCGGGTTTATAGATTATTTCATACGAAAATGATTCTAATTGTAGTCTCCATCGAACTAATCGCCTGCTTGGGTCGGTAACTGAATATAAATATTTCAGGGGCATGTGATCGCAATAAATTTTGAATTTTCGTTTGAATAGATAAGGTCGGAAATGTTTCACGGACCAAACTATGCTGAGAAGCTCTTTTTCTATCGTAGAGTATTTACATTCTGCTGGGTTAAGGGTTCTACTCGCGTATGCAATTGGTAAATCTTCGCCTACGTTACCTTGGCTTAATACGGATCCTATCGCGTAGTTACTCGCGTCGTTAGATAGTATAAATTCTTTTTCAAAATCGGGGAACTGAAGTATTGGACTATTTGTGAGAATATTTTTGCAATGATCGAAACATTCATGACATTGTTCGTCAAATTCAAAACGTTTGTCCTTTTTCAAAAGATTCGTTAGTGGTTTGATAATTTTCGCGTAATTTGGAACAAATTTGCGATAATAACCTGTAAGGTCTAAAAATTGTTTGATTTCGGTAGTGTTAGTCGGTACTGGAAATTTTATTATCGATTCAATTTTTTCGGGATTAGGTTTGACTCCATGATCTGTCATCAAATGTCCTAAATACGATACTTCTTTTCGTGCAAACTCGCATTTATCGGGTTGAAGTTTCAAATTACATTCGGATAGTCTTTAAAAAACGTTTTTTAGTCTCTTGACATGTTCGTCTAAGGTTGTTGAATAAATTATTATGTCGTCCATATATATGAGGCATTGTTCATTCTGTAAACCTGTCATTATGTTGTCTAAAACTCTTTGTAGGTAAAAAGGTGCGTTACAAAGTCCAAATGCTATTCGTTGAAATTCGAAATGACCGTTTTCTACAGAAAATGCAGTTTTTTCTATATCATTTTCATCGATTTCTATCTGATGAAATCCGCTGGCAAGATCCAGGGTGGAAAAGTATTTGCATTTACCCAATTGATCTGAAATATCTGTAACGTTAGGAATAGGGTATTTTTCTTTGACAGTTATTTCATTTAATTTTCTGTAATCGACTTTTGTTTTCCGCTCGCGTCTGACTTTTTTGGTACAACCCATACTGGTGAAGACCAAGGACTTACCGAAGGTTGAATTATATTTTGGTCTAACATGCTTTTTATCTGAGATTCTACTTCTTGTTTATGTATCTGCGGATACCTATAAGATTTAGTGAAAATTGGTGAATGGTTACCTGTATTTATTTTATGTTTTATGCGGTTCGTGAAAGATAATCTGTCTCCGTCTAGATAAAATACTTCTGGGAATTTGATACATGTTTCAAGAATTTGTTCGTGTTCTTCCTCGTTCAATTGATCCAATCTTAACATTTTTGTCAGCTGTGAAATTCTGTCACTATCTTGTTGATTCTCGTTAACATGAAAAATTTGAAAATTTGTTACATTTACAGGGGGAATGTATTTTTGGATATCGATGTTCAATTCAAAATTTTCGCTTGCTGTGTTGACGCATGATGTTACAAAATTTTTGTTCTTTACTGAAACTAAAGCTGCCGGTATTTTGCAGTTTTCATTCAATTTTATTTCTTCGCAAAATAGTTGTGAATCAGGAATATTTATTTTGAAATTAACGTATTGAATTGATCGTGAATTTATCGAAATTTTGTTTTCCGTCGGTACATTCTCAACTGGATGTTCTTCGGAAACATTTTGTTCTGTGTGTTCTTTTTCGTTAACCTGGGTATTTGTCGAGTTTAATGATATGTTCGCGAAATTAGTTTTTAGTATTCTGTTAGGTATATCGATAACACAGTTATACGTTTGTAGAAAATTCGATCCTAGTATGCCATCAAATTCGCAATCTATGTTAGCAATGTGAAATTTGAAAGGTACTGTTGTTGTATTATGTGGAATTTTCATGAAACTTTGCTCTATCAAAATATCAGTATTTGGAATACCGTGGACTATTAATCGTTCGTTAGTTAGTTCTATATCTATAGGTACTACATGGGGTTTACAAATTGAAATTGCAGCTCCTGTATCGATTTGTAATTTGTTGTTGTTTTTATCGAGTATATAGAATAAGTTACATGGGTTTATTCCGAGAGTCGGGATGTCAATGTGGTAGTAGTTGGTATAAATTGTGTCTGGTTGTTGGTTGAACTTTGAGGGTATTGAGTGTACTGAGTGTTCTGCGTGTTGTGCGTATACTGAGTGTTGTTAGCTTTGTGAGGGGCGGTATTCTCTCCTAGAGTCAGGTTGCCCATTTCCTGCCCTAGTTGGTAGTTTAAATGGTTAACTCTTTGTCTATCATTTTGTCTTCGATTGTCGTTTTGATTAGGATTGTGTGCTTGATTGTGATGATATTGATTGTTTGAGGGTTGGAAACCTTGTCTTGGATAAAATTGGTGATTGTTTTGACTTTGTTGTGGATTATGATTCGGAATGAAACGTTGTTCAGTGTGATTGAAGGGTCTGCGTGGATTGTCTGGTGGTTGTCTGAATGATTGTTGCGTTTGTGTCTGAGTGTGATATCGTGAATTATTTCTTTGTCTAAGTCGACATTGTTCTAGAAGATGTCCTTGTTCTTTGCAATATCGAAAATAGTAAAGTGAAAATTCTGGTGTTTGTTCAAGTTTTGGCTTACTGGTGTTTTGGTTTCGTTTAGGATATTCAGATTTTTCTTGGCGATACTGAAGGTAATTGAGTTTTTCTTCCTCAACAATGAAATTTGCGGCTTCATTTAAGTTACTAGGTCTTTGAGCTCTTATTATTGAACCTAACTGTGGGTGTAAACCTACTAGTAAAGTTTTCAATGCAATATCGTCGCACATGTTGATTTTTGATTTTGAGTCAATCGTTCATCAAGATTGATAGATGTACGAATTTTTGAACAGTGAGCTTCGAGTCTATGACAAAATGAGTAAGATGATTCGTTTTTCTCTTGAACCAATGTTTGCAAATCATACAATAAGCTTGTTGAATCTCTTGAGTCTCCAAAATGTGAAATTAACAAAATCTTGATTTCGTCCCAAGTATTCAAATTTCTTGCATTGATTATTTTCGCTGCTCTACCTGTGAGTTTATTTTTGATGTGAATAAGAATTAATGGTTGTTGAGCTTGATTACATAACTGATTCACGCTTGTGCAGGCATCAATGAAATTTGTTAATTTTTCTGAACTTCCGTCAAAATCTGGTATCAGACAAGTTAAATCTTTCAAACTGTATTCTGCCATTGTGTTCGAATGGAAGTTATGGATGGTGAAAGAAATTATGTAGGAATAAATACGTAACAATGCACTGAATATGATAGAAAATATGACTTATGCAATTAGAATAACGTCGGTGATCGTCATCTGGAATTATGGCTGTGGATTGCTTCCCAAACTCTGTTGACCTCTTGACGATAAAGTGTAGAACACAAGAAATTCTCCAATTTCAGGAAAGGTGCCACTGTACTGAAAATTTCTTCGTCAAATACTCTTCGACTGTGCCAATTATGAATGATGGTCTAGGGTTGATTTTAATAAAACTATTTATTCAAACCAAGTAAACCATGCATGTGTTACTCTGGGAGCGTGTTGAGTCTTCGAAGTATGGAATAACAATCAATGTATCAAAAGTTCCTGAGAAACATCTAGATAATAATCCTGCAGTTACAATTCTAAGAAAATATCATATTCTTGCTGATGGCGTCACGTTCTTGATAAATCTTGAAGAGGCGATGCAGGCTATGCAGTTGGATATATGGAAACATCCATATACTGGGTGATGAAATGTTGTAGGCTGGTACAGGATATAACTGATATTTTCTTTCATATCATCATAGAAATTTTCTGAGAATATTTCTAGAATCAGTGAATCCGTATCGGTGTAGCATAATGTTGCTTCATCACCATATTTTGCTTTGATGTATCCATAGAAAAAATCGTAAATGATAGTTTTCGAAATATCCAATACCGAAAATCCAACATCCATCGGTTTATCATAACAAACACTAGTCATTTCCAACTGGATTGCAACCAAAATCTCACTGAATTCTGTGCTGCATTTGAAATGTGGAATGGCTATCAGAGCCCTTGCTCCCAGCGAGTTATTTTCATTTTCCCAGCGTGAACGAAAATTCAAGTCAATTCTTTTGTCGACATTTTCCATGGTTTTGCCAAATATTGAATTTATTGATAATTTGGAAAGTTCTTGTTCAAATTCGTTTAGTGCGGAATTTCGAAGATGCGTGTTCATGTCAATATAAGGCCTCAACCACGCCGATCGGGAGAATTCCAAGATTCTATGGATTTTCGTTAGTTTCAAACCATATTTCAAACACTGCTTCAAATTTCGATAATGAATAACGTATTTGCATTTGTTTCGTGAATCAGAGATTATTTTGGCGCTCTTACACTTTGGCGGGATCATTTTTTCTGGGCAAAATGGTAAATCGCTGTGATCATGGTGTAGGCTGGCTGGATATTCCAAGTTCACTTCTAAAACGTATCCTATTGATGCGTCGTCCCCAATCGCGTGACAGTCAGAATTTTCGATATCCTTAGACTCCACCCACTCAAAATCTCCTGTTGGAAGATAACTTGCCATACTCGCTCCATATGAATTTGTTGCATCCAAATACATGATGTATGATGTTGGTTTCTGAGGTTCAAAGGTTGGTAGAAATTTGTTATTGGCCACAGCTCTTCTCTTGCTACATTGTGCCACCCCTCCTTGAAAACCCGTCTTGAAGAAATGAATCATATCTATATCAGTCAAGAGCTGAAGTTCTATTTGTGTATAACGTAACATGGCATCCCAGCTCAGCGCAGGCGCTGTCAGATAGATGGCAGGATCTTTTCTGAAATTCTCAAACACGTCTGCTGGCAGCAGACAACCGGATTCTGTATATTCATCGGCGTAATCTCCCAATGTTTCACATTCGAAGGTATTCCACACATCTATAGCTCTATTATAATCCATGTCTGAAAGTGATTCGCCGGTTAAATCATTATGGAACTTCTCATTCGAAGGTAGCTGGGTTTCCTCCAATTTTTTCAATGAGTCCACATAGTTGTAAGGAAAAACCCCTTTTTGTCTTATTAGATCAAATTGTCTGCTATCTTGGAAGTATTTCCGAACCTCGTTACACTGTTGCACCTCCAAATTTTTGCTGAGTTTATCGAGAGATTTTGGTAAAAATCGAAAAGAGTCTACACATCTCAACTGAATATATTCATCAAATGCTCTTGACACTTCAGATTTATCAACCAATATTGACTTTGAGAACGAAATATACCTTTCCTCAGTTTGGGCTATCACTGATATTTCTTCTCCTTTCGTTGCTAATTTCTTGATGAAAAGGTGAGAGTCATAATTCGTGAGGTTGTGAAAGAATACAGGAATAGTTTTCGAGGTCTTGTAGTTCAAATTACAAATACTATGGGCAGCTGCACAAAATTTTCCTGTGTAGTGGTAGTGATCACAAACTTTGATATCTGTTGGCTTGAACGGCTCCTCACATATATGGCACATGGTGCTAATTTGGAAAGTTTGCTGCTCTATCTCAGTGAGTAGATGCATTTCACGAACGTCCTTCATGTGATTAGTGTATAAATCTTGAACGGTTCCATCCAATTTTCTCACGAAAAAGGCGGCAGCATCAGCACCGCGATAAAAAACCGACCTTGAATAACGGTCATCAAAATTACACTCCACATGAAACGCGAACGAATATGGTTCATGTTCACATACTTTAACTGAAAATGATTGATCGTCACAGGGTTCATTGTGTTGAATTGCTCTGAGTAAACTTTCAAAGTCAGCATAAATCACAAACGGTGGTGACAATTGTTTTTCAGAGTTAGTGAATTTGAGGATGTTCTCAGGCACTGACTCACCATATTCATTGATTTTAAAATTGGTGGTGGGTATCTTTGTGCTCATATGATTGCAATCATTTACCTCATGGCTTCTTAACTGCTCCACTGTAGCGAACGATTGTAGACATCTATCGCAAATATATATTTCACCATTGTATTCCGATTTTTGTGTTTTCACTAATTTGCCAGGTCCTTGATGAGACAATGATGTGTATTGCCAACCTTATCGGCTATAAGCAATATATTCACATGTGATGCTTGACGACATTTCGATTTTTGTGTTTTCACTAATTTGCCCAGGTCCTTGATGAGACAATAATGTGTATTGCCAACCATATCGGCTATCAGCAATAAATTCACATGTGTTGCTTGACGACACGAAGTGGAATGTGGAGGTCCAATTATTTCATTTATCATTTCTCCATCCTTGAAAGACGATTCGAGACCGAACACATTTACTGAGATACTTTTGATTCGCTTGAACTTTGGGATATCCTTCAATTTCATGGGAAAGTCGAGTCCTTGGAAATTCAACAGGGTATTGCTATGTGGATATGATGACGTTCTTATTGGACGATCGTCTGCAGGAAAAATCGCAGCATTGATGGACCATGCGAAGCAGGCTCTGACCTTAATTTGAATATTCAAAATCGCATGTTTGGATTCTATAGCTCTGGGCAGCTCGATGTGTGAAAAGGCCGAAATTAATGAGAATTTATTAATATTCACATCCAATAACATGGCATGTTTCAATATCCACCCAGATTCCCGTTCTTGAAACTCTGACGCCTTCACAATCATTTCTTTCTTGAAGTCATCATAATCGTGCTCAATGTTTGATAATTTCGTCAGGGTTCTATTTCTGGTTCTGAAGGACTTTATATCAGATAGTTCCTCCTCTGGTATGACATACAATCCAAAAAGTTTCAAATTTATCTTCAAGCTATGATGAGTCCCCAAATATTTGGTCAGAACTGCCAGAACTTTTGGTTTCACTTCCTGCAAAAATTCGTGAGGATCAATGAGAGGGTTTGTAAATGAAAAATCGATAGGTGCGAGCGAGAACAACAGGCTAATGGGAATATATCGACTCCATCGTTGTGCACACTGTATCTTTCTATTCTATCATCCCACATGGACAATATCGAAGCAGACAAGATTACATTGACCTTATTAGACGACTTCCAAGCTGGTATATCGCTCACAGCTTGCAGGTCACGAAACTTTGACTTCGACTGTGTTTACATTGTAACTCTACAGTCTAGCATCTGACATGCATACAGTTGAAGCATATACGATTGCTGTGACCGTATAAGACGACATTGAAGGGTATATAACGAGTTCAATAGGCAATTGAAGATTTATCGTGTTCATCGTTGTGCACACTATATCTCTCTAGCCTATCATCTTACCTTGACAGTACTGAGTTGACAAGTTTGCATTGACCATATGATACGACTCCCAAGCGGGTATAAATCACACAGTTTGCAGATCATGGAACTCCGACTTTGACTCTGATTACACTGAAACTCTGCCGTACAGCATCTGAAATGCATACAGTTTAAGCAGATACGATGACAGTGACCGTATGAGACGACTCTGAAAGGTATATATTGAGTACAATAGGCAAATGGGGATACATCGACTCCACACACTCTATCTCTCTATCCTATCATCTCACATGGATACTATTGAAGCAGACGAGATCGCAATGCTCATATGAGATGTTTCCTGAGCGACTATAACGCACACAACTTACAGAACAAGAAACTTCGACTTCGACTATGTTCACACTACAACTCTGCAGTCTAGCATCTGACATGCATACAGTTGATGCAGGAACGATTGCAGTAATAGTATAAGACGACTTTGAAGGGTTTATAACAGGAACAATAGGCAAATGAAGATACATCGACTTCTTCGTTGTGCACACTTAACCTCTTCATCCAATCATCTCACATGGACACTATTGAAGCAGACAAGTTCGCAATAACCATATAGGACGACTTCCAAGCAAATTCAACGCACACAGCATGCAGAATAAGGAAACACGACTTTGACTATGTTTACACTGTAACTCTGCAGTATGACATCTGACATGCGAACAGTTGAAGCAGATTCGACTACTGTGACCATATAAGACGACTTTGAAGGGTATATAGCGAGTACAACAGGATAATGGGGATATATCGACTCCATCGTTGTGCACACTATATCTTTCCATCCTATCATCTGACATGGACAATATTGAAGCAGACAAGTTCAAATTGACCATATCAGACGACTCCGAAGCTGATATAACGCACACAGCTTGCAGGTCAAGCAACTTCAACTTCTGATATGTTCACACTGTAACTCTGCAGTCTAGCATCTGACATGCATTAAGTTGATGCAGGAACGATTGCAGTTATCGTATGAGACGACTTTGAAGGTTTCATAACAGGTACAATAGGCGAATAAAGATACATCGACTCCATCTTTGTGCACATTATACCCCTTCATCCAATCATCTTACATGGACACTATTGAAGCAGACAAGTTAGTAGATACATATCAGGAATCCTAGACCAGGCATGACGGCATCAGACAGCCAATCAGAGCACTCCATTTATTCCTCCCTAATTAATCAATCACCCCATGAAGGAAAGTACCCTATGCTCTAATTCATCAACCATTGAGTACTTGAGAACACGTGCACTCAGTCTATTTCACTTATATGCGGGTAATGCGCGAGTCATCACAATGTTGCGGGTATAGTATGAGTCATCCGAATAATGCGGGTATAGTATGAGTCATCAGAATAATGCGAGTATCAGATGGTTGGTTTCGCAAATATGCGGCAGCAGATGCGCATGTGGGTACCCCTCTACTGAACGATATGAAATCGGGTAAGAGCCAGCGTACTTTAGTTCAGTCTTGAGCGAGCCTCAGTCCTCAAATTTCTCCAGCGGGTTAGGACCGGTGTAATCTAGTTCAGTCCTGAGCTGGTCTTAGTTTATACGTTTCTTCAACACATTCGAGTTCACTGAGTGATAATGAAGTGCGGCTATTGTGGCAATGAATTTTCTTCAACGAGCTCTTTATTCCGGCATGTACGCAAAAATTGCAGGAATAATCGAGATGTGAATGGATCACCGACCAAGAAGATGAAGCCCAATAGTGTGGACGATCAGCGAGCATCTACTTCGAACAACACATTGTTCAACTATTTTCCTATGCAGGAACCTAATACTTAGGATGCTGAAAAGCGAAAATGAGTAGATCAACCTGTTGAAAATGATTTGGGGAATGTTATAGTGGAACTTCGTTGTGCTCTCAAGAACAGAATAGCCACCTATCGATTTTAAAAAGACAAAGCCCTCACCGATCTTCACGAATTTCTGCATTTCTGTAATCTAGTCTGCTTCGATATTGTCCATGTGGGATGATAGTATAGAAAGATACAGTGTGCACAACGATGGAGTTGATATATCCCCGTTAGCCTGTTGTACTCGCTCGCACTTATCGATTTTTCAGTTACAAAACCTCTCAGCGATCCTCACGAATTTTTGCAGGAAGTGAAACCAAAAGTTCTCGCAATTCTGACCGAATATTTGTGGACTCATCATAGCTTGAAGATGAATTTGGAACTTTCTGGATTGTATGTCATACCAGAGAAGGAACTATCTGATATTGAGTCCTTCAACACCAGGAATAAAACCCTGACAAAATCATCAAACATTGAGCACGATTATGATGACTTCAAGGAAGAAATGATTGTGAAGGCGTCAGAGTTTCAAGAACGGGACTCTTGGTGGATATTGAAACATGCCATGTTTGTGGATGTGAATATTGATAAATTCTGATCAATTTCGGCCTCTTCATACATCAAGCTGTTCAGAGCTATAGAATCCAAACATGCGGTTTTGAATATTCGAAATAAGGACAGAGCCTGCTTCGCATGGTCCATCAATGCTGCGATTTTTGTTGCAGACGATCATCCAATAAGAACGTCATCATATCCACATTACAATACCCTGTTGTATTCCCAAGGACTCGACTTTCCCATGAAATTGAAGGATATTCCAAAGTTCGAGCGACTCAACAATATCTCAGTTAATGTGTTCGGTCTTGAATCGTCTTCCAAGAATGGGAAGATGATAAATAAAATAATTGGCCCTCAACATTTCACTTCGTGTCGTCAAGCAACACATGTGAATTTATTGATTATAGCCGATAAGGTTGGCAATACACATTATTGTCTCATCAAGGACCTGGGCAAATTAGTGAAAACACAAAAATCGAAATGCGATGGTAAATTATATATTTGCGATGGATATCTACAATCGTTCGCTACAGTAGAGCAGTTGAGAAGCCATGAGGAAAATAATTGCAATCATATGAGCGCAAAGATACTCACCACCAGTTTAAAAATCAATGAATATGGTGAGTCAGTGCCTGAAAACATCCTCAAATTCACTAACTTTGAGAAACAATTGTCACCACCATTTGTGATTTATGCTGACTTTGAAACTTCACCCAAACCAATTCAACACAATGAACCCTGTGACGATCAATCATTTTCAGTTGAAATATTTGAACATGAACCATATTCGTTCGCGTTTCATGTGAAGTGTAATTTTGATGACCGTTATTCAAGGTCGGTACTTTATCGCGATGCTGATGCTGCCGGCGTTTTTGTGAGAAAATTGGATGAAACCGTTCAAGATTCATACACTCATCACATGAAGGACGTTCGTGAAATGCATCTACTTACTGAGATAGAGAAGCAAACTTTCCAAAATAGCACCACGTGCCATATATGTGAGAAGCCGTTCAAGCCAACAGATATCAAAGTTCGTGATCACGACCAAAACACAGGAGAATTTCGTGCTGCTGCCCATAGTATTTGTGATTTGAACTACAAGAACTCGAAAACTATTCCTGTATTCTTTCACAACCTCACAAATTATAACTCTCACCTTTTCATCAAGAAATTAGCAACGAAAAGAAAAAAATATCACCGATAGATCAAACTAAAGAAAAGTATATTTCGTTCTCAAAGTCAATATAGATTGATAATTCTGAAGTGTCAAGAGCATTTGATGAATATATTCAGTTGAGATTTGTAGACTCCTTTCGATTTTCACCAAAATCTCTCGATAAACTCAGCAAAAATTTGGAGGTGCAACAGTGTAACGAGGTTCGAAAATACTTTCAAGATAGCAGACAATTTGATCTTATAAGACAGAGAGGGGTTTTACCTCACAACTATGTGGACTCCTTGAAAAAATTGGAGGAAACCCAGCTACCATCGAATGAGAAGTTCCATAATGATTTAACCGGCGAATAACTTTCAGACATGGATTATAATAGAGCTATAGATGTGTAGAATACCTTCGAATGTAGAACATTGGGAGCAGACAATTTGATCTTATAATGTTTGAGAATTTCAGAAGAGTATGCATGCAACAATATAAACGAGATCCTGCCCATGTTACATTATACACAAATAGAACTTCAGCTCTTGACTGATATAGATATGATTCATTTTTTCAAGAAGGGTATTCGGGGAGGGGTGGCACAATGTAGCAAGAGGAGAGCTGTGACCAATCACAAATTCCTATCAACCTTTGATCCCCAGAAACCAACATCATACATCATGTATCTGGATGCAACAAATTCATATGGAGCAAGTTATCTTCCAACAGGAGATTTTGAGTGGGTTGAGTCTAAGGATATCGAAAATTTTGACTGTCACGCAATTGGAGACGACGCATCGATAGAATACGTTCTAGTAGTGGTCTTGGTATATCCAGCCAGCCCACAGGATGATCACAACGATTCACCATCTTGCCCAGAACAAATGATCATGCCAAAGTGTAAGAGCGCCAAACTAATCCCTAATTTACGAAACAAATGCAAATACGTTATTTATCATCGAAATTTGAAGCAGTGTTTGAAATATGGTTTGAAACTAACGAAAATCCATAGAATCTTGGAATTCTCCCAATCGGCGTGGTTGAGGTCTTATATTGACCTGAACACGCATCTTCGAAATTCCACACTAAACGAATTTGAACGAGAACTTTCCAAATTATCAATAAATTCAATATTTGGAAAAACCATGGAAAATGTCGACAAAAGAATTGACTTGAATCTTCGTTCACGCTGGAAAAATAAAAATAACTCGCTGGGAGCAAGGGCTCTGATAGCCATTCCACATTTCAGATGCAGCACAGAATTCAGTGAGAACTTGGTTGCAATCTAGTTGGAAAAGACTAGTGTTTGTTATGATAAACCGATGTATGTTGGATTTTCGGTATTGGATATTTCGAAAACTATCATTCACGATTTCTTCTATGGATACATCAAAGCAAGATAAAGTGATGAAGCAACATTATGCTACACCGATACGGATTCACTGATTCTAGGAATATTCACAGGAAATCTCTATGAAAATATGGAAGAAAATATCCAATTTTTCGATACGTCAAATTATCCCACAGACAATATACACCAAATCCCCAGATCAAAATCTGTTATAGGACGCATGAGAGACGAATATGCCTCAAGACTCATTGAAACTTCTTATAGTACTGGTGCGAAAGCTTACTGTGTTAAAGCAGGTGATGTGATGAAAAAAGCCGAAGGTGTCTCAAAAAACGTGGTAAAAAACCAAATTCAGTTTTCAGACTATGTCAATATTGTGGAGAATGGTGGAACAATATCACGTAAGATATAAATGTTCACTTATTCTCTCCACACCATTTATACGTAATTGAGGAATTAAGTCGCATTGTCATCTGCTGATGATAAGCGCTATAAAATATCTTTTGATGTGGAAACTTTGGCATGGGGTCATTTGCTTATAACACCAGCAGCTATCACTGGAACTTCAGATGTGTTCTTGAAAATAGCTCAAGATTTAATTGACGAGGAAGACTCTGACCAATAGTTTTGATGTAATTTTTATTTGTATATTGTAATTATAGATTATAATATGTTATATTTGTGACATTTGAAATAAAAATCATTATCGAGTGAATTTGTTTTATTACATTCATTCAATACAAAATATTAATATCATCCACATCGCTCGAGGCCCCATATACAAACATGACAGCTTGATTGTGCTTGAGGAAGGCCGTCTACATGATCTCTCCATTCAGGGCGATTGAAGTGGACAAAGCATGGTAGCTGAATACGGAGTTCGAAAGTCTCTGTATATTTTGATGGCAGTTTGTCCCATGCATAAAGAAGTTCCATCGGACCTACATTTTTAATAAGATAATGTAGTGGAAAGTTCTGAAGCTCTTCTTCGGTGAAATCGTACAATTTTTCATTTTGGTTTCGGTGTTCATTCACGAGTTCGGTCAATAAACAGTTAGGACAATCTCAAGACATGTTGTAACAATGAGGTTGAACAGCAACAATGATGCACACACTGCTGTGTAGTACGTAACCCAATCGACTATTCTGAATTCCGCATGATCCTTCATGATATTTGTATCATGGTGTAGTGGAGGAAAGGGATTTAGTTCACACCAGTCAGAATCAATGGTAGAGCCACTGCATTTTCGCAATCGCAACTTGTACATAGTGCTATTGGTGGGGATGAGTGATTTGAGAGTTGAAACATTATTTATTGTAGTTGATTCCATTCTTGCCCATCAAGAAGGCCAACTTCCATTTCGTGTACCATTACTATCGTAACATATGGATACTTCTCTTATATTATAAGGTTGTGCGATATAGAGAAAGCCTTGAAGAATCACTTGTAAAACTGAACATTGTGGTGTTATCATGGTCACAACTTCTGACATACTTAATTTATTATTTACTTTCAAGCCATATTTATTGAACATGTCATACCCGCAACTGCTACCTGCATGTTTGTAAAACCAAACATCTGGTGGATATCTTCGCGAGAATGTGTGACGACCGCATATTCAGTGAAATCTCGAAAAAATGAAACAAACTGATTTTGATATTATACTTTGTTGCATAAAAAAATGTTCATAGAAATAAAGAACATTCGTTAATGCACACATGCAATTTGAATTCGTATGATAAAAACATCTTGTTCGAACTGTTGTAAAATGGGTTGTTCATCGAACTCGACTACTGGAACAGAAGTGAACCGTCGAATATATTCAGCTTCCTTCCTTCCTTTGATATGTATTAGATCGACTCCATCACAAAGACGGGAATCACGAACCAGCCAATTAGCCTGCTTTCGTAAATTTGGAGGTGGAAAGTTGAGTGGAAATGGTGGTTTGAAAATATAATGGCAAATTTTCACTCCATCGAAGGATGCAAACTCTTTGACAATGAATTTGTCATTTTTTATCTTGAATCCTTGCACATCTATGATTAAACTCATATCGTAATATTTGAGAAATTTTTGAAAACTGATTTCTTGGTAGAGTACAATTCTATCAGCCTTTTCAGTATCTTTATGTTTTCCATATGTTTCCTCAGACGTAATTCATAACTCGATAACATTATATCAACTGAATGAAAGAGAATGTGCTTCTCAATATATGACAAAAATCTGATCATGCGCATTAAAGCTGCTTCACTATTCTCGTTAGAGGGTTATAGGAATTTTTTTTTCATGTAAAACGAGACAAAAAGCAGTGGTTTCCTCTGGAGTATTTCTACCAGTTTCAAATTCAACCCGCATCACTATTGATCCTGTTTGGATGACTTCTTTTTGTCGTGAACAATCAATGTTTACAATTGGTGCTTTATCTTCGAACTCTCTCGGGGTCAATATCGGCTCGTTATTCTTCAGATGATAGTAATTTTCTTGAAAGTTTGAGTACATCCCATGAAGTGTAGCATACTTGTTGTTTTTGAAATCTGAATGTAAATCATTGTATGGATATCTTTCAGAATTGAGGAACACTCTAATATTGGTGAGGTCGATATGATCAAACTTACTCATATCACTCTTTTTTTTTTTTCTTTTCTACTAGTTTGAAATGCTATTATTACATGTCTTGGCGTTCCAACCTTGGTAGTGGCCTTGACTGGCCACGTATGTCTATCCGATTCACTTAAAGATGGATACTCAATCAACTCCCAGCTCTTGAACCTAATTGAAAGTTCAATACTTTTATTAGTAATTTCGTGATTCGAAGTTGTTCTTGAATGCTTGGAGTTATGTGGGGAACTCTCCGAAATACTTTTTTAAACTCTACTTTTGATTTTCTGAATCATCAATGCTAGTTACTGCATCTTTATCATTACTAGATCTGATTGAGACTAATTCTTGCCGCATGTTCACTATTATTCTCCTGAAATCCTCAAAGAACCCAGCAAACATTTCCAAATGAATACACACGTTGAATTGACCGTTATTACCAACTAGAATTTTTACTCGGTTCGATATTTTGAGGAACCACCCCGCATTTTGCATAGAGACGCATTCGTTTTCATGCAGTGATAAATAATTTTTCAATGTTTATGGTTATCTCAAATTCTTCACTGAATCAATCACAATACACTTTGACTTTCACTTTAACCATGTTCATCGATTCTTACTTACGATTTCAATCCTCCAATATATTCGTATGATGAAAAAACGAATATGAAATTGGGTTAGCTAATTTTGACAGTTTCAACTCAATATCAAATATTGATAATACGAATAATATCTTCGTTTGGGGTGAGAACGATAGATATAAATTTGAAATTCCTACTGGATCATATGAAATTGATGATCTAGCAAACGTTATTCAGAATGCTTTGAATGATGAAGACAACCAAGCAGTTCTTCGAATTACACCTGATTTGAATATTTCCAAGGTGATTATAAAAACAAATCGTCGAATCAATTTTGAAGTGGACAACACAATTGGATCATTACTTGCATTCAGAAAAAGAATGCTGGATGCCGATGAAAAAAGTGTTTCGGACCACCAGGTCAAGATTCTCAACATCAATACTATCTGTATAGATTGTAACTTGGCCATCGGAAGCTATTTGAATGGTGAACCAGTTCATTTAATTCATCAGTTCAATGTCAAAGTTCCCACTGGATACAAAATCATCGAATCACCTGTTACGATCCTGTATTATCCAGTTTCCGTGGAGATCATCAACAATATAACTGTGAAAGCTATTGATCATTCAGGAAATATTATAGATTTCCGTGAAGAAAAAAAAAATCAAATACCTACCTCCTGTCCCTATCCTCCCCCCTAGGAAGAAGACTATCAGTTTCATACATATCAGCCATACATCGCTGGAAACCTCAATCATTACGATGAAATAAGAGTGATAATTGCTGACCTTGAAGCCATCACATTACCATGTAACAGTAATCTATACATAGAAGGTACTCTGCTAGATGATGAAAGTGCCGTTCCAACAAAACTGAAATTCATTAATAATGCAATAGCATTCCTCTTCCGAGAACTTCTTCTTGAATTGAACGGTATTGTGATTGATCCATTGAGGAATTTGAGATTGACATCAATATTGAAGAATTATTTATCTCTAAATGAAAACGAAAGCGTCTCTATGCGAAATGCGGGGTGGTTCCCCAAAATATCGAACCAAGAAAAAATTCTAGTTGGTACTAACGGTCGATTCAACGTGTGTATTCCTTTGGAAATGTTTGCTGGTTTCTTTGAAGAATTCAGGAGAATAATAGTGAACATGCGGCAAGAATAAGTCATGATCAGATCTAGTAATGATTTAGATGCAGTAACTAGCATGGATGATTCAGGAAAAAAAGTAGAGCTTACAAAAGTATTTTGGAAAGTTCCCCACATAACTCCAAGCATTCAAGAACAACTTCGAATCACGAAAAATACTAATAAAAGTATCAAACTTCTAATCAGGTTCAGGAGCTGGGAGTTGATTGAGTATCCATCTTTCAGTGGATCAAATAGACATACGTGGCCAGTCAAGACCACTACCAAGGTTGAAACGCCTAGACATGTAATAATAGCATGTCAAACTAGAAGAAAAAGGAAAATAACGAGTGATATGAGTAAGTTTGATCATATCGACCTCACCAATATTAGAGTGTTCCTCAATTCTGAAAGATATCCATACAATAATTCACATTCAGATTTCAAAAACAACAAGTATGCTACACTTTATGAGATGTACTCAAACTTTCAAGAAAATTTCTATCATCTGAAAACTAACGAGCCGATATTGACCCCGAAAGAGTTCAAAGATAAAGCACCAATTGTTCACATTGATTGTTCACGACAGAAAGAAGTCATTCAAACAGGATCAATAGTGATGCGGGTTGAATTTGAAACTGGTAGTAATACCCCAAAAGAAACCACTGCTTTTGTCTCGTTCTACATGAAAAAGAATATTCCTATAACCCTCTAACGAAAATAGTGAAGCAGCTTTAATGCGCATGATCAGATTTTTGTCATATATTGAGGAGCACCTTCTCTTTCATTCAGTTGATATAATGTTATCCAGTTATGAATTTTGTCTGAGGAAACATATGGAAAGCATGAAGATACTGAAAAGGCTGATAGAATTGTACTCTATCAAGAAATCAGTTTTCAAAAATTTCTCAAATATCACGATATGAGTTTAATCATAGATGTGCAAGGATTCAAGATAGAAAATGACAAATTTATTGTCAGAGAGTTTGCAGCCTCCGATGGAGTGAAAATTTGCCATTATATCTTCAAACCACCATTTCCACTTAACTTTTCACCTCCGAATTTACAAAAGCAGGCTAATTGGCTGGTTCGTAATTTTCACTGCATAGAGTGGTCTGAAGGATACACACCGTTGAATCAGTTTGGAAATATCAAGGAAAGTCTATGTGATGGAGTCGATCTAATACATATCAAAGGAAGGAAGAAAGCTGAATATATTCGACGGTTCACTTCCGTTCCAGTAGTCGAGTTCGATGAACAACCTATTTTACAACAGTTCGATCCAAGATGGTTTTATCATACGAATTCAAATTGCATGTGTGCATTATCAAATGTTTTTTTTCTGTATGAAAATTTTTTTATGCAATAAAGTATAATATCAAAATCAGTTTGTTTTATTTTTTCAAGATCTTACTGAATATGCGGTCGTCACACATTCTCGCAAAGATATCCACCAGATGTTTGGTTTCACAAACATGCAGGTAGCAGTTGCGGGTATGACGTGTTCAATAAATATGGCTTGAAAGTAAATAATAATTTTAGTATGTCAGAAGTTGTGACAATCATACCACAATGTTTAGTTTTACAAGTGATTCTTCAAGGCTTTCTCTATATCGCACAACCTTATAATATAAGAGAAGAATTCATATGTTTCGATAGTAATGGTATACGAAATAAAAGTTGGCCTTCTGAATGAGCAAGAATGGAATCAACTGCAATTAATAATGTTTCAACTCTCAAATCACTCATACCCACCAATAGCACTATGTACAAGTTGCGATTGCGAAAGGGCAGTGGCTCCACCATTGATTCTGACTGGTGTAAACTAAATCCTTCCCCCTTTATGTTTTTGGTTATCACCAAAAGCTTTTTAAAAAATGAATTCATTTATTGAACACAAAAATGTCGAAGTTCCATTAGAGAGAAAATCACAATGCGTCTTAACTGTGTGAAGTCTATGTCAAATCTGATGAGAACTAGTCGGTGATCGTCTCGTATCCTGCAAAGCGTAAACTGATTCTGCATCCGTCAGCGGTCTCAGCATATCCCGTGAGGACATGGTAGCTTATGATGTTTCCATACATAATTCATCCGCCCTTAGAAGGAACTCGAGAGTGGAACCACTTGAGTTGCGTTGACTGCTACCCTAGTGTCTTCTTCTGGCGTGGAATAGACTACTTGTTTGGCTAGGCTTGCTATATTTCTTCGGTGGGTGGCTAATAAGTAGACTAACATCGTGGTAACCTGGAATAGGGTGACTGTTAAGGACCATCTTGAATGATCGGAATGAATTCTAACTTCTTGTAATGGTGTTTCTTCTAACTCTTGCAGTTGAAGTTCGTGCGACGATGGAGTTGATATATCCCCGTTAGCCTGTTGTACTCGCTCGCACCTATCGATTTTTCAGTTACAAAACCTCTCAGCGATCCTCACGAATTTTTACAGGAAGTGAAACCAAAAGTTCTGGCAATTCTAACCGAATATTTGGGGACTCATCATAGCTTGAAGATGAATTTGGAACTTTCTGGATTGTATGTCATACCAGAGAAGGTGTTTGGTACTTTGTACATCACCCTTCATGTTATATCTAGGTCAAGTAGTTAAGACACCATGTATGTCCAGTACTTTACCTGTATGATCCTGTATAATGGTAGTTGCTAGTGGTATTACCCTATATAGGATAGGATTTCATTTGTTGTTATCATGACGACGTGTTGTTGAAACATAAGATTGAATCAATAAAGTTGGGAGAGAAATTGCAATCGGTTGCAATTTCCCTTTTATTCTTCATATCATATCAGTTTTTATTCAACGATCGAAATACAGTCCACACTCATCACCAAGAGCATCGAACATATTGGTCCAATCGAGCGGATTCAAGAGTTCAACAGAATTCATCATCAGCGAGAGTCGTCATTCGAGAAGGCAACATCGAGTCAATCGAAAGGCGCAAGAAGCAACAAGTTCCAGACGACGGTTGATGTGAGCAGCTGGCCAAGCATCCAGACCTGTGATACAGACACAGAGCAGACAACCGTGAGCAGCTGGTACAACAGAACATCAGGATATCGTTCCACAACAGCAAGGTCAGGTAGAATTTTGTATTGTTCTCTATTCCGGGTCAGTACGCAGTGCAATTCAACATAAGAGGTACAGTTAATAAAATACTCATTGGTTTTATTATTATTACTTACTTTCGAATACAGAACTACCTTCCATATTCCAAATAAATCAATTTTCAATTAATATTCATAATTAATCGAATAACTTGTCACAATGACAGACTTAGAAGATTTAATCATAAAATACAAGGCGATTAAAGTCCAATTAGCAAGATTTGAGAATTTCGTCGAAAATTTTACATTTGAAGAGCAGAATAACATCTTTGAATTGGAAATTCGTGTTGAGAAAATTGAAAACTCATTGAATGACTTAACGTTTTTGCATACCAGTATTCAGTTAATAGATGATACGAAAGTTTCTGACGAACAGTTTTCAGTTTTTGAAACATCTTTTTATAAATGCCTAGGTACGTCCAAACGACTAATAGCTGAACACAAATCAAAGTCAATTAATTTAAATACGAGCATATCAAATATTTCAAATAACACAAAATTACCAAATATCACACTTCCATTGTTTGACGGCGACTATAAGAAATGGAAAAGTTTTAAAAACAAATTCGAATCCATTATTCATCAAGACAATAACTTATCAGATGTTCAAAAGTTACATTATTTGCAATCATGTTTGAGAGGTGATGCTGGTAAAATATTGGATCAGTCGGAAGCAACAAACGAAAATTATGAAAAAGCACGCGAGATTTTGAGGGAACGATTCGAAAACACTAGGATAATAGTGAATAACCATTTATCTGCTATTTTAGATTTGGAATGCATTCATAAGGAATCACACGTGGCCTTAAGACATTTATTAGATTCTCTCAACCAACACTTGAATGCGTTATCGTCATTAAAGCAACCCATCGAGAGTTGGGATGCAATGCTAATTCACATCATTTCAAAAAAGTTAGACAATGCTACAAAAAGAGAATGGGAATTATCTCTCATAGGTACCCAGTTGCCGAAATATTCCGAATTCAAAGAATTTCTTACAAAAAGGTGCAACACTTTAGAAATGCTAATTCCTGCCAATTCAAATTTTAAAAGTGCAAGTCAAATCAATCATGACTACAAGCCATATCATAGATATCAAAAAACATACTCAAATGCATCATCAGTACCAAAATGCATATTTTGTAAAGGTCAACATTATATTTATTTTTGTGAAAACCTCCTAAGGTTACCTGTTTCATCTCGAATCATTGAAATCGATAAATTGAAATTATGTAAAAATTGTTTCAACTCCAATCACTCAGTAGATACTTGTAGAACCACGGGCAGATGTAAGAAATGCAATGAAAAGCATAACACGATTTTACATCATGATCGTAATCCGACAAATTCTTTAATTGTAACAGAAGGAACTCAAGAATCTGAAGATATTTCGACAATTTCAGCATATTTTGTTGGTAATGGAAATGATTATGTTCTACTACCAACGGCAATGGTTAAAGTTCTTGATGAGAGAGGAAATACATATCAAGCCAGAGCCATGTTAGATAGTGGTTCTCAAAGTAATTTCATGAGTAGAGATTTATATTCAAAATTGAATTTACCAAAAACCAATATCAAAATGGAGGTTATTGGTATTAATCAAGTTCATTCCAATGTTTCTGAAAAAACAGTTGCTAAAATAATATCGCAGAACAGTTCATTCAAGGCAGAATTGGATTTCTTATTAATGGATAAAGTAACCACAAAATTGCCATCAATTTCTTTTCGTGCAGATACAATAAATATTCCTAAAAACATAACCTTAGCAGATCCAAACTTTCATAGGACAGGAAAAATCGATTTGCTGTTAGGTTCTCAGGTATTTTGAAATTTATTTTGTCAAGAGCAAGTGAGATTAGGAAAACACCAGACTATTTTACAAAATACTCATCTGGGTTGGGTGGTTTCTGGTCCATTCAGTCCTAAATATTGTCCAAATTCAACGTTCTGTCATTTTTCCACTACTAATTCAGACATTCACAATCAAATTGAAAGATTCTGGAAAATAGAAGATTGTGCATCAAATCCGCAATATTCTAAAGAAGAATGTGAATGTGAAGAATATTTTGCAAAAACTGTTAAACACGACCAAAATGGTAGATTTGTGGTGGATTTACCATTTCGGCATAATGTTAAGGATTTAGGTGATTCACAGGAATTTGCCATCAAGAGATTTTACGCGTTAGAGAAAAAACTATCAAAAAACCCAAATTTGAAAACCCAATACGTAGATTTCATGAATGAATATCAAATTTTAGGACACATGACAAGAATTAATATTCATGAGCAAAATACACCATGTGTTTATTTACCTCATCATGGAGTGCTCAAAACTGACAGTGTAACAACCAAATTGAGAGTTGTTTTCGATGCTTCAATGAAAACTACATCCAATATTTCATTGAATGATACCCTTAAGGTAGGCCCAACAATCCAAGATGACATTTTTTCCATATTGTTGCGTTTCAGAATTCGCAATTATGTTTTGATAGCCGATGTTGAAAAAATGTATAGGCAAGTATTGATAACACCACAACAACGTGACTATCAGAGAATAGTATGGCGTGAAAATTTGAATGAACCATTAGGTCATTTTCAACTCAATACGATAACATACGGTACATCAAGCGCACCTTTCTTGGCTATTAGATCGCTACACCAAGTAGCTTTAGAAAATGAAAGTTAATATCCTGTTGCCTGTCAAGCAATCAAAAGAGATTTTTATGTAGATGATCTAATTACAGGCACAAACACTATAGAAGAAGCGAAAAAACTCAAAGCAGATATACAGAATGTTCTGAGTTCTGTCGGTTTTGTACTTCGAAAATGGGCATCAAATAATGCGCAAATATTGAAAAAAGATGAAAATCAAGAGGTAAAATATTATATAACAGACGATGTTGATATTAAAACACTCGGTATATTCTGGAATGCTAGCGAAGACGTTTTTTCTTATAAGATGAATTTCACAGGGGAAACTAATCGTATTACCAAACGTTTCATTCTTTCGTCTATTTCAAAAATTTACGATCCGTTAGGTTTGATAGGACCGATAATAGTTGAGGCAAAATTGATAATGCAAAACTTGTGGCAGCAGCAATTGGGATGGGATGAAATTGTGTCTTCCCATCTACTTACAAATTGGGAAAAATTTTACGATCAATTACAATACGTAAAAAATATTGTTGTTCCTAGACACGTTAGTTCAGTAAATTGTATTGATATCCAACTGCATGGATTTTCAGACGCATCTATTAAGGCATACGGTTGTTGCATTTATCTCAGATCAACTGATTCAAATGGAAACTGTTTCACTAAACTCATTTGTTCTAAATCTCGAGTAGCACCCTTAAAAACAATTACACTTCCTCGTCTAGAACTATGTGGTGCACTACTTTTATCACAACTAGTTCAGAAAGTACTCAAGGCTCTCAATATGGATATTCATTGTTCTTATTGGTGTGATTCAACAATAACTTTATCGTGGATAAATTCAGAACCAAATTCTTTAAATATATTTGTAGCTCACCGAGTAACAGAGATTCAAAAATATACTAAATGTTGTCAATGGAAACATGTTAAAAGCGATGAAAATCCTGCTGATATCATTTCACGAGGAACAAGTCCTCTATTTTTATCAAAATCTGAGATGTGATGGAAGGGTCCTCCATGGCTTTCTTTAAAGACTTCCGAATGGCCATCAGGATCATTTCAAAGGTTGAAAGATATTCCAGAAAAGAAAACGATTATCGTTACTTTGAGTTCCCAAGTACTAGATCAAAGCATATTTACACTTTTTTCAAGTTTAACTAAGCTATTTAGAGTAACTGCATATTGTTTGAGGTTTATTCAAAATTTGAAAAATAAAGAAAAGGACTACTCATCTCTGAAGATTTCTGAAATTGAAAATGCTACAAGGGCTCTTTTGAAAATAGTACAAGGGGAATTTCATCAAGAAATTGATTTTTAAAAAAACGGGAATCAGATTCCTCATCAGAGCAAATTATTAAGTCTTAATCCATTCGTGGATAATCACGGAATACTCAGAGTAGGGGGAAGATTGATAAAATCTAATCTTAACATTTACCATAAACATCCAATAGTTCTACCGAGTAATCACTTGTTCACAAAATTGGTTATAGAATATGAACATATCAGACATTTACATGCTGGAAATCAGACAACTTTAGTGGCTGTTAGACAAAGGTATTGGCCGTTAAACGGTCGTAATACGATTCGGAAAATTTCACGCAAATGTATAATTTGTTTCAAGGCACGACCATTAAGTAGTCAAAATTTGATGGGTGATCTTCCAGAAAATAGGGTCAAGCCTTCGAGGCCGTTTCTTATAGTCGGAACGGATTATACTGGGCCATTTTTGCTAAAAGATGGAAAAACCAGAAATCGTAAACTGATAAAATGTTATGTGTGTATTTTTATTTGTTTTGCTACAAAAGCTGTTCATATTGAATTAGTTACAGAGTATACTACGGCTGCATTTTTAAACGCTCTCAAAAGATTTGTTTCCAGACGTGGTATATGTAGGAAAATATTCAGTGACAATGGTACCAATTATATAGGTGCAGCAAACGAGTTGAAAGGCATTTTTAAAAATCTTGAAAATGATATTTCCTTCAAGAATTATTTATTTAACAATTCAATCGAGTGGAAATTCATTCCTCCTCGGGCACCAAATTTTGGTGGAATATGGGAGGCAGCAATAAAATCTGCCAAATTTCATATGAAAAGAATATTATCTAGAGTACCTCTAACTTATGAAGAATTGTATACTGTACTGACTCAGGTGGAGGCAATGCTCAATTCGAGACCATTGGCATCGCTTACTAGTGATCCGAATGATTGAGCTGCTCTGTGTCCGAGCCATTTCTTGATCAAGGAAATGTTGACTTCTGTTCCACAAGAGGATGTATGCATTATACCAGAAAATCGACTTAATCACTATCAGAAGCTTCAACAGCTTACCCAGCACTTCTGGAAACGTTGGTCGTCAGAATACCTCTGCCATCTGCAGCAGAGAACAAAGTGGAGACGTTTATCTGAGCAGGTGCAGATTGGTCAGTTAGTTTTGATAAAGGAAGACTTCGTGCAGCCATTGTTATGGAAATTGGCGCGCATTATTGAAATTCATCCCGGCATGGACGATGGTGTTCGGGTTGTGACACTGAAGACACAAGAGGGTACCTTGAAACGTCCAGTCAACAAGATATGTGTATTACCCTTAGAAGAATGTACCACATAATTCATTGTCTGTAATATTTGTAATGTAATTATTTATTTAGTATTTTGAAAGTTATAATCTTTCAAGGATGCGGCATGTTTGGTACTTTGTACATCACCCTTTATGTTATATCTAGGTCAAGTAGTTAAGACACCATGTATGTCCAGTACTTTACCTGTATGATCCTGTATAATGGTAGTTGCTAGTGGTATTACCCTATATAGGATAGGATTTCATTTGTTGTTATCATGACGACGTGTTGTTGAAACATAAGATTGAATCAATAAAGTTGGGAGAGAAATTGCAATCGGTTGCAATTTCCCTTTTATTCTTCATATCATATCAGTTTTTATTCAACGATCGAAATACAGTCCACACTCATCACCAAGAGCATCGAACAGAAGGAACTATCTGATATTGAGTCCTTCAACACCAGGAATAAAACCCTGACAAAATCATCAAACATTGAGCACGATTATGATGACTTCAAGGAAGAAATGATTGTGAAGGCGTCAGAGTTTCAAGAACGGGATTCTGGGTGGATATTGAAACATGCCATGTTTGTGGATGCGAATATTGATAAATTCTCATCAATTTCGACCTCTTCATACATCAAGCTGTTCAGAGCTATAGAATCCAAACATGCGGTTTTGAATATTCGAAATAAGGACAGAGCCTGCTTCGCATGGTCCATCAATGCTGCGATTTTTGTTGCAGACGATCATCCAATAAGAACGTCATCATATCCACATTACAATACCCTGTTGTATTCCCAAGGACTCGACTTTCCCATGAAATTGAAGGATATTTCAAAGTTCGAGCGACTCAACAATATCTCAGTTGATGTGTTCGGTCTTGAATCGTCTTCCAAGAATGGGGAGATGATGAATAAAATAATCGGCCCGCAACATTTCACTTCGTGTCGTCAAGCAACACATGTGAATTTATTGATTATAGCCGATAAGGTTGGCAATACACATTATTGTCTCATCAAGGACCTGGGCAAATTAGTGAAAACACAAGAATCGAAATGCAATGGTAAAATATATATTTGCGTTGGATATCTACAATCGTTCGCTACAGTAGAGCAGTTGAGAAGCCATGAGGAAAATAATTGCAATCATATGAGCGCAAAGATACCCACCACCAATTTAAAAATCAATGAATATGGTGAGTCAGTGCCTGAAAACATCCTCAAATTCACTAACTTTGAGAAACAACTGTCACCATGCTGACTTTGAAACTTCACCCAAACCAATTCAACACAATGAACCCTGTGACGATCAATCATTTTCAGTTGAAGTATTTGAACATGAACCATATTCGTTCGCGTCTCATGTGAAGTGTAATTTTGATGACCGTTATTCAAGGTCGGTACTTTATCGCGATGCTGATGCTGCCGGCGTTTTTGTGAGAAAATTGGATGAAACCGTTCAAGATTTATACACTCATCACATGGAGGACGTTCGTGAAATGCATCCACTTACTGAGATAGAGAAGCAAACTTTCCAAAATAGCACCACGTGCCATATATGTGAGAAGCCGTTCAAGCCAACAGATATCAAAGTTCGTGATCACGACCAATACACAGGAAAATTTCGTGCTGCTGCCCATAGTATTTGTGATTTGAACTACAAGACCTCGAAAACTATTCCTGTATTCTTTCACAACCTCACAAATTATGACTCTCACCTTTTCATCAAGAAATTAGCAACGAAAAGAAAAAAAATATCACCGATAGATCAAACTAAAGGAAAGTATATATCGTTCTCAAAGTCAATATAGATTGATAATTCTGAAGTGTCAAGAGCATTTGATGAATATATTCAGTTGAGATTTGTAGACTCTTTTCGATTTTGACCAAAATCTCTCGATAAACTCACCAAAAATTTGGAGGTGCAACAGTGTAACGAGGTTCGAAAATACTTTCAAGATAGCAGACAATTTGATCTTATAAGACAAAAAGGGGTTTTACCTCACAACTATGTGGACTCCTTGGAAAAATTGGAGGAAACCCAGCTACCATCGAATGAGAAGTTCCATAATGATTTAACCGGCGAATAACTTTCAGACATGGATTATAATAGAGCTATAGATGTGTAGAGTTCCTTCGAATGTAGAACATTGGGAGCAGACAATTTGATCTTATAATGTTTGAGAATTTCAGAAGAGTATGCATGCAACAATATAAACGAGATCCTGCCCACTATCTGACAGCGCCTGCACTGAGCTGGGATGCCATGTTACGTTATACACAATAGGACTTCAGCTCTTGACTGATATAGATATGATTTACTTCTTTAAGAAGGGTATTCGGGGAGGGGTGGCACAATGTAGCAAGAGGAGAGCTGTGGCCAATATCAAACTCCTATCAACCTTTGATCCCCAGAAACCAACATCATACATCATGTATCTGGATGCAACAAATTCATATGGAGCAAGTTACCTTCCAACAGGAGATTTTGAGTGGGTTGAGTCTAAGGATATCGAAAATTTTGACTGTCACGCAATTGGGGACGACGCATCGATAGGATACGTTTTAGAAGTGGTCTTGGTATATCCAGCCAGCCCACACGATGATCAAAACGATTCACCATTTTGCCCAGAACAAATGATCATGCCAAAGTGTAAGAGCGCCAAACTAATTCCTAATTTACGAAACAAATGCAAATACGTTATTCATCATCGAAATTTGAAGCAGTGTTTGAAATATGGTTTGAAACTAACGAAAATCTAAAGAATCTTGGAATTCTCCCAATCGGCGTGGTTGAGGTCCTATATTGACCTGAACACATATCTTCGAAATTCCGCACTTAACGAATTTGAACGAGAACTTTCCAAATTATCAATAAATTCAATATTTGGAAAAACCATGGAAAATGTCGACAAAAGAATTGACTTGAATCTTCGTTCACGCTGAAAAAATAAAAATAACTCGCTGGGAGCAAGGGCTCTGATAGCCATTCCACATTTCAAATGCAGCACAGAATTCAGTGAGAACTTGGTTGCAATCTAGTTGGAAAAGACTAGTGTTTGTTATGATAAACCGATGTATGTTGGATTTTCGGTATTGGATATTTCGAAAACTATCATTCACGATTTCTTCTATGGATACATCAAAGCAAAATAAAGTGATGAAGCAACATTATGCTACACCGATACGGATTCACTGATTCTAGGAATATTCACAGGAAATCTCTATGAAAATATGGAAGAAAATATCCAACTTTTCGATACGTCAAATTATTCCACAGACAATATACACCAAATCCCCAGATCAAAATCTGTTATAGGACGCATGAAAGACGAATATGCCTCAAGACTCATTGAAACTTTTTATGGTACTGGTGCGAGAGCTTACTGTGTTGAAGCAGGTGATGTGATGAAAAGAGCCGAAGGTGTCTCAAAAAACGTGGTAAAAAACCAAATTCAGTTTTCAGACTATGTCAATATTGTGGAGAATGGTGGAACAATATCACGTAAGATGTATATGTTCACTTATTCTCTCCACACCATTCATACGTAATTGAGGAATGAAGTCGCTTTGTCATCTGCTGATGATAAGCGCTATAAAATATCTTCTGATGTGAAAACTTTGGCATGGAGTCATTTGCTTATAACACCAGCAGCTATCACTGGAACTTCAGATGAGTTCTTGAAAATAGCTCAAGATTTAATTGACGAGGAAGACTCTGACCAATAGTTTCGAAGTAATTTTCATTTGTATATTGTAATTATAGATTATAATATGTTATATTTGTGACATATGAAATAAAAATCATTATCGAGTGAATTTGTTTTATTACATTCTTTCAATACAAAATATTAATATCATCCACATCGCTCGAGGCCCCATATACAAACATGACAGCTTGATTGTTCTTGAGGAAGGCCGTCTACATGATCTCTCAATTCAGGGCGATTGAAGTGGACAAAGCATGGTAGCTGAATACGGAGTTCGAAAGTCTCTGTATATTTTGATGGCAGTTTGTCCCATGCATAAAGAAGTTCCATCGGACCTACATTTTTAATAAGATAATGTAGTGGAGAGTTCTGGAGCATTTCTTCGGTGAAATCGTACAATTTTTCATTTCGGTTTCGGTGTTCATTCAAGAGTTCGGTCAATAAACAGTTAGGACAATCTCAAGACATGTTGTAACAATGAGGTTAAACAGCAACAATGATGCACACACTGCTGTGTAGTACGTAACCCAATCGACCATTCTGAATTCCGCATGATCCTTCATGATATTTGTATCATGGTGTAGTGGGGGAAAGGGATTTAGTTCACACCAGTCAGAATCAATGGTAGAGCCACTGCATTTTCGCAATCGCAACTTGTACATAGTGCTATTGGTGGGTATGAGTGATTTGAGAGTTGAAACATTATTTATTGTAGTTGATTCCATTCTTGCCCATTAAGAAGGCCAACTTCCATTTCGTGTACCATTACTATCGAAACATATGAATACTTCTCTTATATTATAAGGTTATGCGATATAGAGAAAGCCTTGAAGAATCACTTGTAAAACTGAACATTGTGGTGTTATCATGGTCACAACTTCTGACATACTAAAATTATTATTTACTCTCGAGCCATATTTATTGAACACGTCATACACGCAACTGCTACCTGCATGTTTGTAGAACCAAACATCTGGTGGATATCTTCGCGAGAATGTGTGACGACCGCATATTCAGTAAAATCTCGAAAAAATGAAACAAACTGATTTTGATATTATACTTTGTTGCATAAAAAAATGTTCATACAAATAAAAAACATTTGTTAATGCACACATGCAATTTGAATTCGTATGATAAAAACATCTTGTTCGGACTGTTGTAAAATGGGTTGTTCATCGAACTCGACTACTGGAACAGAAGTGAACCGTCGAATATATTCAGCTTCCTCCCTTCCTTTGATATGTATTAGATCGACTCCATCACAAAGACGGAAATTACGAACCAGCCAATTAGCCTGCTTTTGTAAATTCGGAGGTGGAAAGTTGAGTGGAAATGGTGGTTTGAAAATATAATGGCAAATTTTCACTCCATCGAAGGATGCAAACTCTTTGACAATGAATTTGTCATTCTTTATCTTGAATCCTTGCACATCTATGATTAAACTCATATCGTTATATTTGAGAAAGTTTTGAAAACTGATTTTTTGGTAGAGTACAATTCTATCAGCCTTTTCAGTATCTTTATGTTTTCCATAATATGTTTCCTCAGACGTAATTCATAACTCGATAACATTATATCAACTGAATGGAAGAGAATGTGCTTCTCAATATATGACAATAATCTGATCATGCGCATTGAAGCTGCTTCACTATTCTCGTTAGAGGGTTATAGGATTTTTTTTCCATGTAAAACGAGACAAGAAGCAGTGGTTTCCTCTGGAGTATTTCTACCAGTTTCAAATTCAACCCGCATCACTATTGATCCTGTTTGGATGACTTCTTTCTGTCGTGAACAATCAATGTTTACATTTGGTGCTTCATCTTCGAACTCTCTCGGGGTCAATATCGGCTCGTTATTCTTCAGATGATAGTGATTTTCTTGAAAGTTGTAACTTGGCCATCGGAAGCTATTTAAATGGTGAACCAGTTCATTTAATTCATCAGTTCAATGTCAAAGTTCCCACTGGATACAAAATCATCGAATCACCTGTTACGATTCTGTATTATCCAGTTTCCGTGAAGATTATCAACAATATGACTGTGAAAGCTATTGATCATTCAGGAAATATTATAGATTTCCTTGAAGAAAAAAAAATCAAATACCTACCTCCTGTCCCTATCCTCCCCCCTAGGAAGAAGACTATCAGTTTCATACATATCAGTCATACATCGCTGGAAACCTCAATCATTACGATAAAATTAGAGTGATAATTGATGACCTTGAAGCCATCACATTACCATGTAACATGTAATCTATACATAGAAGGTACCCTGCTAGATGATGAAAGTGCCGTTCCAACAAAACTGAAATTCATTAATAATGCAATAGCATTCCTCTTCCGAGAACTTCTTTTTGAATTGAACGGTATTGTGATTGATCCATTGAGGAATTTGAGATTGACATCAATATTGAAGAATTATTTATCGTCTCTATGCGAAATGCGGGGTGGTTCCCCAAAATATCGAACCAAGAAAAAATTCTAGTAGGTACTAACGGTCGATTCAACGTGTGTATTCCTTTGGAAATGTTTGCTGGGTTCTCTGAAGAATTCAGGAGAATAATAGTGAACATGCGGCAAGAATAAGTCATGATCAGATCTAGTAACGATTTAGATGCAGTTACTAGCATGGATGATTCAGGAAAAAAAGTAGAGCTTACAAAAGTATTTTGGAAAGTTCCCCACATAACTCCAAGCATTCAAGAACAACTTCGAATCACGAAAAATACTAATAAAAGTATCGAACTTCCAATTAGGTTCAGGAGCTGGGAGTTGATTGAGTATCCATCTTTAAGTGAATCAAATAGACATACGTGGCCAGTCAAGACCACTACCAAGGTTGAAACGCCTAGACATGTAATAATAGCATGTCAAACTAGTAGAAAAAGGAAAATAACGAGTGATATGAGTAAGTTTGATCATATCGACCTCATCAATATTAGAGTGTTCCTCAATTCTGAAAGATATCCATACAATGATTCACATTCAGATTTCAAGAACAACAAGTATGCTACACTTGAGATGTACTCAAACTTTCAAGAAAATTACTATCATCTGAAAACTAACGAGCCGATATTGACCCCGAAAGAGTTCAAAGATAAAGCACCAATTGTTCACATTGATTGTTCACGACAGGAAGAAGTCATTCAAACAGGATCAATAGTGATGCGGGTTGAATTTGAAACTGGTAGTAATACCCTCTAACGAAAATAGTGAAGCAGCTTTAATGCGCATGATCAGATTTTTGTCATATATTGAGGAGCACCTTCTCTTTCATTCAGTTGATATAATTTTATCCAGTTATGAATTACGTCTGAGGAAACATATGGAAAACATGAAGATACTGAAAAGGCTGATAGAATTGTACTCTATCAAGAAATCAGTTTTCAAAAATTTCTCAAATATCACGATATGAGTTTAAGCATAGATGTGCAAGGATTCAAGATAGATAATGACAAATTTATTGTCAAAGAGTTTGCAGCCTCCGATGGAGTGAAAATTTGCCATTATATTTTCAAACCACCATTTCCACTTAACTTTTCACCTCCGAATTTACAAAAGCAGGCTAATTGGCTGGTTCGTAATTTTCACTGCATAGAGTGGTCCGAAGGATACACACCGTTGAATCAGTTTGGAAATATCTTGGAAAGTCTATGTGATGGAGTCGATCTAATACATATCAAAGGAAGGAAGAAAGCTGAATATATTCGACGGTTCACTTCCGTTCCAGTAGTCGGGTTCGATGAACAACCTATTTTACAACAGTTCGAACCAAGATGGTTTCATCATACGAATTCAAATTGCATGTGTGCATTATCAAATGTTTTTTTTTGTATGAGAATTTTTTTATGCAATAAAGTATAATATCAAAATCAGTTTGTTTTATTTTTTCAAGATCTTACTGAATATGCGGTCGTCACACATTCTCGCAAAGATATCCACCAGATGTTTGGTTTTACAAACATGCAGGTAGCAGTTGCGGGTATGACGTGTTCAATAAATATGGCTTGAAAGTAAATAAAAATTTTAGTATGTCAGAAGTTGTGACCATGATTACACCACAATGTTTAGTTTTACAAGTGATTCTTCAAGGCTTTCTCTATATCGCACAACCTTATAATATAAGAGAAGTATTCATATGTTTCGATAGTAATGGTACACGAAATGGAAGTTGGCCTTCTGAATGAGCAAGAATGGAATCAACTACAATTAATAATGTTTCAACTCTCAAATCACTCATACCCACCAATAGCACTATGTACAAGTTGCGATTGCGAAAGGGCAGTGGCTCCACCATTGATTCTGACTGGTGTGAACTAAATCCTTCCCCCTTCATGTTTTTGGTTATCACCAAAAGCTTTTTAAAAAATGAATTCATTCATTGAACACAAAAATGTCGAAGTTTCATTAGAGAGAAAATTACAATGCGTCTTAACTGTGTGAAGTCTATGTCAAATCTGATGAGAACTAGTCGGTGAACGTCTCGTATCCTGCAAAGCGTAAACTGATTCTGCATCCGTCAGCGGTCTCAGCATATCCCGTGAGGACATGGTAGCTTATGATGTTTCCATACATAATTCATCCGCCCTTAAAAGGAACTCGAGGGTGGAACCACTTGAGTTGCGTTGACTGCTACCCTAGTGTCTTCTTGTGGCGTGGAACAGACTACTCTTTCGGCTAGGCTTGCTATATTTCTTCGGTGGGTGGCTAATAAGTAGACTAACATCGTGGTAACCTGGAATAGGGTGACTGTTAAGGACCATCTTGAATGATCGGAATGAATTCTAAATTCTTGTAATGGTGTTTCTTCTAACTCTTGCCGTTGAAGTTCGTGCAACTTGTCAAGAGATACTTTTTCTAGCTCAAGTGTCTTGACTTGAAGTATTGGAATGTTAGTTTCACGAATTTCTTCTTGCGTCATTGGATGTCCTACTATTAGGCCTTTTTCGTTTTTGTACGTGTATTCCGATGTCTTGATTCCACAATCTGGCGGGACTATGAATAGGTAGCTTCCACGAAGTATGGCAACGTCGTTTTTTTCACAGTAAATCTGTATCTTTTCGTTTTCGGGAAATATTCCTATGTAGTGGCTTTCATTGATTTCTTCTATGATGTGTTGAGATACTCGTACTGGGACTTGCTGGCAATTTTGAATGCTGTTTTCGACAGAAAGCAGTGACGTGATACAATCGGGGTTTTGTCGAAGTGGTAGTAGGTGGTTCTTCTTGCAGAGGAATCCTGGCTATAGCTCGGTACATTCTTCATCTGAGTACTGGTATTCATTGTTGCTTAAGGATAGGTATGTAGAGGGAGGTATAATGATTGACTGGTTTTGGTTTGAAATAGAATATAGGTGGTAATAGTCAAAGGTTTCGGAATGAACTAATGGAAAATCGAGCGAACATATCATTTTCCTATTCGAGTAGAAAACACTGGTTCGAACAATTTCGTAATATTTCAGGTAATCTGACAAAGAAAATAGTAGTTGAGATTCGCTATGTGACTGGTGTAATTGAGATATTACGGATTTTAATTCATCAGGGGAAATAATGCTGTGATGTAAAACTTTTAAGTCAGCGAAGCTTATACCGTTTTCAAGTTCTAATAAAAAATGCAATAAAAGATCAGCGTTCATTTTGATTTGGCTGAGAATGTCTTGAATTCCTAAGTAGTGTGCGTAATTGAATTGTGTTTTATTAAGAACAGTTCTCGACTCTTCAAATTCGTTTTCTATTTCATTTTGATTTTGAATTGTTTTGGACAAAGTATCATTTATATTCGACATAAGTTCTTTAGCGAGAGAGATTTGTTTGTTTACCTTCTTCATAATATTATTTTGGCTATTTTCGAGCTCGGCAATGCTATTATGAATTTCATTGGCTTCCTCGTTGTCCATATTACCAGTGACAAATTTCATAAGAGAACCAAGCGGATTGATCAGTCCTCTTTTGAGTCTATTTACAGGAAATAGCAAGGTGATTTTTTCGTTCAAAGTATCGATTTCGTATTCCAAGTGTTTATGAGCATTATACAATGATTGTTTATAAAATGAAGTAGCATTGTCAATCATTTTTCTGAGTCTGTAGTAGTGGTTTGTAATTGAAGTACTTTGGGTTTTAATAAGGTCAGTATGTATGTAATGGATGAAAGTGTGGGAGGCAATTTTGATGCGGGCGTTTCCTAATTTGAAAGGAAGGGGGATTAGTTTTGAGGTTCCGAATTTGAACTTCCTGTGTCTTCATTAGGGGAATAATCGTCAGCCTGTGATAATGTTTCGTCAATGAATTTTCTAGGAGGTTTGAGAATGTTTCTGTGATATGTGTTCTGAGGTGTAGTCACTGTTGAGTCAGTACTTCTGATGATGTGTTCTGGTTTGTAATTAGGGTTTGTCTTCAATTGTCTGTCTGTTAATTTCCTGTATCCAGTAGTTTCGGGTTGAATGTCAGGTGGGTCATTTCGGGTTTCGTTTCTTTTGTTAATGACTTGTTCTTTCTGTAATGCCGTTTTGTCGTGTATCGTTTTGTATAAATTTGCCATAATTTCTTCGTGTTCGTTCAGCTGGTGATTGATTGGTCGTGAGTCAAGATCGATATCGATCGGATCTTTGAGCTCTAGATGTCGTAGTATTAAGTCGATGGGTTTCTGTTTGGTTGCCGAATGAATTAAATTATCATATACTAAAACTGAAAAGATGAGTTTTTCGAATGGGTTTGAGTTTGGTTTTGTCAAGGTCAGAGTACGCATGTGTTCTAGTATAGTGGAATGAAATCGTTCAACAATGGAATTGCTATTAGGGTTGAGAGGGAGAGTGTAGTGCCAATTTATGTTGTATATTTTCGCAAAGTCTCTAAGAAGGGTTTGTGTAAATTCGGTGCCATTATCAGATATGATATTTTCTGGAATTTTATATGTTGAGATAAATTGTAATAATTATTCATGAACAAATAGAGCAGAGAGACTAGGAATTATGTGAGCTTGTCCAAACCGGGAAAAGCTATCACAAATAGTCAATGATATCGAATTGCCAAATTCAGAGGTGTCAATATGAATTGTTTCAAATGGTTTTTTTGGGGTAGGCGTAAGTTGAAGTTTGATCAAAGGTGGATGTCTTTCATATTTGACTTGTTGACAGATGTTACAATTATTTATGAATTTTTGAACATCTTCTCTCATTTTTGGCCAATAATATTGGGTTTTGAGCTGATTGACGGTTTCCAGAATTCCACGGTGATTAGTGATACCTCCGTGTTGGCTTTCGATTAATTTTTGTTGTCTCTTAGTTCGTTAAGAAGTGTGTTAGATTTGAGAAATTTATACGAGGAGTTCTTGAATAGTTGTGGAACAAGTCTGCACATTTGTTTGAAAAATCCACCATTATCGTCGTTTTGGAAGAAAAATGCGTATTGTCTAGTTGGTCCAGCATATTGTTTTATAAACTGAATAATTTGTTCTTCGAAGGACTCGTTAGTAACATATAAATACCAACGAGTACGACTAACAGGATTTTCAAATATTTTCTCGATTTCTGTTCGCGAATTTCTATCTACTTTGATTATGATTATTTGAAAAAGGTCGTTTTCGTTAGGGTCAAATTGTGCAATAATAGATTGATTGTCAGGTTCTCTGCTAGTTGAAGGTTTATTTTGATTATTTTTGGTTTCGGGAATTATAATAGGGTTTTCGTCTAAGACAGGATTTTTGTTGAATTGTCTAACGTATTGGAGGATTGGAAGGTCATCGTCAGAATTATTTGTGTCAATTTCGGTATGATAAATTTCGACCCGTGACAACGCGTCTGCGTTAGTATTCTTCTTCCCTTTTTTATATACAATTTTGTAGTCAGATTCCTCCAACTTCAGTCTTCAACGGACCAGACGGGAATTTGGTTTCAATAGTCGAATAATTTATTTCCGAACTACTCAGGGTGCGAGATGCATATGAAACAGGTTTATCGTGTCCAATAGGACCTTTTGATAAAACCGCGCCTATTGCAAAATTACTAGCATCTGTGGTCAGAACAAAATCTTGAGAAAAATCAGGATACTGGAGTATTGGATCATTGGTTAGGAGTGCCTTTCCATCTTCGAAAGTTTTAATGTATAGTGGATCATTTACGTTAATTTGAGATCCCTTTTTCAGACATGTAGTAAAAGGTTTAGTTATTTGTGCGAAATTTTCAATAAATTTTCTGTAAAACCCGACAAGGCCAAGAAAGCTTTCGATTTCTCTGGTCGTCTTTGGTATTGGATAATTTAGAATAGCTTCAATTTTGTTGGGATTGGGTTTTATTCCATCAGGAGTGATAATATGCCCAAGAGAAGCAACTTCTTTGTGCAGGAATTCTGTTTTGTCGAGTTGAATTTTCAAATTGCTATCACGTATCTTTTGGAATACTTGTTTCAAATTCATAATGTGTTCTTGCAGAAGAGCTGAGAACACAATAATGTCGTCCATATAGACGAGACAGGATTTATTTCGCAGGTCCTTCAAGACATTGTCCATTACCCTTTGGAACGTTCCGGGTGCGTTCTATAAGCCGAAAGGCATACGAACGTACTCGTAATGTCCGTTTTCAACGTTAAATGCGGTTTTCTTAACATCCTCAGGATGCATCTCAATCTGGTGAAAACCACTAGCCGGATCTAACATTGAAAAGTTCTTACATCTGCCCAACTAATCTAGTATATCAGTAATATTAGGCAGGGGGTGACGGTCATCAATCGTTTTCTCATTGATTTTGCTGTAATCAACGACAATGCGCCATTTCTTTTTACCTGACGCGTCCGTCTTTTTAGGAACAATCCAAATGGGCGAAGACCATGGGGAATCGCTAGGTCGGATAATTCCTTGGTCGAGCATTTCGTTGATTTGTTTCTTTACTTCGGGTTTGTGTATGAATGGGTAATGGTATGATTCGGAATAAACAGGAATTTCATCTACGGTTTTGAGTCTATGTTTCACTTGATTAGAAAATGTTGATTTAGAGTTTTCTTTGTAAAAAATATCAGAATAGGATCTAAGAAGGCCTTGAATGTGATGTTTTTCTTCACTATTCATATGTTTTGTACGAATGAGATTTGTTACATCAAATTTATTCAAGTTTTGTTCTTCATAAGGTGAAATAAAAGCATGAAAAATTTCAAAGTCGTTTCTTTCGAAATGTCTAGCTGAGATCGGAAGGTTAAGTTTAATTTCTTGAACAAAGTCCGTTCTATTTTGGATATCTACAGGGGCGTAACCATTTTTTGCGGTGGCCAAACAAGCGGGTATATGACATTTTGATACGTTTGTTTCAGGAATAATTATTTCGCCAATTTCTTTATCAACGGGAATTCTAAAAGATTTTGTGGAACACGGTTCAATACGGGCAAAGAACAGCAATTTGTTTCTTGGCTCGTACATGTGTAACGAAATTTCGGTTGTGGGAGTTTTGATCACTGAATTTGAAATTTTGATATCTTCATTCAAATCTTTCAACGTTTCATAGCCAATAAGCCCATCGAAAAAATTATGGAACTCGAATAAATAGAATTTGAATTTCATGTCGCAATTGAATTCGGTAAAGGCTGGTATTTCGGCACATAAGCTTCGCGAGTTAGTTTGAAAAATAGAAGATATTGTGAATGGTTCATTTCTTATGAATTCGGGAAAGTGAATTTCGGCAATTTCTGGGTTTAGGAATGATTTTGTTGCACCAGTATCAATAAGCAATTTTAGTGGTGGATTTGAAATTTCAATATTAGGCAGCTGTTAACGATCGTAAATTGAATTGATTTCTATGAATGGTTTTTTTTTTTGCTTGACTATCTGAAAATTTTGTTCTGGGTTCGTATTGTGTTCTAACCGTTTGCATGATTTCTCGGAAATTTCTTCAGAGTCGTGTTCATAGTAATCTACAACGTATTGAGGGTCATTGTCAGGATAATAGTCGTCATATTCGCATATTTCATATTGTTGAGAAGGTCCGGGAATATTATAGTCGGGAAGGTAGTTGTGAGGTTCAAGGTTGTGTGGTTCTTCTGGCGAAAAATTCGAACGTTGAGGCTGATATGAATTTTGTCGGGGAATTGTGCCATTGGCGTCGGTCTAGGACGGGAAATTGAATTTTGTTGATTGGGTCTCCAAACATTAGTTGGATTCCTTTGTTGACCAAAAACTTGACTGTTTGTTGAAAATCTTTGAGGTTGACTTGGTCTAAATTGAATATTAATAGGTCCACGTAGGAAGTTATGGTATTGATTGAAATTTGGAATATTTTGTTGATTATTACGTGTAAAATTTTGTGAATTGGAATTTGAATTATTATTGAAGTGCGTATTACTATAATGGAAATTTTGAATTGGTCTCTGAGGTCTATTTCTGGCATGCTGATTATAATTTTCAAATTGATGCGGCTTTTGTAAATGACGGATATTATTTCCAGAAATGATATATTGTCTTGCTTCCGCTAGACTAGTTGGTTTCATGGCTCGAATAGTTGATCCTAGAGGTTCTTCAAGACCGGCAAGAAATATTTTCAAGGCATGAGTATTGTAAAATGTTTTCTTGATATGTTTTGTTTGCGGAACCACTTCATGAGTGTCAATATGATTATGCAGAGCGCTCAAGTTAGACATAACTCTTGTATAATATTATGAAGGAGGTTCATTATTTTGTTGTCTCAACTGATCTAAATCAAACAAAAGTCCGTTTTCGTCTCTTTGGTCTCCGGAATGGGCAACCAAAGCGCTTTTTACGGCAATCTTTGGCAATGCAAATGCTATAAACTTCTCTAGCTCTACCTATTAATTTGGAATAAATTCCGTAAATGATAGTCGTATTCTGAACACAATTTATGTTAGCAGGATTTGGATCCCAATATGTATTTATGATTGTATTTGCTGTTTCTAAAAATGATGATAATTCCAGCGGATTGCCATCAAATTTTGGAACTATTTCTAATAATTTCGATTCGAAATTTGGAACAACTGACATACTTGAATCGTTAGGTACTAAATTAGGTGAATTAGTTTGACTTTCAGTATCTTCTACTAGTGATAAAGTTTCAAAAATTGAGCTCATCTCACTATCTGAATTCAAACGTAAATCTAACTCGTTCGCTCTATTTTCTGCAATAGAATCAGGCAAGGACGAGGAGAATGACATAGACAGTGACAGGAAAGCAACTTACAATACTAGAATGGTGTTGATGGTCTTCATCAGGTACTCGAAGTCTTCAGGGTTTTCCACTGCGGAGGTCCTCTGAATAAACAGCTTGAAAACCAACGGAATTTTCATGATGAATGCCCGTAGTATCCTACCGACTGCGCCACTTACTGTTTCTGGTTATCATCAAGAGCTTTTTAAAAAATGAATTTATTTATTGAACACAAAAATGTCGAAGTTTCATTAGAGAGAAAATTACAATGCGTCTCCACTCTGTGAAGTCCATGTCAAATCTGATGAGAACTAGTCGGTGAACATCTCGTATCCTGCAAAGTGTAAACTGATTCTGCATCCGTCAGCGTTCTCAGCATATCCCGTGAGAACATGGTAGCTTATGATGTTCCCATACATAATTCCCCCCCACTACACCATGATACAAATATAATGAAAGATGATGCGGAATTCAGAATAGTCGATTGGGTTACGTACTACACAGCAGTGTGTGCATCATTGTTGCTGTCCAACCTCATTGTTACAACATGTCTAAAGATTGTCCTAACTGTTTATTGACCGAACTCGTGAATAAACACCGAAACCGAAATAAAAAATTGTACGATTTTACCGAAGAAGAGCTCCAGAATCTTCCACTACATTATCTTATTGAAAATGTATGTCCGATGGAACTTCTTTATGCATGGGACAAACTGCCATCGGAATATACAGAGAATTTCGAACTTCCTATCCAGCCACCATGCTTTGTCCACTTCAATCACCCTGAATGGAGAGATCATGTAGACGGCCTTCCTCAAGCACAATCGAGCTGTCATGTTTGTAGATGGGGCCTCGAGCGATGTGGATGATATTGATAATTTGTATTGAATGAATGTAATGAAACAAATGCACTCGATAATGATTTTTATTTCATATGTCACAAATATAACATATTATAATCCATAATTACAATATACAAATGAAAATCACATCAAAACTATTGGTCAGAGTCTTCCTCGTCAATTTAATCTTGAGCTATTTCCAAAAACTCATCTGAAGTTCCAGTGATAGCTCCTGGTGTTATGAGCAAATGACCCCAGGCCAAAGTTTCCACATCAAAAGGAATTTTATAGCGCTTATCATCAGCAGATGGCAAAGCGACTTCATTCCTCAATTCCGTATGAATGGTGTGGAGAGAAGGAGTGAACATATACATCTTACGTGATATTTTTCCACCATTTTTTACAATATTGACATAGTCTGAAAACTGAATTTAGTTTTTTACCACGTTTTTTGAGACACCTTTGGCTTTTTTCATCACATCACCTGCTTTGACACAGTAAGCTTTCGCACCAGTGCCATGAAATGATTCGATAGGTCTTGAGGCATATTCATCTTTCATGCGTCCTAAAAAAGATTTTGATTTGGGGATTTGGTGTATATTGTCTATGAGATGATTTGAAGTATCGAAAAATTGGATATTTTCTTTCATATCATCATAGAAATTTTCTGTGAATATTACTAGAATCAGTGAATCCGTATCGGTGTAGCATAATGTTGCTAAATCATCATATTTTGCTTTGATGTATCCATAGAAAAAATCGGGAATGATAGTTTTCGGAATATCCAATACCGTAAATCCAACAAACATCGGTTTATCATAACAAACACTAGTCTTTTCCAACTGGATTGCAACCAAGTTCTCACTGAATTCTGTGCTGCATTTGGAATGTGGTTTGGCTATCAGAGCCTCCGCTCCCAGCGAGTTATTTTTATTTTCCCAGCGTGAACAAAGTTTCAAGTCAATTCTTTTGTCGACATTTTCCATGGTTCTTCCAAATATTGAATTTATTGATAATTCGAAAACTCTCGTTCAGATTCGTTTAGTGCGAAATATCGAAGATGCGTGTTCAGGTCAATATAAGGCCTCAACCACGCCGATTGGGGAAATTCCGAGATTCTATGGATTTTTGTTAGTTTCAAACCATATTTCAAACACTGCTTCAAATTTCGATATTGAATAACGTATATGCATTTGTTTCGTTAATCAGAGATTAGTTTGGCGCTCTTACTCTTTGGCGGGATCACTTGTTCTGGGCAAAATGGTAAATCGTTGTGATCATGATGTAGGCTGGCTGGATATTCCAAGTCTACTTCTTGAACGTATCCTATTGATGCGTCGTCCTCAATCGCGTGACGGTCAAAGTTTCCGATATCCTTGGTCTCAACCCACTTAAAATCACCTGTTGGAAGCTAACTTGCCATACTTGCTCCATATAAATTTGTTGCATCCAAATACATGATGTATGATGTTGGTTTCTGAGGATCAAAGGTTGGTAGAAATTCGTTATTGGCCACAGCTTTTCTCTTGCTACATTGTGCCACTGCTCCTCGAATACCCTTCTTAAAAAAATGAATCATATCTATATCAGTCAAGAGCTGAAGTTCTATTTGTGTATAACGTAACATGGCATCCCAGCTCAGTGCAGGCGCTGTCAGATAGTGGCAGGATCTAGTTCATATTGTTGCATGCATACTTTTCTGAAATTCTCGAACACGTCTGCTAGCAGCAGACAATCGGATTTTAAATATACATCGGTGTAATCTCCCAATGTTTCACATTCGAAGGTATTCAACACATCTATGGCTCTATTATAATCCATGTCTGAAAGTGATTCGCCGGTTGAATCATTATGGAACTTCTCATTCGACGGTAGCTGGGTTTTCTCCAAATTTTCCAAGGAGTCCACATAGTCGTGAGGAAAAACCCCTTTCTGTCCTATTAGATCAAATTGTCTGCTATCTTGGAAGTATTCTCGAACCTCGTTACACCGTTGCACCTCCAAATTTTTGCTGAGTTCATCGAGAGATTTTGATAAAAATCGGAAAGAGTCTACAAATCTCAACTGAATATATTCATCAAATGTTCTTGACACTTCAGATTTATCAACCAATATTGACTTCGAGAACAAAATATACTTTTCTTCAGTTTGGGCTATTACTGATATTTTTTCTCCTTTCGTTGCTAATTTCCTGATGATAAGGTGAGAGTCATAATTTGTGAGGTTGTGAAAGAATACAGGAATAGTTTTCGAGGTCTTTTAGTTCAAATTACAAATACTATGGGCAGCTGCACAAATATCTCCTGTGTAGTGGCAGTGATCACGAACTTTGATATCTGTTGGCTTGAACGGCTTCTCACATATATGTCACGTGGTGCTATTTTGGAAAGTTTGCTCCTCTATCTCAGTAAGTGGATGCATTCCACGAACGTTCTTTATGTGATTGGTGTATAAATCTTGAACGGTTCCATCTATTTTTCTCACAGACGCCGGCAGCATCAGCACCGCGATAAAGTACCGACCTTGAATAACGGTCATCAAAATTTCACTCCACATAAAATGCGAACGAATATGGTTCATGTTCACATACTTTAACTGAAAATGATTGATCGTCACAGGGTTCATTGTGTTGAATTGGTTTGAGTAAACTTTCAGAGTCAGCATGAATCACAAACGGTGGTGACAGTTGTTTTTCAAAGTTAGTGAATTTGAGGATGTTTTCAGGCAATGACTCACCATATTCATTGATTTTTAAATTGGTGGTGGGTATCTTTGTGCTCATATGATTGCAATCATTTCCCTCATGGCTTCTCCACTGCTCCACTGTAGCGAACGATTGAAGACATCCATCGCAAATATATATTTCACCATTGCATTCCGATTTTTGTATTTTCCCTAATTTGTCTAGGTCCTCGAGGAGACAATGATGTGTATTGCCAACCTTATATCGGCTATGAGCAATAAATTCACATGTGTTACTTGACGACACGAAGTGAAATTTAGAGGTCCAATTATTTCATTTATCATCTTTACATCCTTGAAAGACGATTCAAGATCGAACACATTAACTGAGATATTGTTGAGTCGCTCTAACTTTGGGATATCCTTCAATTTCATGGAATAGTCGAGTCCTTGGAAATTCAACAGGGTATGTGGATATGATGACGTTCTCATTGGATGATCGTCTGCAGGAAAAATCGCAGCATTGATGGACCATGCAAACCAGGCTCTGTCCTTATTTTGAATATTCAAAACCGCATGTTTGGATTCTATAGCTCTATTTGCCATAATTTCTTTGTGTTCGTTCAGCTGGTGATTGATTGGTAGTGAGTCAAGATCGATATCGATCGGATCTTTGAGCTCTAGATGTCGTAGTATCGAGTCGATGGGTTTTTGTTTGGTTGCCGAATGAATTAAATTATCATATCCTAAAACTGAAAAGGTGAGTTTTTCGAAAGGGTTTAAGTTTGGTTTTGTCAAGGTCAGAGTACGCATGTGTTCTAGTATAGTGGAATGAAATCGTTCAACAATGAAATTGCTATAAGGGTTGAGAGGGAGAGTGTAGTGCCAATTCATGTTGTATATTTTTGCAAAGTCTCTAAGAAGGTGTTGTGTAGATTCGGTGCCATGATCAGATATGATATTTTCTGGAATTTTATATGTTGAGATGAATTGTAATAATTTTTCATGAACAAATAGAGCAGAGAGACTAGGAATTATGTAAGCTAGTCCAAACCAGGAAAAGCTATCACAAATAGTCAATGATATCGAATTGCCAAATTTAGAGGTGTCAATATGAATTGTTTCAAATGGTTTTTTCGGGGTAGGCGTAAGTTGAAACTTAATCAAAGGTGGATGTCTTTCATATTTGACTTGTTGACAGATGTTACAATTATTTATGAATTTTTGAACATCTTCGCTCATTTTTGGCCAATAATATTGGGTTTTGAGCTGATTGACGGTTTCCAGAATTCCACGGTGATTAGTGATACCTTCGTGTTGGCTTTTGATTATTTCTTGTTGTCTCTTAGTTCTGCTTATATCGTGACGAAGTGTGTTAGATTTGAGGAATTTATACGAGTAGTTCTTGAATAGTTGTGGAACAAGTCTGCACATTTGTTTGAAGAATTCACCATTATCGTCGTTTTGGAAGGAAAATGCGTATTGTCTAGTTGGTCCAGCATATTGTTTCATGAACTGAATAATTTGTTCTTCGAAGGACTCGTTAGTAACATATAAACACCAACGAGTACGACTAACAGGATTTTCAAATATTTTCTTGATTTCTGTTCGCGAATTTTTATCTAATTTGATTATGATTATTTGATAAAGGAAATGATTAAGTGGTTGTTCTGAAATTTCGATTGTCAAAATAGGATCTTCGGCACTCGTGTGTACTGTTTCGTTTCCGTCGTTTTCGTCAGGGTCAAATTGTGCAATGATAGATTGATTGTCAGGTTCTCTGCTAGTTGAAGGTTGATTTTGATTATTTTCGGTTTCGGGAATTATAATAGGGTTTTCGTCTAAGACAGGATTTTCGTTGAATTGTCTAATGTATTGGAGGATTGGAAGGTCATCGTCAGAATTATTTGTGTCAATTTCGGTGGGATAGATTTCCACCCGTGACAACCCGTCTGCGTTAGTATTTTTCTTTCCTTTTTTATATACAATTTTGTAGTCAAATCTCTCCAACTTTAGTCTCCAACGGACCAGACGGGAATTTGGTTCTTTGAGGTTCATAAGCCATCTTAGTGGCTTATGATCTGTAGCAATGAAGAATTTTCTGCCGAAAAGGTACGGCCGGAATTGTTTGGTTGCCCAAACGATCGCTAGCAGCTATTTTCCAATAGTCGAATAATTTATTCCCGAACTACTCAGGGTGCGAGATGCATATGAAACAGGTTTATCGTGTCCAGTAGGACCTTGTGATGAAACCGCGCCTATTGCGAAATTATTAGCATCTGTGGTGAGAACAAAATCTTGAGAAAAATCAGGGTACTATGGTATTGGATCATTGGTTAGGAGTGCCTCGCAATCTTCGAAAGTTTTGATGTATAGTGGTTCATTCACGTCAATTTGAGATCACCTTATCAGACATGTAGTAAGAGGTTCAGTTATTTGTGCGAAATTTTTAATAAATTTTCTGTAATACCCGACGAGGCCAAGAAAGCTTTTGATTTCTCTGGTCGTCTTTGGTATTGGATAATTTAGAATAGCTTTAATTTTGTTGGGATTGGGTTTTATTCCATCAGGAGTGATAATATGCCCAAGAAAAGCAACTTCTTTGTGCAGGAATTCTGATTCGTCGAGTTGAATTTTTAAATTGCTATCACGTAGCTTTTGGAATACTTGTTTCAAATTTACAATGTATTCTTGCAGAGAAGCTGAGAACACAATAATGTCGTCAATATAGACGAGACAGGATTTATTTTGCAGGTCCTTCAAGACATTGTCCATTACCCTTTGGAACGTTCCGGGTGCGGTCTTCAAGCCGAAAGGCATACGAACGTACTCGTAATGTCCGTTTTCAACGTTAAATGCGGTTTTCTTTACATCCTCAGGATGCATCTCAATCTGGTGAAAACCACTAGCCGGATCTAACGTTGAAAAGTACTCACATCTGCCTAACTTATCTAGTATTTCAGTAATATCAGGCAGGGGGTAACGGTCATCAATCGTTTTCTCATTGATTTTTCTGTAATCAACGACAATGCGCCATTTCTTTTTACCTGACGCGTCCGTCTTTTTAGGAACAATCCAAATGGGCGAAGACCATGGGGAATCGCTAGGTCGGATAATTCCTTGGTCGAGCATTTCGTTGATTTGTTTCTCTACTTCGGGTTTGTGTATGAATGGGTAACGGTATGATTTGGAATAAACAGGAATTCCATCTACGGTTTTGATTCTATGTTTCACTTGATTAGAAAATGTTAATTCAGAGTTTTCTCTGTGAAAAATATCTGAATAGGATCTACAAAGGCCTTGAATGTGATGGTTCTCTTCACTATTCATATGTTCTGTACGAATGAGATTTGTTACATCAAATTTATTCAAGTTTTGTTCTTCATAAGGTGAAATAAAAGCATGAAAAATTTCAAAGTCGTTTCTTTCGAAATGTCTAGCTGAGATCGGAAGGTTAAGTTTAATTTCTTGAACAAAGTCCGTTCTATTTTGGATATCTACAGGGGCGTAACCATTTTTTGCGGTGGTCAAACAAACGGGTATATGACATTTTGATGAGTTTGTTTCAGGAATGATTATTTCGCCAATTTCTTTATCAACGGGAATTCTAAAAGATTCTGTGGAACACGGTTCAATACGGGCAAAGAACAGCAATTTGTTTCTTGGCTCGTACATGTGTAACGAAATTTCGGTTGTGGGAGTTTTGATCACTGAATTTGAAATTTTGATATCTACATTCGAATCTTTCAACGTTTCATAGCCAATGAGCCCATCGAAAAAAGTATGGAACTTGAATGAATAGAATTTAATTTTCTTGTCGCAATTGAATTTGGTGAAGGCTGGTATGTTGGCACATAAGTTCCGCGAGTTGGTTTGAAAAATAGAAGATATTGTGAATGGTTCATTTCTTATAAATTCGGGAAAGTGAATTTCGGCAATTTCTGGATTTAGGAATGATTTTGTTGCACCAGTATCAATAAGCAATTTTAGAGGTGGATTTGAAATTTCAATATAAGGCAGCTGTTTACAATCGTACATTGAATTGACTTTTATGTATAGTTTTCTTTTTGCTTGACTATCTGAAAATTTTGTTCTGGCTTCGTATTGTGTTCTTACCGTTTGCATGATTCCTTGGAAATTTCTTCAGAGTCGTGTTCATAGTAATCTACAACGTATTGAGGGTCATTGTCAGGATAATAGTCGTCATATTCGCATATTTCATATTGTTGAGAAGGTCCAGGAATAGTATAGTCGGGAAGGTAGTTGTAAGGTTCAAGGTTGTGTGGTTTTGTCGGGGAATTGTGCCATGAGATATGCCACTCATTGGCGTCGGTCTAGGACGGGAAATTGAATTTTGTTGATTGGGTCTCCAAACATTAGTTGGTTTCCTTTGTTGACCAAAAACTTGACTGTTTGTTGAAAATCTTCGGGGTTGACTTGGTCTAGATTGAATATTAATAGGTCCACGTGGGAAGTAATGGTATTGATTGAAATTTGGAATATTTTGTTGATTATTACGTGCAAAATTTTGTGAATTGAAATTTGAATTATTATTGAAGTGCGTATTACTATGTTGGAAATTTTGAATTGGTCTCTGAGGTCTATTTCTGGCATGCTGATTATAATTTTCAAATTGATGCGGCTTTTGTAAATGACGGATATTATTTTCAGAAATGATATATTGTCTTGCTTCCGCTAGACTAGTTGGTTTCATGGCTCGAATAGTTGATCCTAGAGGTTCTTCAAGACCGGCAAGAAATATTTTCAAGGCATGAGTGTTGTAAAATGTTTCTTGATGTGTTTTGTTTGCGGAACCACTTCATGAGTGTCAATATAATTATTCAGAGCGCTCAAGTTAGACATAACTCTTGTATAATATTGTGAAGGAGGTTCATTATTTTGTTGTCTCAACTGATCTTAATGAAACAAAAGTCCGTTTTCGTCTCTTTGGTCTCCAAAATGGGCAACCAAAGCGCTTTCTACGGATTGCCAATCTTTGGCAATGCAAATGCAATAAACTTCTCTAGCTCTACCTATTGATTTGGAATAAATTCCGTGAATAATAGTCGTATTCTGAACACAATTTATGTTAGCAGGATTTGGATCCCAATATGTATTTATAATTGTATTTGCTGTTTCTAAAAATGATGATAATTCCAGCGGATTGCCATCAAATTTTGGAACTATTTGTAATGATTTCGATTCGAAATTTGGAACAACTGACATACTTGAATCGCTAGGTACTAAATTAGGTGAATTAGTTTGATTTTCAGTATCTTCTACTAGTGATAAAGTTTCAAAAATTGAGCTTATCTCACTATCTAGATTTAAACGTGAATCTAACTCGTTCGCTCTATTTTCTGCAATAGAATCAGGCAAGGACGAGGAGAATGACATAGACAGTAAAAGGAAAGCAACTTACAATACTAGAATGGTGTTGATGGTCTTCATCAGGTACTCGAAGTCTTCAGGGTTTTCCACTGCGGAGGTCCTCTGAATAAACAGCTTGAAAACCGACGGGATTTCCACGATGAATGCCCGTTTGATATCCTACCGACTGCGCCACTTTATGTTTTTGGTCATCACCAAAAGCTTTTTAAAAAATGAATTTATTTATTGAACACAAAAATGTCGAAGTTTCATTAAAGAGAAAATTACAATGCGTCTTTACTGTGTGAATTCTATAACAAATCTGATGAGAACTAGTCGGTGAACGTCTCGTATCCTGCAAAGCGTAAACTGATTCTGCATCCGTCAGCGGTCTCAGCATATCCCGTGAGAACATGGTAGCTTATGATGTTCCCATACATAATTCCCCCCCACTACACCATGATACAAATATAATGAAAGATGATGCAGAATTCAGAATAGTCGATTGGGTTACGTACTACACAGCAGTGTGTGCATCATTGTTGCTGTCCAACCTCATTGTAACAACATGTCTAAAGATTGTCCTAACTGTTTATTGACCGAACTCGTGATTAAACACCGAAACCGAAATGAAAAATTGTACGATTCCACCGAAGAAGAGCTCCAGAATTTTCCACTACATTATCTTATTGAAAATGTAGGTCCGATGAAACTTCTTCATGCATAGGACAAACTGCCATCAAAATATACAGAGAATTTCGAACTTCCTATCCAGCTACCATGCTTTGTCCACTTCAATCACCCTGAATGGAGAGATCATGTAGACGGCCTTCCTCAAGCACAATCGAGCTGTCATGTTTGTAGATGGGAACTGAAGCGATGTGGATAATATTGATAATTTGTATTGAATGAATGTAATAAAACAAATTCACTCGATAATGATTCTTATTTTATATGTCACAAATATAATATATTATATTCCATAATTACAATATACAAATGAAAATCACATCAAAACTATTGGTCGGAGTCTTCCTCGTCAATTTAATCTTGAGCTATTTCCAAAAACTCATCTGAAGTTCCAGTGATAGCATAATGTTGCTTAATCATCATATTTTGCTTTGATGTATCCATAGAAAAAATCGTGAATGATAGTTTTCGAAATATCCAATACCGTAAATCCAACATACATCGGTTTATCATAACAAACACTAGTCTTTTCAAACTAGATTGCAACCAAGTTCTCACTGAATTCTGTGCTGCATTTGAAATGTGGTTTGGCTATCAGAGCCTCCGCTCCCAACGAGTTATTTTTATTTTCCCAGCGTGAACAAAGTTTCAAGTCAACTCTTTTGTCGACATTTTCCATGGTTCTCCCAAATATTGAATTTATTGATAATTTGGAAAGTTCTAGTTCAGATTCGTTTAGTGCGGAATATCGAAGATGCGTGTTCAGGTCAATATGAGGCCTCAACCACGCCGATTGGGGGAATTCCAAGATTCTATGGATTTTTGTTAGTTTCAAACCATATTTCAAACACTGCTCCAAATTTCGATAATGAATAACGTATATGCATTTGTTTCGTGAATCAGAGATAAGTTTGGCGCTCTTACTCTCTGGCGGGATCACTTGTTCTGAGTAGAATGGTAAATCGTTGTGATCATGGTGTAGGCTGGCTGGATATTCCAAGTCCACTTCCAAAACGTATCCTATTGATGCGTCGTCCTCAATCGCGTGACAGTCAAAGTTTCCGATATCCTTGGACTCAACCTACTTAAAATCACCTGTTGGAAGATAACTTGCCATACTTGCTCCATATAAATTTGTTGCATCCAAATACATGATGTATGATGTTGGTTTCTGAGGATCAAAGGTTGGTAGAAATTTGTTATTGGCCACAGCTTTTCTCTTGCCACATTGTGCCACCCCTCCTCGAATACCCTTCTTGAAAAAATGAATCATATCTATATCAGTCAAGAGCTGAAGTTCTATTTGTGTATAACGTAACATGGCATCCCAGCTCAGCGCAGGCGCTGTCAGATAGTGGCAGGATCTAGTTTATATTGTTGCATGCATACTTTTCTGAAATTCTCAAACACGTCTGCTAGCAGCAGACAATCGGATTTTGAATATACATCGGTGTAATCTCTCAATGTTTCACATTCGAAGGTAATCCTCACATCTTTTGCTCTATTATAATCCATGTCTGAAAGTGATTCGCCGGTTAAATCATTATGGAACTTCTCATCCGACGGTAGATGAGTTTTCTCCAAATTTTCCAAGGAGTCCACATAGTTGTGAGGAAAAACCCCTTTCTGTCCTATTAGATCAAATTGTCTGCTATCTTGGAAGTACTTTCGAACCTCGTTACACTGTTGCACCTCCAAATTTTTGCTGAGTTTATCGAGAGATTTTGGTAAAAATCGGGAAAGGTCTACAAATCTCAACTGAATATATTCATCGAATGTTCTCGACACTTCAGATGCATCAACCAATATTGACTTTGAGAACAAAATATACGTTTCTTCAGTTTGGGCTATCACTGATATTTTTTCTCCTTTCGTTGCTAATTTCTTGATGAAAAGGTGAGAGTCATAATTTGTGAGGTTGTGAAAGAATACAGGAATAGTTTCCGAGGTCTTGTAGTTCAAATTACAAATACTATGGGCAGCTGCACAAAATTCTCCTGTGTAGTGGCGCGGTGATCACGAACATTGATATCTGTTGGCTTGAACGGCTTCTCACATATATGGCACGTGGTGCTATTTTGGAAAGTTTGCTTCTCTATGTCAGTAAGTGGATGCATTTCACGAACGTCCTTCATGTGATTGGTGTATAAATCTTGAACGGTTTCATCCATTTTTCTAACAAAAACGCCGGCAGCATCAGCACCGCGATAAAGTACCGACCTTGAATAACGGTCATCAAAATTACACTTCACATAAAATGCGAACGAAAATGGTTCATGTTCACATACTTTAACTGAAAATGATTGATCGTTACAGGGTTCATTGTGTTGAATTGGTTCGAGTAAACTTTCAAAGTCAGCATGAATCACTAACGGTGGTGACAGTTGTTTTTCAAAGTTAGTGAATTTGAGGATGTTTTCAGGCACTGACTCACCATATTTATCGATTTTTAAATTGGTGGTGGGTATCTTTGTGCTCATATGATTGCAATCATTTCCCTTATGGCTTCTCCACTGCTCCACTGTAGCGAACGATTGTAGACATCCATCGCAAATATACAGGGTGAGTCATGAGGAACTGTACATACTCCTACTACGAATAGAGGCACCTGAGGGGAATACCAAATGACCATCAGAAAGTGTCTTTGCCTCTTCTAAAATAATCTATAGGGTGATTCATGGGATATGGCCATAACTTTTCAACAGCTCCTTCGATTCCTTTCATTTTTTTATGGATCATTATGCTGTCACTCAACAATCAACTGACCTATTCAGAATCGAAAAAATGCAGGACCGGTCTTAAGAAATTCTGCCAATTTGGTTCATATGAAAAATTTCACTCTGTATAAGGTTTTAGTAAACTGTGATATGGAATTTTCAAAGTTGATGAACAAGCAACTAAAATGAAGTATTACAAATTTTCCTCACACTTTCATTGAATTTCTTAGAGAATGATTAATTTATAATACATGCGAAACTTGGGCAACAAAATGTATCAATTTGAAAATTAATACTAGGCACTGCATGAATTTGACGAATAAAAGTAAGGATAAAATTATTCCCAATTCTTCGGCTCAACAATAATCAAAATTTTTCTATTTCCAGGGTTAGATTCAGTAATTTTTCAGATTAGAGTAATAATAATGACCAAAAATTTCACCCTGTATATGGTTTTAGTAATCTGTGACATGGAATTGTCAAAGTTGATGAACCGGCAACCAAAATGAAGTATTTTAAATTTCCCTCGAGTTTCACCGAATTTCTATCAGAGTACGATCAATGTTCACTACATGCGAAACTTTGGCAACAAATGTATCAATTTGAAAATTGATACTTCGCAACGCTAGAATTTCACGAGTAGAAGCGAGGATTACATCATTTCCTATTCTTCAGCTCACTGAAAATCAACATTCTATTATATCCAGGGTTGGATTCAGTAATTTTCTGGTAGACGGTAATAGCATTTGTCACACTGTATGATTTAATCATAATGGTATGTGCAAATGTTGAAAATCATTGATGCAAAAATCTTTTGTAGTTTTTTTAAAAAATCCGCAATATTATGAGAATTCGAATCAATAATTTTCCAGGCAATTTCTTTCAACAGACGGGTAATCAACTGAAATCTGGAATATTCAGAAATACACAGAATCTCTATTACAAATCGATTGAAAACCTCAGAATATTTGAATGATTCAAGCTATAACATTCGTCCATCACATTACCTACTATAACATTATACAGGATGATTATTACTTTCCACAAAAAAAAAAATACAACCCTGGAAATTATAGTCATGTTGATTATCACTGAAATTAGGAATTGGGATTGATGTAAATTTTTACTTTTATACGTGGAATTAAAGCGTTGCGAAGTATTTATTTTAAAATTAATTCATTTTTTTCCTAAAGTTTCGTGTTTGGTAATAATTATTGATCTTATTATTTGAAGAAATTCATTAAAACAGGATGGACAATTTGGAATGCTTTATTATGGTTGCTTGTTTGTCAAAAATGTCATGTCACAGTTTACTAAAATCATATACAGGGTGAAATTTTTGGTGTTTATTACCCTCTACCAAAAAATTGCTGATTACAACCCTGGAAATAAAAGAATGTTGATTATTGTTGAGTTGGAGAATTGGGATTAATTTTATCCTTACTTTCATTCGAGAAATTCATGCATTGCCAAGTATTAATTCTCAAATTAATACATTTATTGTTGCCCAAGTTTCCCATGTAGTATAAATTAATCATTTTCTAAGAAATTGAATGAGTGTGAGGAGAATTTGTAATACTTCATTTTGGTTGCCTGTTCATCAACTTTAAAAATTCCATATCACAGTTTACTAAAACCTTATACAGGGTGAAATTTTTTATATGAACCAAATTGGCAGAATTTCTCAAGACCGGTCCCGCATTGTATCGATTCTGAATACGTCAGTTGATTGCTGAGTGACAGCATAATTATCCATGGAAAAATGAAAGGAATCGAAGGAGCTGTTAGAAAGTTATGATTGAAAGAAGTTTTGGCCATATCCCATAAATCACCCTATAGATTATTTTAGAAGAGGCAGAGACACATTCTGATGGTCATTTGGTATCCCCCTCAGGTGCCTCTATTCATTGTAGGAGCATGTACAGTTCCTCATGACTCACCCTGTATATTTTACCATTGCATTTCGATTTTTGTATTTTCACTAATTTGTCCAGGCCTTGAGGAGACAATGATGTGTATTGCCAACCTTATCGGCTATAAGCAATAAATTCACATGTGTTGCTTGACGACACGAAGTGAACTGTAGAGGTCCAGTTATTTCATTTATCATCTTTCCATCCTTGGAGGACGATTCAAGACCGAACACATTAACTGAGATATCGTTGAGTCGCTCGAACTTTGGGATATCCTTCAATTTCATGAAAAAGTCGAGTCCTTGGAAATTCAACAGGGTATTGTGATGTGGATATGATGAAGTTCTCATTGGATGATCGTCTGCAGGAAAAATCGCAGCATTGATGCACCATGCAAACCAGGCTCTGTCCTTATTTCGAATATTCAAAACCGCATGTTTGGATTCTATAGCTCTGGGCAGCTTGATGTATGAGAAGGACGAAATTGATGAGAATTAAATAATATTCACATCCACAAACATGGCATGTTTCAATATGCACCCAGGATCCCGTTCTTGAAAATCTGACGCCTTCACAATCATGTCTTCCTTGAAGTCATCATAAACGTGCTCAATGTTTGATGATTTTGTCAGGGTTTTATTTCTGGTGTTGAAGGACTTAATATCAGATAGTTCCTTCTCTGGTATGACATACAATCCAAAAAGTTCCAAATTTATCTTCAAGCTATGATGAGTACCCAGGTATTCGGTCAGAACTGCCAGAACTTTTGGTTTCACTTCCTGCAAGAATTCGTGAAGATCGGTGAGGGCTTTGTCACTGGAGAATCGATAGGTGCGAGCGAGTACAACAGGCTAATGGGGATATATCGACTCCATCGTTGTGCACACTGAATCTTTCTATACGGACACTATTGAAGCAGACAAGATAACATTGACCTTATTAGACGACTTCCAAGCTGGTATATCGCTCACAGCTTGCAGGTCACGAAACTTTGACTTCGACTATGTTTACATTGTAACTCTGCAGTCTAGCATCTGACATGCATACAGTTGAAGCATATACATTGTAGGGTATATAACGAGTTCAATAGGCAAATAAAGCAATATCGACGTCATCGTTGTGCACACTATATCTCTCTATCCTATCATCTTACCTTGACAGTATTGAGTAGACAAGTTTGCATTGACAACAAGGAACCTCGAATTTGAGTATGTTCACACTGTAACTCTGCAGTATAACATCTGACCTGCATACGGTTGAAGCATATACGATTGCAGTGACCGTATAAGATGACATTGATGGGTATATAACGAGTACAATAGGCAAATGAAGATACATCGACTTCATCGTTGTGCACACTTTATCTCTCTATCCTATCATCTTGACTTGACACTTTCGAGTAGACGAGTTTGCATTGACCATATAAAACGACTCCCAAGCGGGTATATTTCACACAGCTTGCAGAACAACAAACTCCGACTTTGACTATATTTACACTGTAACTCTGCAGTTCAGCATCTGACATTCGATGCAGTATAAGATCTGACCTGCATACAGTTGTAGCATATACGATGGCAGTGACCGTATAAGACGACTTTGAAGGGTATATAACGAGTACAACAGGCGAATGGAGAAACATCGACTTCATCGTTATGCACACTATATCTCTCTATCCTATCATCTCACATGGACACTATTGAAGCAAACGAGTTCGCAATGACCATATGAGACGACTTTCGAGCAGGTATAACGCACACAGCTTGCAGAACAAGAAACTTCGACTTCGACTTTGTTTACATTGTAACAATGCAGTCTAGCATCTGACATGCATACAGTTGAAGCATTACGATGGCAGTGACCCTATGAGACGACTCTGAAAGGTATATTCACATTTACTTCATCGGTGTGCACACTCTATCTCTCTATCCCATTGTCTCACATGGATACTTTTGAAGCGAACGAGTTCGCATTGCCCATATTAGACGACTTCCAAGCGGGTATAACGCACACAACTTGCAGAAGAAGAAACTTCGACTACAACTATGTTCACACAGAAACTCTGCAGTCTTGCATCTGACATGCATTCAGTTGAAGCAGATATTATCGCAGTGACCATATAAGACGACTCTGGAGGGTATATAGGAAGTACAATAAGCAGATGAAGATACATCGACTTCATCGAAGTGCACTCTCTATCTCTCCATCCTAGCATCTCACATAGAATTGATGCAGACGAGTCCGCAATGCCTATATGAGATGACTTCTGAGCGAGTATAACGCACACAACTTGCGACTTCGACTATGTTTTTCACTGTAACTCTGCAGTCTAGCATCTGACTTACATACAGTTGAAGCAGGAACGATTGCAGTGACAGAATGAGATGACTCTGAAGAAATTATGACGGGTACAATAGGCAAATAAAGATACATCGACTTCATCGTTGTGCACACCATATTTCTCTATCCTTTTATCTTACATGGACACTACTGAAGCACTCGAGTTCGCAAAGACCATATAAGACGACTTCCAAGCAGGTAAACCGTACACAGCCTTCAGAACAAGTAACCCCAACTTCGACTATGTTTACATTGTAACTCTGCAGTATAACATCTGGCATGCATACAGTTGGAGCAGATACGACTGCAGTGACCATATGAGACGACTTTACAGGGTATATAGCGAGTACAACAGGTAGATGGGGATATATCGACTTCATCGTTGTGCACACTATATCTCTCTATCTCACCACCTCACATGAACACTATTGAAGCAGACAAATTCACATTGACTATATAAGACGACTTCCAAGCGGGTATAACGCACACGATTTGCAGAACAAGAAACTTTGACTCCGACTATGTTTACACTTTAACCCTGCAATCTAGCATCTGACATGCATACAGTCGGAGATGATACGATGGCAGTGACCGTATGAGACGACTCTGAAGGGAATATACCGAGAACAATAGGCAAATGAAGATACATCGACTTCATCGTTGTGCACACTATATCTCTCTATCATATCATCTCACATAGACACTATTGAAGCAGACAAGTTCGCAATGACCATTTGAGACGACTTCCAAGCGGGTATAACGCACACAGTTTGCAGAACAAGACACTTTGACTCCGACTATGTTTACACTGTAACTCTGCAATCTCGCATCTGACATGCATACAGTTGAAGCAGATACCATTGCAGTGACCGTATGAGATAACTCTGAAGCGTATATAACGAGTACAACAGACGAATGGGGATACATCGACTTCATCGTTGTGCACACTATATCTTTCTATCCTATCATCTCACATGGACAATATTGAAGCAGACGAGTTCACATTGACCATATTAGACGGCTTTCAAGCTGGTATAGAACACACAAGTTGCAGGTCGAGAAACTTCGACTTCGACTATGTTTACGCTGTAACTCTGCAGTCTAGCATCTGACATTCATACAGTTGAATCATATTCCATTGCACTGTTCATATAAGACGACATTGAAGGGTATATGATGAGTACAAAAGACAAATGAAGATACATCGACTTCATCGTTGTGCCCACTTCATCTCTCTATCCCTTCATCTTGACTTGACACTATTGAGTAGACAAGTTTGCATTGACCATATTAGACGACTTCCAAGCGGGTATAACTCACACAGCTTGCAGAACGAGGAACTCCGACTCTGACTATATTCACACTGTAACTCTGCAGTTCAGCATCTGACATTCATACAGTTGAAGCAGATACGATGGCAGTGACCGTATAAGACGACTTTGGGGGGTAAATAACGAGTACAATAGGCAAATGGGGATACATCGACTTCATCGTTGTGCACACTATATCTCTCTATCCTATCATCTCACATGGATGCTATTGAAGCAAACAAATTCACAATGACTATATGAGATGACTTCCAGAATGGTATAACGCACACAACTTGCAGAACAAGAAACTTCGACTACGACTATGTTAACACAGAAACTCTGCAGTCTAGCATCTGACATGCATACAGTTGAAGCTGATATGATCGCAGATGAGGATACATCAACTTCATCGGAGTGCATACTGTATCTCTCTATCCTATCATCTCACATGAATACTATTGAAGCAGACGAGTTCGCAATGCTCATATGAGATGACTTTCAAGCAGGTATAAAGCACACAACTTGCAGAACAAGAAACTTAGATTTCGACTTTGTTCACACTCTGCAGTCTAGCATCTGACATTCATACAGTTGATGCAGAAACGATTGCAGTGATCGTATAAGACGACTTTGAAGGGTTTATGACGGGTACAATGGGCAAATGAAGATACATCGACTTCATCGTTGTGCACACTATACCTCTCTATCCAATCATCTTATATGGACACTATTGAAGCTGACAAGTTCGCAATGACCATATGAGACGACTTTCAAGCAGGTTCAAAGAACAGATTGCTGAACAAGAAACCCCGACTTCGACTATGTTTACACTGTAACTCTGCAGTATAACATCTGACATGCATACAGTTGAAGCAGATACGACAACAGTGAACATATGAGACGACTTTGGAGGGTATATAGCTTGTACAACAGGCTAGTGGGGATATATCGACTTTATCGTTGTGCGCACTATATCTTTCTATACTATCATCAGTTGAAGCATATACGATTGCTGTGACCGAATAAGACAACATTGAAGGGTATATAACGAGTTCAATAGGCAAATGAAGATATATCGGCTTCATCGTTGTGCACACTTTATCTCTCTATCCTATCATCTTACCTTGACAGAATTGAGTACACAAGTTTGCATTGACAATATGAGACGACTCCCAAGCAGGTATCACTCACACAGCTTGCAGATTATGGAACTCCGACTTTGACTATATAAAACACTGAAACTCTGCCGTACAGCATCTGACATGCATACAGTTGGAGCAGATACGATGGCAGTGACCGTATAAGGCGACTCTGAAGGGTATATATTGGGTACAATAGGCAAATGGGGATACAACGACTTCATCGTTGTGCACACTCTATCACTCTTTCTTATCATCTCACATGGATACTATTGAAGCAGACGAGTTCGCAATGCTCATATGAGATGTTTTCTGAGCGACTATAACGCACACAACTTACAGAACAAGAAACTTCAACTTCGACTATGTTCAAACTACAACACTGCAGTCTAGCATCTGACATGCATACAGTTGATGCAGGAACGATTGCAGTGATAGTATAAGACGACTTTGAAGGGTTTATAAAAGGTACAATAGGCAAATGAAGATACATCGACTTCATCGTTGTGCACACTTTACCTCTTAATCCAATCATCTCATATGGATACTATTGAAGCAGACAAGTTCGCAATGACCATATGAGACGACTTCCAAGCAGGTTCAAAGCACACAGCTTGCAGAACAAGAAACCCTGACTTTGACTATGTTTACACTGTAACTCTGCAGTATAACATCTGACATGCATACAGTTAAAGCAGATACGACAACAGTGACCATATGAGACGACTTTGAAGGGTATATAGCTTGTACAACAGGCTAATGGGGATATATCGACTTCATCGTTGTGCACACTATATCATTCTATACTATCATCTCACATGGACAATATTGGAGCAGACAAGAGTAAAGGTGCTATGTCTTTTCTGGCCATTTGGTGAGAGCGCCTTATGGAGATTCCCATGTTAAATTGTCCGAAAAAGCTAAGGTTAAAAATAGCGAAATTTGCTCATTCAAGGTCGCGCGTCGACTCTGGTTCACAAGCAATGGAGTGGAAGAGAAAGGCGGCTGATTAAGTACCGTGTACCGTGCTGAGGAAGAAAGGAGCAGGTGTATCAAATGTCAGTTTGTATAGGATACCTGAGACATTTCGATGTTATTGGATATAAATCAAACTGATAGTTCTCAGACGCAAAGGATCATAAGGGAGCTAATAGAAGGATTAGACGATAGAAAATTGTATAATTAGCAAAGATATTGTATATAGGGCTCCGTGGCCGAGTTTCTCTATGCGCTGAAATTCGCCGTTCACGATGCAGAGGTACTGTCGGTTCGAATCCGGCTATCGGCTGAGCATTTTTCTTTAAAATGTGTGATTTATGGTTGTAATCCTGGCAGCACCTTGATGCCCTAGGAGTGGTTCGGATTCCACTATAAGCTGTAGGTCCCGCTCTTCCTTACCCCGCATAAGTTTCGACTTCTGGGGAGTTGGTTCCCAACTTTGAAGTAGCGATATACAAATTTTACAAAAATTTTTTTTTACTAAATTAGCAAAGATTACTAAAACTATGGTAATAGACGAAAAAGGGTGAGGGGAAATACTCTGGGTCTCGATTACAGGATAGTCACTGATGAATTGCAAATATCACCAGATATTATTTTTCGCTTGTGCTCATTGTTCTATAGGAACTATGTGAGTTGAAACATATAACTAACTCTTTACGCCTCCCCTTAGTTTCCAATAATTGAAATCATAATAATATAATTATTATTCGAGTGCCTCATATTCCTCTTTTTTCCAAAACTGTCAGTCAATACGTGCATCTGATATTATGAAGACTGCAATGCAACAACCTTCACCGTGTGTTTCCACACATGAAAAAACGATGTAATACAAAAATAAGACTGTGCGAGAGTGACGCAGTGTAAATAATATGGAATGCAGCGGTCTACCTTGACTTTGTCACTTACTATATCGGTCATACAATAAAACAGCGAATAAACATATCTCGCACGTTCCCATATACCTCAACTGTTCCTTTCATTTTATATACAGAAATGGGCGACATTTGAAGAAATTCCAAAAACACGTGAGTTTTAATTTTTGAAACCTCATCTCATGACATTCATATGAGAGATGTTACGTCACCGGTGTTGGAGTAATGACGTAATGGACGGTTTTTTTTAAATACAAACAGGGGTCATGTGACACCTCGTTTGAAAGGTCTACTGATCGTCTATCCAATAGTCAAAGTTTTGCAAAAGAAGATTGAAATTGAAATGGATTATCATTTGGTTAACTGAATCTTGCAGAGATCTTCTACTGAGAATTGAACATCGAAGGGTCGTCTAGTTGAAAAAATACATCGATAAAAAAGTTCTGAACTCTACTTTTTGATTTTTTTTCGGAAGTCGTCTTGTTTTGAAATGAACTTATTCCATACATTTCCATCATACTGTATATCGTCGATAGTTTCTTGATGAGTGCATATAGTTGATATATTTCTTGAATGACAAGTACAATAATTTTGGAAAGATGTAGGTATTTTCTTCCAATGTGTCATAAGCTATTTGATTATTCTCAATAGAACTCATAATTTTATATACATAAGCAAGTTGTTACTGCAAGTATTAATTGCTCATAAACAAAAAAAACATGCACCTTGAAGCAATAACGTTGGGAACATTAATATTGTTCCATCTTTCAAAAAAATTAATATATGAATATATACGATATCTAATTTCCGAAGCATTGCAATTATTTCATGAATCATAAAATGGATTCCATAAAATTCAAGATTGAAGGTGCTCAAGGTCGAAAAAAAAAATCCTGAGTGTTTTGGTTATTATTTTAATTGAAAATGATGAAATATTATACAATATTAATGGTTGCTCCGATATCTATATATATTTTTTTTGGGAATCAATCAACAGTATGGTTTCTGTCACGATGAATCATGAAATATTGGATCATGATAATTGGATACTGGAAACCACTATACAAAAAACTTATTTCCTATTCGAGTTGATTGAGGCGAGTAGTATACAAACATAAAGAGTATATTTTTTCCATAAAACATTAACACCATTATGAATTAATTAATTTCCATTTCTTCATCGACTTCCATCATCGTTGTCGAAATGGTATAGTGTCCCCACGGAAGAGTATTATAGGTTCCTTCCACTAAGAATCGCTTGTCGTCGTTTGGATTCAGGGCTGTTTTCTGTTGGATACACGAATATACCTTGAATTTTTCAGCTTTCATTAAATTTTGTTCGATATTCTTCTCGGTATAGTTTTCAAGACATTCGACATAATCATCAAATGTTATATCAGCTTCAACAACGGACGACTTGACTCCTTTTGCTTTTTTAATGGTGCCCATATTCATAACGATCTCATCAATTTCATCCTTATCATAGCCCTTCTCTTCGAACTTTTTTCTTTTCTTCATAATATCCTCATCAGTTAACAACACCTTCGTGGAGTATAACTTTGACCTGAGTCCTACATAGTCTGTCATCAAAGCACATAAGTTTTCATCCTTCATCATTCCCAAAACCTTCTTGTTGACTTGGGGAATCCCATGAATGTTATCTAGCGGATAGTCGGATGTATCAAATTGAGTATAGCAGTCACGACGAATCACTTCATATGGATTTTTCAAAAGTTCGTAAATGAGGGAATCTGTATCAGTGTAGCAAACTGAACAATCTTTTCCGAATTCTTCCAACATATAATCATAATGAAAACCGTAGATAGTCGTTTTAGCCAAATCTAGAATAGCTTGACCAACATATATTGGTTTGTTGAGATAAATTTGTAATTTTCTGAGCTCAACAGCTACTAAATTCTCATTGAATATTGTACAAGACTTGAATTCGGGTTTGCTTATCATCGCTTCTGCCCCATACCTCCCGTTCCATTCGCTCAAAAGTCGAATATTAACCCTCTTCCTTATATTCTCCATAGTTTTACCAAATACGGCGTTATTCATGAGTTTATACAGGTTCTTTTCGAACTCATTTTTTGCCGCCTTCCGCATATCAGTATTCAAATCAATATATCCCTTCAACCATGGTGATTGCTTGAACTTGAGAACCCGATGAATATTCTTCAGTATCAAACCATTAGCGATGACTTGCTTAAGGGCTCTATAATGAATAACATACTTTTTCTTATGGTTCAAAGTTGCCATTAACTTCGTCAGTTCTTTAGGGGTTTTTGAAGGCCTCAGAGTCTTAGGGTTAATGTGTTCAGGACAGAAAGGAATGTCTTTATGCAGATTATGGAGGTGTTGAGGATATTCCAAGTCGACTTCCAGAATGTATCCTTCGTCAGCATAATCGGGTATGGCTGTAACGTCAATATTAGTATCAGCCCATTCAAATCCCCCATACGGTAATGCTTGAGACATGGCCCATCCGTACTGGTTATTGACGTCAAAGTACATGAGATATGAGTCAGACTTTGATGAGTCATAGTTATCCATGTACATGTTGTTTGCTTTCGCTCTCCTTTTCGAGCAAATTTGGCTGAGACCTCCGCGAATTCCCTTTTCAACAAACAGAAACATATCAGGATCAGTAAGGAGCTCCAACTCTTGATTTGTATACTTCAACATGGCATCCCACGTGAAACCCGGTAAGGTAAAGTAGTGAGCAGGGTCAAGTTCATAGGTGTTGAAACAGCTGGTTCTGAACTGTTCGAAAACATCAGCCAGAAGTAGAATATCAGTTTTCATATACAGATCCACATACTGACCCAAGTCTTGACAGCTGAACTTACTCCATACAAGCTTGGCGCGAAGGTAAAGTCTACGTGGGCAGGGCTTATTATCCAGTTTGTTGAAAAAGGACTCGATTGAAGGTAGCTGCGTTTCGTTAAAGTGCTCAAACGAATTGATGTTATCATACGGCATCACCCCCTTCCTAGTTGAAAGCTGGTATTGATCTTCGGTAACGTTATGAAATTGTGATCTCAAATTGGGAAATTCAGTTAAGTATGATGCCAAATCATCAAGTGAGGAATTCATAAATCGAAAGCTATCAATGAATCTGAATTGAATTGGGGAATTAGCGAGATGTTTTGTGAATGAAATGTACTTCTCTTTTGTGATAGGCAACAAATCAACTTGTCCTTTCATTCTAGGAGCTATGTCTTCAATGATAAAATTTGAATCATATCCGCTCAAGTTGTGAAACACAACGGGAATCACGTGACTATCCTTGTAGTTGATGTTACAACCTTCATGAGAAGCCCCTCTATAATTTTTTTCAGGTACGAGGTGATTATGGTCTCGTACTCTCTTGTCGCCAGGTCCAAATGGTTCTTCACAAATGTGGCAATGTGTAGATCTAAGGAAGTCAATTTCCTGCTCTGGTGTGATATCCATATCATAATCACACCAAAATACCGTTTCGACGTCTTCGGCAAGCTGCCTAAACTCATCAGCAAACCATTTCATGCAATCTTCACCTCGATATGATTTATAAAAGGAAAGAGAGTCGTCATAGGAGCATTTGAGATAGTAGCCTACAGCAGCTGGAATATGTTCCTGATATTTCTTGTTATCCCCCGTAAGCTTCAAGACACTCTCGAGATCAGCATATAGAATGGAGGGCACTTTTTCTTTATTCTTGTAGTTCTTGAACTTCAGGATATGTTTGCCCTCTTCAGGCATTTTGATTGCACATTCATTGATCTTGATACAATCTTCACTATGTTTGCGAAGCTTTTCTTCTGTGCAGAAGTAATGGAGGCAACGATCACAAAAATACTTTTTGCTCGTATTTTTACTCAATTGAGATGACAAGAGACGGGACAAATCTTTTATCCAAACATAGTGATACTTGATGGAAGAGATGATTGTTTGATCATCAACACAATCTTCAGTGAAATATTGATCTTGGATGAGAAGAAGATTGACATGTTTATCTTTCTTATAATCAGTTAAAAAAGTTGGTAGTGTTATAAGGTTCTTCTTAATCTTTTTCAAGATATATACGTTGATAGAAACATCATTTTGTTTTTCGAAGTGTGAGATCTGCTTGGATGTCATAGGAAATTGAATACCCTTGAGATTTAAAACAGTTGACGGGTGAGGGTACGATGAAGTAAAGTCAGAATGATGGGACGCAGGATACAATGCGGATAAAACAGACCAAGCAAAACATGCGTTATCATCATTTTTAACATTGATGCAAGCTTTCTTTCGTTTGATCTGAGGTGGCAACTCAATATAAGAGGATCCAAGTTGAGGAGTGAACTTATTGATATTCACCCCTAAATTGATTATATTTTTCAATGCCCAACCTGAGTCTCTTTCTTGAAATTCCTCAAGATCTATCAGTATCGTTTCAATGACTTTTTTGTTGAACCAATCATCAAGATCAGTATTTTTATAGATAGGCGAGTTTGTAGTAGTGAAGTACTTGTACTCTCTGATTACTCTATCTCCCTTCACTATCTCAAACTCTCCACAAAAAATTGTGTTAACTTTCACAGCTTCATCTTTCTTGAGTGCATTTTTGATCCTGATCTTGAATAGTGCCTTACAGTCGATCAAAAAATCGGATGGATCTTTATGTTTCAGGTTGGAGATGCAGCCTGTCCGAATTCGGCCTTTGAACGCTGTTGCTGTGTCATTCCAAATAACTCGATCTCTAGCAGTGTTTTTCCTAGGTGTGATCCCTGCCCCCTTCTTAAGAATGACTTTCATTTGGTTCCTTAGACTCACAACATTTCTAAGGCAGGCTTCTAAATGCTGCTTCTCACCAATAGATTTCACACTTCTCAAGGCATTTTTTATTCGTTTTACCCCTTTGGCACATTCGCGGAGCCCTTCTCTTATCTCTTGTTCATTGTTATTTGAAGTCACGAGTCCCAGGATTGAAGCGATATTCTTCACCAAGTCCGAAAACAGCGACATTTCTTCTGAAATTCAATAATTAGAAATCAGAAAGGAAACTCAAACTTCAAAAGGAAAATTTATCACAAAATTTCAATACGATATTATATAAATCAGACTTCACTATGCGACGTTCAAAAAACAGAATGAATGACAAATGCTCAACTCTGTCTATTTAATAGCTGAAATGAAGTGAGTGTCGGTAGGATGTATAGAAAAGTAAGACTAATAATATCGTTAGAATGGAACCCTTAATAACATAATAATATACTAATTATCATTATACATAATATGAGGTACATTTTTGAACTATCTATATAGGCGGTTCAAAAAATGAGCGAGAAGTTTTCTTGAGAATATTCAAGTGACTAATAGAGAGTACATTCAATGCTTGTTGATATTCAGGTTTTCGTATATTTTATTGCAAGTTGGGGGGTCACTGTGATTCTTTTCTCCGTTTCAATTCTTCAGTAGAGTATACCGTAATGATATATCAATTATTATTAAACATGTGAGGTACGTTTTTAATCTATAGGCTATTCAAAGAATAGGCGAGATGCCCACTAGCAAATATTCAAGTAACTAATAGAAAGTTTATCGAATGTTTGTTTATATTCAGGTTTCCATGCATTTTATTGCAAGTTGAGGAAGCATTGTGATTTTTTCCCTGTTCGAATTCTTCAGTAGAGTATCTTGAATAAACATAGCTTTCTCATGTTATCAATGTGAAAAATTGTTTACTGCATTGCACAGAAAATTACTTATTCTGGTGACCATTGGATATTGATGGTTAGCAGTTCAAATAATCATTGCGGATTCTTATTCTGATATCCTCCCATTCAATTTCGAATATTGGATATTTGCTGATTACCTCAATAACCAAAAACTGATTGATATGTCAGATAAGTCAGATATGTCTATTCTGATGAACACGATTTTTCAATATTAACCTTTTAGATGTCTGTAACTGAAATTGTGGTATGAAGAACTATTTGAAATCCCAATATTGTGTTTACTTAGCCTAGAAGATGTGCGGTAGGTAGTTGAAAGGTAAACTGAGCTATTCTCAGCTTATAACATTTTTTCTCCTTCATAAACATGTACATAAATGATGAATGACTATAATATATCTCATATAGGTACCTACACTACCTACTCTACTAGATCCAACATGATATTTACCTATACATGCCTATACTCAACATAAAGTAACAGCTCTCCAATGAGGCTTATTCTGGTGGCCATTGGATATTGGTTAGCAGTTCCAATAATCATGGCGGATTCTTATTCTGATATCCTCCCTACAATTTCTAACATTGGATATTTGCTGATTACCTTGATAACCAAAAACTGATTGATATGTCAGATATGTCTATTCTGGTGATCACGATTTTTCAATATTAACCTTTTAGATGTCTGTAACTGAAATAGTGGTATGAAGAACTATTTGAAATTCCGATATTGTGTATACTTAGCCTAGAAGATGTGGTAGGTAGTTGAAAATACAACGAATTCAGAAGTATAGGTTTACTTATTCATGAATGAGGATGAAATGCATTGATATTTCTTCAGTTCTCCATCCATAGTGATCATGAGAGTACGTGAAATGCTAATGTGCCTAATGAGCAAATTGTAGTACCTTCTGATCCATCATGCGATTCTCGCCTTGTTTTCAGTGACCTGTGTTAGTGTACCAAGTGCTATGATTATAAAGGATTTCCCTGCTCAGACATGGAAGAATGATATCGATTTTTTGTAGGTATTTGAAGCAATAACAAATCATAATTTTCCTTGTGTAACAGAAAAAAAAACAATCCAAAGAAAATGCACTTCAGAATACAATCAGTTTGGAATTTTCTGAAGGATTATTCTGAAAAACAAATCGAATGACTATAGAGCTCCTTCGCCAATTTACTCCAAATGTTTGACTTCTCATTATACCATTCAAGTAATTTTCCATTTTCTGCACCAAATATATGTTCAGCTGTGTTTTACTCTTTTTTTTATATTTCATCCGACTATTGGTGAATCTGAAGGAAACACCCTATAGGTTTCTCAAGATCCAACGATGACAATACGTATCAAGACCAGTCAAGGTTCAAGTGGTTCAAGGGTGCACCAATAATTTCATTGAAATCATAGGGAATTTATCAGAACATATCACGTTGGTACTATTGCCAAATGTGCGCCTCCACCATAACTACATCTTTCAACTATTATTGCACGTTCGGCAACATTGCAGAAGCCTTCGATACTTTCGGTGCTTGTGTCAAAAACAAACCTTAGGTTGGGCCAATAATCACTGATCACACAAAAATTTCAGGCAAACTTTGATACTCAGTATCTCCCAAAATATTTCGTTTTTCTTTTTTCGTCTCCTATCATCCATTTTTTTCATTTTTTTTCATCTCTTGGAGCGCACGAGAGGAAATTCCTATAATAAGAACATCGTGCGTACCTAGGGAGGATAGGGAGAGGAGGTAGGTATTGGATTTTCTACGAACTTTTGAAGGTTATGAGTTCTTGGGAATACTTCCATTGGCAAGGAATTCCGAAGGTTTGCCGTTCTACAGACGAACGAGTGTTGGTAAAGTGTTGTTCGTCATATCTCCATGTTGACAACGAATGGATTTGACTGTACATGGTATAGGTTATAATATTTTTTCTATCGATAATGTTTTAATAATCAATAAATTCTTCAATTGACCTTAGATTCGTATTTCTTTAAACTGAAGGAACAATGTTTTTTTTTTAATTCAGATTTCTGAATTCGAATTTTTCGTGCTTATGAACTGAAGAAATATGAGTTTACTGAATTGCCTATCATAACATGGTTCAATTAATATTAATGGAACATTTTTATAAACATAACATCCTCCAAAATACCAATTGGTCAATGATTAACATTTCCTGAAAATACTTCACATGCATAGTAATCATTTATACGGGGTGTTTCAAGATTGAATATCAAGATTTCAAGAATTTATTTTTTATGTAAAGGTGGGACTCTTTTCCAAATGAGTAGGTGTCTGCAAACGCTTTGTTTCTGATATGAAGAGCGTTGAAGATTTTTTCATTTTCTAAGACCATTGATGAAAGGTCAAGAGTCGTTTGGATTCTTATTCTCCAGTTATCACAAACTGAAAAATATGTAGCGTTTTTTTTTTTTAATCATGATAATATAGGTTCTTCCTGTTTGTTAAGAATAATAATTGAATATAGCGGACTAAAAAAACATTATCTCTTCTCGATAAGAGTGTCGCAGATGAGTGAAAAATTACGAGAGATGAAAACAGGTCACAAACAAATAAAATAACTCGTATTCCAATATCTACCAATACCTAGCAGCAGCGCACCACAAAGAAGTTTATCAAGCGAATAAGGGCTTGATCCTCGAAAAAAAATGTCTTCTTGTAGATTTTTACAATCACACGATATGTTGTATAATGCGAACCCTGAAAAAATTTCTTTCCTATTCCTTGGAGCACACGTAAGGAAATTCCAATAATTTTCAAATAACATCGTGCGTACCTTGGAAGGATATAGGGAGAGGAGGTAGGTATTGGAATTTTTTAAAACTTCTGGAGGTAATAAGTTCTCAGGAATACTGCCATTGACAAAGAATTCCAAAGCTTTGCCGTTCTATAGACGCCATATTTCAAGGTTCACAACGAAAGGATGTGCTGACTGGGCCTGTCGAGTTCGTCTGACTGGTATTGCTAATAATGGAATGATAGCAGAGATTTCTGAGGAACATTTCTCGCGGGAATATCGAAGAATAAACAATAATTTCACATTACTATAATTTTATTTCCAGTGAGTACACTTCTCGAAAATATTGAGTACTTATTCGCTCTTGACCTCGAATGCGTATATGAGGTTCATGCAATTATAAGATAAGGAATGCCGTCTTTGAATTAATGAGTTCATAGCTGCATAAACACAAGGAAATAATTATCAATGATTATCGATTCTTTCCTCATTTTTGATGTGAGGAATATGTGCAAGAATCAAATATTCATTAGTCATCATGAAATATTCTACACGAATTTGTGTGATAGGTATATGTGAGATACTATGATCAATTTGAAAAAATGAGTATTTCATTCAATTGTTTTGAAATAATCAGTATAGTAATACTATAAGCACTTCAAAATATTCGGGCTCATTTTTATTTAGTACTCTGAAAAAACATCAGAATTTTACGACTAGCTTTATTTATATGTCATGATATGAATTGGTTTAAAATCATACGAAGAAAAATAACCACTAATATATGATTTTTATCAGAGTAATTCATCAACATTTTCAAAAAAAAAACAATCCGATTTCAATCGAATGAAGTTAGTATATTGGGAATTAGGCATCAGTCATCTAACATGATTGATTTGGTGTATGTACTAGGGTGAATCCACTATTCGAGTAGATACTAATCAGATTATTTCAGAGGGAATAATTGAATATTGAATTTTCGTGTGATCTGGAGAATCAATGATATCAGGATATGAAGATGTCATGTCTACACTCACCGGCAAACAAAAATCGGCCACCAAAAAAAATTCAACCAAATTTTTAGCCCTATAACTTTTTTGATTCTTGACCGATTTTGGTGAAAATCAGACCTAATCATTCGTGATTTTTTAAACTCCATTGGCTTCTGTTCAGAATAGAGTCGAACTGAAAATCATCCAAATTGGCTGAAGCCTTTCCAAGATATCAATAAAAAACTCCCCTGTATTTCAACTCGAGCACCATTTTCATACCCATATGTTCATATAAACTTTTTCTGTATTTCATGAAGACGAATCACCCCTAGGCTTTTAACATCACAACTCTGAAACACCCTGTATATTGACATCCCATTTATATGTATATACCCGATAGTAAAATATCTTGAAATGCTCAAATCTAGAGCTCAGTGTATTTTTTTGAGTTGTACAAATGATCTCAACAATATCTTGGACATAGCGTTCAAAATAGAGTCAAACTGAAAAATTCATTCAAATCGGCTGATGCATTTTCAAGATCTTAATAAAAATCTCCTTTGATTTTTAACTTGATCTCGGACTCGTGTTTTTTTTTAATATTTTGTAGAGAGGAATCTCCTCTTGTTTTCACTACTCTGAAACACCCTGTATATTGACATCCCATCTATATGTATATACCCGATAAAAAAATATCTTGAAATGCTCAAATCTAGAGCTTAGTTCTTTTTTTTGAGCTGTACAAATGATCTCAACAATATCTTGGACATAGCGTTCAAAATAGAGTCAAACTGAAAAATTCATTCAAATCGGCTGATGCATTTTCAAGATATTAATAAAAAGACTCATTTATTTTCAATTTGAACACCCTTTTTGGCTCCATATTCATATTTTTTTTTTCAATACTTTGTTGAGAGGAATCTCTCCTAGGCTTTTGTCATCACAACTCTGAAACACCCTGTATATTGACACACCATCTATGAACATACCAGACAGTAAAATATCGTCTGATTTTCAAAGCAAGGAGTTCGAAATCCTCAAATCTAGAGCTCGACGGAAGATATTTTTTCTGTATTGAGATGTCAGTGTATTTGTGAGTTTTGCTTGATTGATGTTTTTTTTTTAAATTCATATACCTATTTAGGTCTAGAGGCGAAACATTTATTACCCCAAAATATGAATCTGTTTATAATAGGGATACATAAACAGGAATAAAGAAAATCAATAATAATTAAAGGTTAACTAATGGATTCCACTCAGTGGAAACAAAGTAGTGTACCTACGTATGCCTCAACACAAGATGGCCGCCGCCGGAAGTGACGTCACAACCGTTCCTGTGGTAGAAGGTGTTGGCTGCACGGAAGTGACGTCACAAGATGGCCGCCGCCGGAAGTGACACGTGACAAGTGACAGATGACAAGTGACAGATGACAGATGACAAGTGACAGATGACAAGTGACAGATAACAAGTGACAGATGACAGACAAGTGACATATGACAAATGACAGATGGCATAGAACAAAAAGAGTGACAGGTGGCATAGAACAAAAAGAGTGACAGGTGACAGACGACGAGTGACAGATGACAGACAAGTGACAGATGACATGGAACACAAGGAATGATACGTGCAAGTACTCTGAACTTAGCCCCCTAGACTCTGGACTCTGGACCTCATGGGCGTGTCCTAGGACATTCTTCTTCTTATTTTTGAAAGGTGGTGGATGACGTCACAATCTAGTTACTTTGCCCACCAGATTTAGGTTGGTATTACTACAATTGGTAACACTTTGTTTCAAGGTCACCCGATATGCATGTTGCAGGTGGCCGATGAGTCATCCGCATCTCGACTTCGTAGAACAATGCCTCCTTTGTTTGTCATATGTTATCTAGCCTTCCTCTAGAACAATGCCACCTTTGTTCTCTCTATGCCACTGTCAGCGTTTCTTGGAATTCCAGCTATTGGGAAATTGCGACGCAATATACGAGAACAATGCCGCCTTTGTTTGCAGGTGTCCGATTACGTAACAACCTCATCCGATTGCATCATCCTTATCTGTGTGAGAACAATGGGGTCCATTGTTCTGACGCAGGTGGCCGATGAGTCATCCAACAGACATGTTCAAACTTGTCACGAGCCATTCGATCATGGATACTGGATGTGTTTGCCGAATCTGCCCAATAGCTTATATCAGCTGTGCGCATGCGTAGCTACCACTACCACTATTCAGACTTGACCTTTGAATCAGTGTTACAATGTCCTTGGACGAGTACAGAAGCAAGTTGAAGGAATTTGGGGAGCGGGTTCGACAGCTGAACAAAGACATAACATTGTACGAAGATAAAACCAGAGTATTGAATCAATTGGAGAATCTGAGTTTGTGGGATAAAGTTTTCAGCAGCTGTGGAAGAGTACCAGCAGTAGAGGTGCCTGTTGAGCAGAGACGACACATCCAGCCTCAAAATGTCACGGGTGGCATTCATAGTTCTGACAGCAATTTTGAATAACGTATTGTATACAAATGTTCCCAACGATGTCAAGAACATGGCGATATGTTTCAATGACTCGAAAGAAGATTGCAATCGATCATCGTGGACAGCAATGCGCAATAAGTTGGTGAACAATGGATGTCTACCAGTATTCTACAAAGAGATACCAGAGACGAATAATTCCTTCTTCAAACTCAAGTTGATGTTTTCCGGTGGATCTGAAGAGGATACCGACTGGCAAACTATAGGAGTCCCCACAACAGGAATACAGAATGAAATTAATAAAATGTTCATATTACTAGATTTGACATTAGCAGCTACGTTCGTTTTGATTGTGAAAGGCCTAATGAAAGCTGGGTACATATATCGTGAATAAAATGATGGAACTTATACAAGGTGTTTCAATAAAACTCCCATCTTTATCATAATATTTATTGAGCCAAACACAGTACATCTTCATTTAGGTAATATTACATTTATAAACCACTGGTAAAGTTGATCAACGTTCCGCTGGGCACACATATATTTCCCATTGGCATGGTTGGGGCAGTACGATATAGTTTGCTGGTAGGTTTTACTGGAACAGGGTGTTCCATCATACAAAGCAACATCGTATACAGTTGGGAATACTTCAAGTTCTTCACATTTCGTCTTCAAAAAGTCAGCTTTCTGATTGCCCCTCACGTACATACATTCAACCGAATGCAAGAGATATTTTTCCAAAATGTTGTTCAGTTCCGTTTTCCCCACGATATGTTTTTTGAAAGAACATCCCATCCCGAGTTTGCGTTTCACCTTCATCCCGGAAGTAACTACTAATGCTGCAGCTCTTTCACCGAACTTGGCGTCTCTCGACCTCACACGTTCCCAGGCAGCGTTCTCCAACACCGAATCCGCTTTATGACGTTCTTCCAAAGACGTGTTCTGTGAATATGCAATGTCGTGTTGTTTGCAGGCAACGTCTAAGGGATTGATGCCAGGATCACCACGTGCAAGCCGTTTCTGAAGTTTGGTTCCAGCTGTAACGTAAAATCAGTTATTCAATCTCTAACCTCACTTTTGTACTTACGTCCACAGTATTGATAGCCACCAGGTAGGTGTACCTCGAATGGTAATTTGTTTATAAGAGAATTCAAAACACCCTCTCCCTTGTACACAATCATTGGAGTCTTTGCACCTCTATCACGAGATGAAAGTCATTCAACAAGACCAGACGCTACCTATCGAAAATTTGGACCTTCACACGTCACCAAGGACACCGAATGAACATGGAAAATTATTACCCAACTCGTTTCGAGCAATCATGTGTGGACCGAGTGGTTGTGGCAAGACAAACGCCATGCTATCGTTACTCTTCAATCGAAATGGCGCGAGATTCAAAAATGTCTACGTGTACTCCAAGTCGTTGTATCAACCGAAATATCAGCTACTTCAAGAGGTGTTGGATGCAGTGAAGGAGGTGGGATATTTTCCGTACAGAGACAACGATGAAATAATAAGCCCATCTGAGGCGAAACCCAACTCGATTTTCATATTTGACGATGTGGCGTGTGATGAGCAACAAAAAATTCGAGAATATTTTTCAATGTGTAGACACAAAGATATCGATGCTGCCTACCTTTGCCAAACTTACTCTAAAATTCCTAAGCAATTATTGAGAGACAATTGTAACATGGTGGTGCTGTTCAAACAGGACGAGATCAACTTGAAGCATGTGTTTGATGAACATGTCTCTCCAGACATGAGCTTTGACGTCTTTAAAAAATTGTGCTCCGAATGTTGGAGTGTCACATATGGTACTCTAGTGATTGTCAAGGATTTTGATTTGCATAACGGCAGATATCGCCAAGGTTTCGACAAATATATAAAAGTGTAGACACGTCATTCGACATCATGAGGTCGTCAAGTCAAGTCATGCGCAGAAGAAGAATGCCATCCAAACGTGATGACGATCAGGCTGCAGCACGTAAACGGAAAATTGCAGAGCTCACGCGCACAATCAGAAAAAAGTACTTGGCCTTGAAACTGGGTAAATCTGAGGAGGACGAATCGCTGAACAAAATGTTCAAGCCCATATCCAAACCATTGGAAGAAATTGTGGAAACGTCAAAGGCCAATCGTGATTTACTGGCAAGAGCCCAGTTTAGCACCAGTATGAAGAAAGAAGAGCCACCTGAACTGAAAAAAGAAGAAGAACAGGCTCAGCAAACGCAGTTTATTCCAATGGAAGAGGTGGGTGGAACCGGAAGTTTTGTGGATGATGATGATCAATACGAATATGATGATGATATCCTGTTGAACGAAAATATCACTCCAGAACAAAGTATTCCGTATGATGTAATCGATGAATACCTAGACCAATACCCAGTCATGGTGCATCCATATCTCAGAGAACATTGGGATTACAGCGACAAAATAGATCAGATGTATGGTCCAACTTACGATCCTCAAACGTCGAAATGGTTTCTGGGGACGCAGGAAATTGACTTTGATAAAAGAACTGGATTCATAAAGATTGGTGGTAAACAAGTACGAGGAACTCCAGGGGTGTATCAGCTCATTTTCTATGATGATCCTTCAGATTATAACGATGAAGACATGCAGGCTTACAAGGAAATTTTGAAGCTGAGTGATCGCTATATAAACAAGGATGGAAAATTGAAAGGGTCTAAGAGATGGAAGTATACGAACGTCATCAAGCCACTTATTGTACAGATACCAATTAAACAGCGGTAGGCGTTCAACGATTGGTAGTGGTTTGACGTACAACGAAAACCCCGTGGAATATATCTATTGGGACGATCCAAATGAACTCGTAGACCGCTTGAAACTACTCATTGCTTCTAAGGAAGCTGGAAACACATCACTCGATAATGAAATAGTGGCAATCGTTAATTAACTTCGTGAAGCTAACCTTATATACTGAGAGTCATCAATGATGAGTCTTGACAAGTTCGGTCGCAGATCAGCTGGCAGCAGCGGTAACATCATAGGATTAGTCCAATTGAAACATAAACTCGTCTCATTGGATACCATCATCAGGCAGTCGACTGATACATTGAGAATGATTGATAGCAAAATAAAGGATATTGAAAAGTTTATTTCAAGACATCCTCCAACGGAACATATGGCTACGAAAAATTATGTAGATGGTGTTATTTCACGAATGAGATCTGATTTCAAGCTGGCTGAGAGAGCTGTTGACAGAGAGGAGATATTGAATGAAGAATCGATGGAACAGACACAATTGACCACCAATGAGATAAAAAAATTGACATAAAAATAGTTGCTATACCGTTATGGCTGTCCTCTCGACCATGGGGCGATGTCGTAATTTCTCATTATACAGGGTGTTTCATAATTGAATGTCAATATTCGAGGAGGCGATTCTTGGGCCCATTCTAAGAAGAAAGTTTCATATGAACATATGACCTAAACATCCCAACTTTTGAGATACAGGGTGGTAAAATTCTCGAAAATTAATATAGCCTACTACAATGAGAAGTGATAATTCCAAAATACCAAATATGAATACGAAGTTCATAAACTATGAATTGTATTTCTGAAATTTGATCTAAGAAATAAAATCTAGTTCTCTGCATTGTGATATTGTCATATTAACGATATTGCTATAATCATGTAGTAAAAAGCTTGTTATATTTTTAAACGAAAACCGTGCATCAGATTGAAAAAATTGTAGTGATCAAATTTGCTTAGAAATGTTTGGGAATTTCAGGAATGATTTCAATTTGGAGATTAATCAGTGGCGTACCATTAATGTCTGCCAAAATAGGTATGTGAAATTCCATACGAACGCCACTGGTGGCAACAACAAAAAATGTGGTACGCTTACTGATGCATCTTGATACATAGTACATGTATGCCAAATTTCATCAGAATATCTGAAGTGGTATTACAGATATTAATAAAAAACTATTAATTTTTGAGAACTTTACCACCCTGTATCTCAAAAGTTAGGATGTTTAGGTCATACGTTCATATGAAACTTTCTTCTTAGAATGGGCCCAAAAATCGCCTCCCCAAATATTGACATTCAATTATGAAACACCCTGTATATTATGTGGATGATGATGACAAAAAATGTCCCTGATGTTTGATTATTGTGCCCTGTTTAAGTAAGGCAGACTGTGCGGTCTATCGTTCAATAAACCAATCATGGGGTATAGCTTATAGTCGTTGGTATTTCCTGGAAACATCGTCTCGCATACCGGGTAGCGGGCGGTAGTTACAGGTGTACAGTAAAACGCTTATATCGAGAAGTCTGTTCAAGATAGATCTTCATATAATCGATACGAAATGATCGTTATGAATTTCCGCAGTTTTTGATGTGAAAAAAAAGTATCGTTCATTGGTCGAATAAGCAATTTATTGGGTGTTGAAGCAAACTGAAATGTGATGAAAAAGTGTTATCCTCTTATTCTTTTAAATTTTTAACATATTCCCAAATTTCAAAAAATAAATATACCTATATCAAAATGTAGTCGAATGTTTTCTCTATGATATAGAAAAAAAAACTCATTTCCCTATCTCCGATCATAGTTGTAATATATCAACCTAATTAGAGAAAACAAGAAATTAATTTTTTTTTACATTCATCCCAATATTTTTTCTCTCGACCAATGGAGAGTATCGTAAATCTTCAAAACACATGTAAGAACGATGCATATAATATAATTTCAAGGTTCCATAAAGTTATACTCCATGATTGGGTCACTCGATAAATAGAAGACTTTTGGCAAGAGATCTGCTGTTTTGCTTGTCTTCAGATTGTGAATGTGTGGATGCGTTTCGCCTGGAAACGTTCCTCCCCGCGTACCATTCAACGAATTACGGGTTGCCTAAGAGGTCCAAATCCTCAGACCTCAGATACTGGTTGTTAGGTATACGAAGAAGTGATTCGCTATATCAGTGAAACTCATTGTGTAGTCGATCATACATTTATTCCGGTTCTGAATACCATTTACTTGAATAAAATGTTCTTGAGGTTAAAAACTTCTAACTCTTTCTCGGTCAACGGACGTCTACTCAATTTTTTTGTTCTTAAAGAACGAAAATTACAAAACTGTCGGTACCTATCTATAACACAATAAAAACCGAGTGGTACATATATTTACTATATTGAAATTATTCATATGTGATCAACTATTACATACCTTATAGACCACACGAATCTATGCCACACGTTTTCGCAAAGTTTATATGACACAACAATCACAAATATTTTTCAAAGAAACATCAAAATTTCACGAAATATACACAGTCCCATAATTAATAATTATCGAGAACATAACCTTATAATATCGGGTTGGTGTATTTTCTGCTTGCTTGAAACGAATAAAGTGACTCAGAATTTTTGCAGCATCTGTGGTACATATTATGTGTACCGTTCAGACTGAAAGAGGGAATGATTTGGGGCAGAAAGTGCAAATTTTTGTTGGTCTCACGAAAGGCAATATCCCAATTTATTAAAACTTTCGGAAGTTTTTGGGAATACTTCAAAGAAGTTTTGATAGAGTTTTTCGACAAATATCGAGGTAGACTACAAATAGATGTGCTGTACTAAGTTTTTTGTCGAGTTCGTCTGTCTGCATGATATTGCTAGTGATAGAATGATAACCGAACGTTTGAAGAAGATTTTCCGTAGAAGTTTTCATGAACAAGTGAGAGGTCGCCGTTGTTCCAATGATGTCAAGGAGTAAGTGAGTGTGGCATCACCAACTAGGTGAATTAGTTTGATGTTTATATATCGACTATGTGAACTCCGTAATCATCAAAGATACAACATTTTTGGAAACTACTCCAACATAATTTTCTTTAATATATCAGGTGACCTTGGACCATAGGCGCCACCAGATAAAAATAGGATAAAGGGCGGACAAAATTCGAAGATGAAATCGGGTAACCTACGAATGAAAACTGAGTGTGAATACTCAAAGCTAATATTAATCTGTGTTATTCTCGAAATGTCATCTCCAACCATTCAGAACTTGAAGACTAATTTTCCATGATATTGACCATATCCACTCGTCAAAACTGAACCCATCACTAGTTCCTAAGCAGTTTTTTGAACAGCCTTTGTGAATCTGAGATAGAACCATCAATAAAACAATAATTGATCTTCGCATTGTCGAGTTTAGACGAAAATGTAGTTTACCTAACAAATGCCGAAAGTTATACTTTTCCGCACCTGTTTATTCAGATATAAAGAAATACATAGAGAATTCGCATTCGGTATGTGATGAAATTATCAATTCTTTCTCAGTATATTCAACAGAAAACAACTACTTTCCTGGCCGCGATTTTACTAAATATACTGTACGCTAGCACAAACCACGCCGACCGTAATATCTCATCTTCGAAGTACTTAGGCAAAACTCAGAAACTATTTATCCTTAACGAACTAACCTATCCCTGATTGCAATATTTGTGGAAGGAAAACAGAATGGAGTGTAGAAACACATTGACTAATAATATATTTTTTCAAAAGTTGAGTTCTTCAACAATATTGAATAAAATGAGACTGTTTATCCTAAACGCACTAACCTATTTGACTTCAAATATTTTATGAAAAAGGAAAACCAGAATGAAGTAAAAAAACAAAAAAGTTGCAAAAAAAGTTCAAGTTCACAGCGATTCAAACCATGGACCTTCAGACTGAAAGTCGACAGCGCTAACCAGTAGACCATTTGGGTGTATGAATTTACTGCGTACAAGAGAGATTGACAACGAGAGAGCTTCAGTCGAATTCGTGTCAAAATCATAAAAAGTGTATTCTTGCGTTCGAGCACAGTATATGTGCGATGTGCTGACTCCGAGTATATCGGTAATGTTTGGAGATATGACGTAATATGGTGGGCGTGGTTTGTGCTAGCGTGCAGTATATTTAGTAAAATCGCTTCCTGGCTATATGTTACGACGATCATTTAATTATATCTTTTGAACACACACGATAATAATCTGAAGATGAACTCTTCTGAAGTTGAGAATTTGCATTTTCCTTCAAATAAAAATATATATGCCTCGATATATGCACATAATATCATTCTGAATATACAACAGAAAACAACTACTTCTCTGATTATTTGCCACGTCGAATATTGATTTATTTATATCTGTTCAACATCCAGAAGGGAACATGAAAATGAAAATTATCTGAAATTGAGAATTGGCATTCTCTTTCAATGTTTTTTTTTCATATTTTAGTTCCTCTGTTGATATTTTCTTCTGACATAAAGACTAAAGGTTTGGTTCCTTGAACAATTTTCTATCATCAATAATAACAAAGTCATCGATGGCTGCTGACACTCAACTTGGATTACCCTGAAGAGTATCCCTTGACACGTGGGATTCAGAAGAACGTTTATTTAATAGCTTCCATAGTGAGTTTTACAAGAACGTTTATTCAATGGCTTCCATATGTATGTATGTATAAGCATTTTTTCATCAACCCCTATCTACAGCACCGCACTAATTATCGTTAATAAAGAATTCTCGAAACTAAATTCCGTAGCTGAACTTCGATTTCAATCTAGTTTCGTATCACCTTCTTCCTTTTTCTAGAAATATGGGTACTATTGTATATGTAGTATGAATTCTTCCATGAGAATAAAAATCCAATTCGGATCTCAATAATTTTTATTACATAACCGTAACTATCGTAATATACATAACAACCGATGCTCCTTTTATCTTCCAGTTCTCATGTCATAATGTACATCTAGAAATCCCTATTTTATACAGGATGTGAAAAACATGTAACACCTTCCCTCCTTAAAAAGAAATCCACAATAACAACTCAAACTTGAAAATCATTTCTTAATTTAACTGGCAATCTGATATTCCTCTGCGATCTCCGTGTGGTGGTGACATTGGAATTAATTTTTGAATTCTCCATAGGCTCTGATGTTTCTTCAGGATCATCTACAGGATATGGTATATGGTAATCAAACTCAGAATCAGAATCATTAGATAAGCATGTAGTTTTTGTTCCTGTTGATCGCAACTGGTTAATATGCCTCTTCCATGATCTACCATCATCGAGTTTAATCTGATAATGTAATTTTCCAAGCTTTCTCTCTACTTTTCCAAATTCCCACTTATTTTCTCCAATATAATTTCTACACTCTACTCTTTCTCCCTCTCTTAGAAATCGTATTTCTTTTCCCTTATTCACATCTTTATACTCATTTTGATCTGGAATTATGAAATCTAATCGTTGCCTGATTCTTCTGTTGAACATAAGTTCTGAATACTATGTGGAATATCTCAATATTGTATTGTATTGTATTGTATTGTATTGTATTGTATTGTATTGTATTGTATTGTATTGTATTGTATTGTATTGTATTGTATTGTATTGTATTGTATTGTATTGTATTGTATTGTATTGTATTGTATTGTATTGTATTGTATTGTATTGTATTGTATTGTATTGTATTGTATTGTATTGTATTGTATTGTATTGTATTGTATTGTATTGTATTGTATTGTATTGTATTGTATTGTATTGTATTGTATTGTATTGTATTGTATTGTATTGTATTGTATTGTATTGTATTGTATTGTATTGTATTGTATTGTATTGTATTGTATTGTATTGTATTGTATTGTATTGTATTGTATTGTATTGTATTGTATTGTATTGTATTACATCGAGGTCAATAAGATATTTATCTCTGAATTGTCGATGTTCAATTTGTGTAATGATATTTCAATCTGATTCTGAATTTGATGTACTTACTGAATTAAGTATTTCCTCAACTGAATTCGTATGGGTAGTCTTCTTAAAACAAACCTTCTGTAGATGACCCTTCACTCCACATCCTTTACATTGAATATTTTCATCCAATTTACATTTTGTAGCGAAATGACCACCACCACACCTGAAACATTTAACAGTATTTGAATTTCTGGAAAAATTTGAAATTTTATTAGAATTATTTGAATCTCCGCTTTTCTTGAAATGATGTGTCGGCTTCGAATCTCTTGAAGTTGACCCTAAATAACCAAGAGAATTATTTGGGCCACCGTGTAGTTGAATCGCGTCTTTCTCTGACAGCTCCATACTCGTAGCTATTTTGACAGCCTTGTCAAAATTCAAATCAATGGATTCGAGAAGTCTCGCTTGAATTCTTCTGCTCGAGAGACCAAATACAAATTGATTCTGAAGTGCAGTTTTCAGGTTATTCCCAAAATTACAGTGAATACTCATCTTTTGTAACGCCGCTGCATATTCTTGTAAACTCTCGCCATTCTGCTGCTTTCTCTGGTAGAATCGGAAATTTTCTGCTATTTCTAATGGTTTTGGTGAATAGAATTGCTCCATTTTCTCAATCAACTCGTTGAAAGACTTCTGGTATGGATCCTCGAGTGAGACTTTATCACATATTATCTCGAATGATTTGGAACCAATGTAGTGTAAAAGATATGGTACCCGTAAATCCTCGGTAACTTTGAATACCGTGAATGCTCCTTCCAATCGCTGCAACCATCTTCTAAACTCCATGGTACTCGGTTCAAATGGTTCAATGTTGAAAGAAGTTTGTACTAATAACTCTGCCATGGCTGTAATTCTCTGTAGGTGTAGTTCAGGACGCGTAAACGTGCTTCTTTTCAAATCCTCGTCGCCAAACTATTGTATATGTAGTATGAATTCTTCCATGAGAATAAAAATCCAATTCGGATCTCAATAATTTTTATTACATAACCGTAACTATCGTAATATACATAACAACCGATGCTCCTTTTATCTTCCAGTTCTCATGTCATAATGTACATCTAGAAATCCCTATTTTATACAGGATGTGAAAAACATGTAACAGGTACAAAATGCAAAATGAATGAATTTGGGTATGACATAGATTCATATTTATAAAGAACATCCAATATCTTGTATCTATAATCAAACTTTGAAAACCCCGAAGTTTGTTGTAAAAAAAAAAAATGTAAAATTGTTCTATCCGTCATTCGGTTGCCCCCTAACGAGCAACCCTCAGAAGTCTTCGAAAGTCTTGTGCGAGCAAGGAATGACGGGGGCCTTACCTTTTAACGTGTCATCCCAAACACTTGTAACATCCCAAACACCTATTTCTCGAACCCTTCTCACAACTCACTTCAAGGAATTGTAGTTTTTAAGAAAATACTTCAAATGAACACTTTCTTCTCCATATAGCAAAAAAGTTGGGTGACGTTCATATATTTCATATTGAAATGTGGTCATTCATCACTTCATATCATATGAACGATCTTATTCTCGAGTGTACAAGAGCAATAGGAACATAAAAGCAGGTCGAACTGAAAGTATACGTAGAATCCCCACATGACGTGAGAGCAGGCAACACTGTGTCCGGCGTTCGCTCTGCGCGTGGCTGGTAGGCCTCTCTGCAGTCTGTCATTTTACGGTTCTGCTGCATTACATTCTGATGAATTCCGATTCTGCCAATGTACGGTTTTGATTTTTTACGGTTCTGCTGACGTACAGTTCCTATATTTCACGATTCTGTCGATGTACGGTTCTGAATTTTTACGATTCTGTTATTTTACGGATCTAAAATTTTACTATTCTGCTGAATTACGGTTCTGATAGTTTACGATTCTATCACAATACAGTATATGACATTACAGTCTGATGAAGTACATTCTGTCATTGTACGTTCTGATATAATATGATTCTGATGGAATACGGTCTGTTGTATTACGAGTCTGTCGATGTACGGTTTTAGCATTTTACGATTCTTTCAATTTACAGTTCTGATATTTTGAGATTCTGTGAATATGCTATTCTGATTTTTTGCTATTCTGTCAATGTACGGTTCTGACATTTTACTATTCTGTCGATAAACGGAGAGATGGAAGTATACGAACGTCATCAAGCCACTTATTGTACAGATACCAATTAAACAGCGGTAGGCGTTCAACGATTGGTAGTGGTTTGACGTACAACGAAAACCCCGTGGAATATATCTATTGGGACGATCCAAATGAACTCGTAGACCGCTTGAAACTACTCATTGCTTCTAAGGAAGCTGGAAACACATCACTCGATAATGAAATAGTGGCAATCGTTAATGAACTTCGTGAAGCTAACCTTATATACTGAGAGTCATCAATGATGAGTCTTGACAAGTTCGGTCGCAGATCAGCTGGCAGCAGCGGTAACATCATAGGATTAGTCCAATTGAAACATAAACTCGTCTCATTGGATACCATCATCAGGCAGTCGACTGATACATTGAGAATGATTGATAGCAAAATAAAGGATATTGAAAAGTTTATTTCAAGACATCCTCCAACGGAACATATGGCTACGAAAAATTATGTAGATGGTGTTATTTCACGAATGAGATCTGATTTCAAGCTGGCTGAGAGAGCTGTTGACAGAGAGGAGATATTGAATGAAGAATCGATGGAACAGACACAATTGACCACCAATGAGATAAAAAAATTGACATAAAAATAGTTGCTATACCGTTATGGCTTCGAGAGACAAGATTCAACTTGTTAATGAGCTGCATGCTCCAGCTCGCAAAAATTACCCCAGACGACGAACCATAATCAAAGGATTGGACGATTTATGGCAAATGGATTTGGCTGAGATGAGACCGTATGCCCATCAGAATAAAGGATATAAAATGATTCTGGTAGTGATTGACTGCTTTTCCAAGTACCTCTGGACACGCCCACTAAAAACTAAGACAGGAGAAGAGGTTGCCAAATCTTTCGCCGATATATTGGTACATGCAAAGCGCATACCAGTAAATCTACAGTCTGATCAAGGAACGGAATTCTTCAACAGCAAGTTTAAAAAATTGATGAAAAAATATGACATCAACCATTACAACACATTCAGCATTAAAAAGGCTGCCATTGCTGAACGAGTAATAAGAACGCTGAAAAACAAACTATACAAATATTTCAGTCTGAATGGCACCTACAAATGGATTGATATATTACGTCAGATCGTTGATGAATACAATAATACCAAGCACACAACGACTCGATTCAAACCCTCAGAGGTGAACAAGGAAAACGAGAAAGATATTTTACACCAAAGCTTTAGCCATTTGAGAATCGCAGGTCCACGTAAACTGAAAGTTGGCAACATTGTTCGCATATCTAAGGCGAAATACAATAATACCAAGCACACAACGACTCGATTCAAACCCTCAGAGGTGAACAAGGAAAACGAGAAAGATATTTTACACCAAAGCTTTAGCCTTTTACTCACATATTTTGAAAAGAACTGAGATTCTGTGAGGATTTCGTTAGAATATATAACATCGACCTATGCAATTCTGCAAAATAACAACTATGGAATCGTCTGTCTAGATTTGAAAAGAAAAAACACTGCTCCACAAGATATAGGAACATATTCATTTTCTGAAGAAAATACCAGACCAACTTGGATGTTGATAACGAACAAACAAAAAAAAAAAAAAAAAACAGGAGTCTTCATATTAACCCCAACTCATGTTGGACAGTTGAAGGGAAACATATTCTAGCTGTTATTTTTTTCTTTACTATCTTGTCATAGAAAAAGGTCACCACCCTCACTTCTCTCAGTTTTACCTATCTATACATAAGATATGATTGCTTAGATTATAGCATTTTTGTTTATTATCAATGTTTCCTATTGTTTGTAATTCTGTCAGTACTTCGGCACCCTAGAAGTGGTTCGAAATCCACTATAAGCTGAAGGTTCCACTCTTCCTAACCACGCACAAGTTTCGACTCCTGGAGAGTTTGTTCCCAACTTCGAAGTAGCGATATACAAATTAACAAACTTTCAAATACAAATTCAGGTTGAGTTAAATATTGGATTGGTCTGAACACAACCGATCTACCCAAATCTTTCAACCAAGCCATTCGATGGGACTAGTCTTTGGTCGGCTTCAAGGATCTGAGTAATATCTATCTCGTCTATGTGGAACTCAATCTTATGTTACTGACCAGTACGAATTTTGTCTATCGAGTTTTCATCAAGAGTGTTTGTCCTGAGGTGATGTATGGAGTTAGTAACAAAACCTACACATTAAACATGTGTCAAAACATCACCAACGTCAAAAACGTCTAAAACGTCAAAAAACGTCAAAAAACGTCAAAAACCGTCAAAAAACGTCAAAAACGTCAAAAAACGTCAAAAAACGTCAAAAAACGTCAAAAACCGTCAAAAAAACGTCAAAAACCGTCAAAAACGTGACGCTTTTGACGTTTTTCACACTTTCGACGAATGCATTCAACGTCCTATGAAAAAAAAAAAACATGTGTCAAAACATCACCAACGTCAGAAACGTAGAAAACGTCAAAAACGTCACGTTTTTCACGCTTCTGACAAATCAACGTTCAAATGGCGTGTCAAAACATCAAAGACGTACGTCAAACACATCAGATACGTCACGTTTTTCACGCAGCTATGTTCGGCAAACACATCCAGTATCCATGATCGAATGGCTCGTGACAAGTTTGAACATGTCTGTTGGATGACTCATCGGCCACCTGCGTCAGAACAATGGACCCCATTGTTCTCACACAGATAAGGATGATGCAATCGGATGAGGTTGTTACGTAATCGGACACCTGCAAACAAAGGCGGCATTGTTCTCGTATATTGCGTCGCAATTTCCCAATAGCTGGAATTCCAAGAAACGCTGACAGTGGCATAGAGAGAACAAAGGTGGCATTGTTCTAGAGCAAGGCTAGATAACATATGACAAACAAAGGAGGCATTGTTCTACGAAGTCGAGATGCGGATGACTCATCGGCCACCTGCAACATGCATATCGGGTGACCTTGAAACAAAGTGTTACCAATTGTAGTAATACCAACCTAAATCTGGTGGGCAAAGTAACTAGATTGTGACGTCATCCACCACCTTTCAAAAATAAGAAGAAGAATGTCCTAGGACACGCCCATGAGGTCCAGAGTCCAGAGTCTAGGGGGCTAAGTTCAGAGTACTTGCACGTATCATTCCTTGTGTTCCATGTCATCTGTCACTTGTCTGTCATCTGTCACTCGTCGTCTGTCACCTGTCACTCTTTTTGTTCTATGCCACCTGTCACTCTTTTTGTTCTATGCCATCTGTCACTTGTCATATGTCACTTGTCTGTCATCTGTCACTTGTTATCTGTCACTTGTTATCTGTCACTTGTCATCTGTCACTTGTCATCTGTCATCTGTCACTTGTCATCTGTCACTTGTCATCTGTCACTTGTCACGTGTCACTTCCGGCGGCGGCCATCTTGTGACGTCACTTCCGTGCAGCCAACACCTTCTACCACAGGAACGGTTGTGACGTCACTTCCGGCGGCGGCCATCTTGTGTTGAGGCATACGTAGGTACACTACACACTTTGTAGGCTTACGTTCAAAAATGTATGCCTACAAAGTGCAGAGGGGTAAAGTCACCAAAAAATCCAAAGGGGTTAAATTCAATGTGGTTAGGAATAAGATATCCTTCAATGATTATGTGGCTTGCTTGAAAGACTTCAAGGAGCAGACAGTAACACAGCGGACAATCCGTTCCTTCAACCATCAAGTATTCAGTATCGAACAGTCGAAAATTGCGCTAAGTCCTTATGACACCAAGAGACACCTACTTTCAAATTGTTATGACACCCTGCCTTTCGGACATTCCTCCATAGCTGACATATGATTCTTCTTCCATATACATTCCTCAACAATATCACCTTCATGTTCTGAGAAATGTCAACTGATAATATTTTACCCCCACCACTGATTTTTTCAATCTAGTTGTATATACGCTTACTAATTTTTATACACTCTATTTATTATATAATGTAGATTTTGTATTTCAGTTTTTGTATACACTATGTATTTTCCACTATGTTCAATAAAAGTTTCTTGAAAATTTGGTTGTTTCATTACTGCAAACGAATGAACCTGCTACAAAACGTCGAAAAAACGTCACAAACGTCAAAAACGTCCAAAAACGTCAAAAACGTCAAAAACGTCGAGAAAACGTCGAAAAACGTCACGTCAAGAACGTCAAAAAACGTCGAAAAACGTCGAAAAACGTCGAAAAACGACAAAAAACGTCGAAAAGCGTCAAAAAACGTCAAAAACGTCGAAGAAACGTCGAAAAGTGACAAAAAACGTCGAAAAACGTCGAAAAAACGTCGAAAAGCGTCAAAAAACGTCAAAAAACGTCGAAAAGCGTCAAAAAACGTCGAAAAACGTCAAAAACGTCACGTTTTCCACGTTTCCAACGAAAGTCAACGATACCTGACTAGGAGTAAAGAAAAGCTGAGCTATTTCCATATTTTATTGTTCCAAATCATTCAGTACATTGTTTTTAAAGTAATACAAATATTCTCTAAGTGCCATGCTCAACAAACTATTATCAGATATTTCACAAAATGCATGTAATGCATCAAAACAGCTTTTATTATTGAAATGAGTCCTTGTCAAATTCAGAATATTGTGATAATAAGCACAAAAGTTAATATCTTCCAACCAAGCCACTCGATGGGCCACTAGTCTTTGGTCGGCTTCAAGGATCTGGGTGACATCTCTTTCGTCCATGTGGAACTCAACCTCGTGTTTTCTGACCAGTAGGAATTTTGTATCATCATACACGAGTTGTGTGATTTCACAAAAATCTCCGCATGGAAAGGTGATCGGATCATACTCATCTGCATGGGTTGGTAACTGTTCGAGGAAGAAATCCATCAATTTCTGTCGCAGCAAGTCGATGAAGATGTTCCACTCCAACACACCAAAAGATATTTTGTTTGGTGTCATGTAAGGTAATATAACTATGGCTGGACTGAATATTCTGGCTGGACTCAAACCGACTTTCAATTCAAAGCCACTCACTGGGAACGATGTGCTGAGCAGATGATGTTTTTCGGCTTTGGCTGCATTCTCGTACATTTCCAACATACTGTCTACGTCTCGATCATAATCACCACTGGATATAGGCGAGAATGGGATATTACTGCTAACTACCGATATACCACTATCTTGACTCGACATGTCGATTAAAACTGAGACTGAAACCGGCTTCGAGCAGCTATTTATATCCCTCCATCTCTCCATGATGATCACACGAAAGGCCCCTGACTTGTTGAAATCTGTCTGTATTTTCCATAAGAATCTACACTAAATCGACATTATCTATCCAACTGTTATGTTTCTTGTCGAGTCCCAACCACTTGACGTACATTCTCTTTCCTCTTTTCTTCAGCACTTTTTCAATGAGGTAAATGTCGGGATTCTTTGTCTTTTGTAATTCCTCCTCATAGAATGCGCCACTGATTGGCTGTCCATGCATGTCTTCGAGTAGGTAAGTAACAGGATTGGTTATCTTCACATTGACAATTTTGAATAACTCTGTCGTCCAGCTAGGTGTATAGCCTTTTTCGAAAATATGTTTCGCCTTAGATATGCGTACAATGTTGCCAACTTTCAGTTTACGTGGACCTGCGATTTTCAAATGGCTAAAGCTTTGGTGTAAAATATCTTTCTCGTTTTCCTTGTTCACCTCTGAGGGTTTGAATCGAGTCGTTGTGTGCTTGGTATTATTGTATTCATCAACGATCTGACGTAATATATCAATCCATTTGTAGGTGCCATTCAGACTGAAATATTTGTATAGTTTGTTTTTCAGCGTTCTAATTACTCGTTCAGCAATGGCGAACAGACAGGAGCAACCGAACAGAAAGGAACAGATCGACCGACCAGTGTCAAAGTTTAGAATGGAATGACGCCTACGAACGTTCTGACCGCCTTATATAGGGCTTGAGGTTGTGACGTCATCGACCACCTGCAAACAACTGAGATATTGTTCTTGAGGCAAATTTCCCAAAAGCTGACTCGACGAAATTCCAAGAAACGCTGACAGTCAGTGGTGACAGGAAGTAGATAGAGGTATTGTTTCAGGATGTCTCCCAGCTTGCATTATTGGATGACTTATCGGCCACCTGCGTCAGAACAATGGACCCATTGTTCTCACACAGATAAGGATGATGCAATCGGATGAGGTTGTTACGTAATCGGACACCTGCAAACAAAGGCGGCATTGTTCTCGTATATTGCGTCGCGAATTATCCAATAGCCGGAATTCCAAGAAACGCTGACAGTGGCGTCGAGAGAACAAAGGCGGCATTGTTCTAGAGGAAGGCTAGATAACATAATATGGCAAACAAAGGAGGCATTGTTCTATGAAGTAGAGATAAGGATGACTCATCGGCAACATGCATATCGGGTGACCTTGAAACAAAGTGCTACCAATTGTAGTAATATCAACCTAAATCTGGTGGGCAAAGTCACTAGATTGTGACGTCAACAACCACCTTTCAAAAATGAGAAGAAGAATGTCCACGCCCATAAGCACTAGAGTCCAGAGTCTAGGGGGCTAAGTTCAGGGTACTTCCACGTGCCATCTGTCATTCCTTGTGTTCCATGTCATCTGTCACTTGTCTGTCATTTGTCATCAATCATCGGTCATCATCGGTCATCATCGGTCATCATCGGTCATCATCGGTCATCATCGGTCATCATCGGTCATCATCGGTCATCATCGGTCATCATCGGTCATCATCGGTCATCATCGGTCATCATGTCATCGAAGGCCCTTTCAGTCATTTCGAAAGGGTAGGTTAGAGGAGTAATGTTAGGTTAGGTTATCGGTCACGTGTCTGTCACTTGTCATCTGTCACCCGTCATCTGTCACTTGTCATCTGTCACTTGTCATCTGTCACTTGTCATCTGTCACTAGTCATCTGTCACTTGTCACTTATCATCTGTCACTTGTCATCTGTCTGACACTTGTCATCTGTCATCTGTCACTTGTCATCTGTCACTTCCGGCGGCCAACTTGTGGCGTCACTTCCGTGCAGCCAACACCTTCTACCACAGGAACGGTTGTGACGTCACTTCCGGCGGCGGCCATCTTGGCCTGGTAAACAGGTAGGTACACTACTAAACAAATTCATACTTTTTCATAAGATGAAAGATATAACATTCCAATTCTGAGTTATCAAATCATGCCTAATTTTTTCAATCAAATTATCCTTTTCATTTTATTTGGTAATGAATTGTATAAAATTATTCCATTATGAAATAAAGATTGTTTGCCAATGTTCGATTTGAATGAATTTACTATCAAGTAAATTAATTGTCTAGTCACATACCATCTATGTACATACCCGATAGTAAATATTGTCTTAATTTCAAAGCAAGGAGTTAAAAATGCTCATATCTAGAACTCGACGGTAGATATTTTTTCTGTATTGACATCTCAGTGTATTTGTGAGTTCTCCAAAATGATCTTAACAATATGCATAATTCTTGGATATAGCGTTCAAAATAGAGTCACACTGAAAATTTTATCCAAATCGGCTGAAGCGTTTTCAAGATATTAATAAAAAGACTCATTTATTTTCAATTTGAACACCCTTTTTGGCTCCATATTCATATTTTTTTTTCAATACTTTGTTGAGAGGAATCTCTCCTAGGCTTTTGTCATTACTCTGAAACACCCTGTATATTGACACACCATCTATGTACATACCAGATAAAAAAAGATATCGTCTGATTTTCAAAACAAGGAGTTCGAATCTAGAGCTCGACGGTAGATATATATTTTCTCTACAGAGATCTCAGTGCATTTTTTGAGTTATCTAAATGATCTCAACACTATGTATAATTCTTGGATATAGAGTTCAAAATGGAATCAAACTGAAAATTTCATCCAAATAGGCTAAAACGTTCTCGAAATATTGAAAAAAAATTCTTTTGTTTTTTAACTTGATCTTGGACTCATTTTTATTTTTTTTAAATATTTTTTTGAGAGGTATCTCCTCTTCGCTCTAGACATCACAACTCTGAAACACCCTGTATATTGACATCTCTTCTATGTACATATCCTATAGTATAATATCCAAAATCGTCGAACTGAAAATTCCATCAAAATCGGCACAGGCGTTTTCAAGATATTAACTTAAACTTGGACCTATGTTCATATGAACTGTTTTTTGAATATTTTGTTGAGACAAATCTATCCCAAGCTTCTGTCATCACGATTCTGATACACCCTGTATATAAATATAACATCTATGAACATACCCTAGAGTAAAATATCGTATGAATTTCAAAGCAAGGAGTTCGACATGCCCAAATCTATACAGCTCGATGGAAGATATATTTCATGTATATATAGAGATTTCAGTGTATTTTCGAGTTATCTGAATGATCTTAACAATATGCATAAATCTTGGATATGGCGTTCAAAGTGGAATCAAACTGGAAATTTCAACCGAATCAGCTATCTTATCTTCAAGTTACATCAATCACAAAAACTCACCCAATTTTTTTCAAGACGGCAATAGACACAAGCACCACAATTGAGATTTCTCATTAAACTCGAGGACAGGAAAAAAAAACAATTGAATTTATATAAGTATCAATTATTCATGGTTGTTAATCGATGACATCATTAAAAAAGGTATGGCAATGTAACAACAAACACATGATTATAAGTTATTCCATGAGAGTTCAAAAATGCTCCATGCTCTTTCTAACTCAAACAGCCATCAAGTTATTCCACGTGCAGTTGAAGACGTTGCAGACCTTTTGATAGGATCTCAACACTATGTATAATTCTTGGATATAGAGTTCAAAATGAAATCAAACTGAAAATTTCATCCAAATAGGCTAAAACGTTTTCGAAATATTGAAAAAAAATTCTCTTGTTTTTTAACTTGATCTTGGACTCATTTTTATTTTTTTTAAATATTTTTTTGAGAGGTATCTCCTCTTCGCTCTAGACATCACAACTCTGAAACACCCTGTATATTGACATCTCTTCTATGTACATATCCTATAGTATAATATCCAAAATCGTCGGGTCCATATACATCATCAGAACGTATCGACACAGACCGTCGATTAGTAGGAATTCATTTGACTAGAATAGTGAGAAATCAGAATAGCAAATCATCAGAACCATATTTCAGCGACTGCAATATGTACAACCCGTAATTTGTCGAACCGTACTTTGACAGACTGCATTATGTCAGAATGCATAAATCACAATAGTATATCGGAAGACTGCCATATATTCAGAAGTGTACTTTGCCAAACCAGTAAATAAAATACTCTTCATGTCGTCAGAATGATAAAAATATATAATCGTAAAGTCATAGAACCGTAAAAGCACAGACTGTAATTCAGCGACCCGTACTCTGTAGACCACCATTTCATCAGAATGAACATTCCCGACCAGCAAACTGGCAGAATTGTGATGTACAGAATCTGAAAATGGCAGAATGCGAAAAGTTCATACCCGTAAAAAGACAGACTGTCGATTTTTGATACCCGTAAAATGAAAGATCCGTACAATGACAGACTCGTAAATGCACAGACTGCCAATACTCTAGATCCGTAAAATGCAAGAACCGTACATCGACAGACTCATATTCCATCGGACTACCGGAATTTTCGATCCATAATTCATCAAAACCGTGAAACGACAGACCCGTAAAACAACAGAATCGTAAAATGACAGACTCGTACAATGGCAGAATCGTGCAGCTACCAAACCCGTAAATTTTCAGAATTTTTTGGATTGAGACCCGTGAAATAGCAGAACCGTAAAATGGCAGAACCGTACATTGACAGACCCGTAAAACATCAGAACCGTACATCGACAGACCGTCATTATACCAGAATGTGTGAGACGCGTGGAGACTCGGAACAAGCGGTAGCGCATTGTTGCCAAGTTGAATCGATAGAAATTCTTTGCTATACCTACTCAAATCTGATTCAAACTGTTTTATGAAGAATTCTAGAGGGCTGAGAAAGGTTCGTACATTGTATTTGATAATCTGTTTGATCCGAACCAGGAAGATATTGACAAGATAATTTGATTGTATCTAGATAAAGAAGTATATATCATTCTTTTTGTTGAAAAATCATATAACAAAACATCAGACATGTGAATATAACGATGTTTTCTATGTATAATAGGTGAATCTATTCTCGGAGATTCTATAAGGCAGAAATAGAATCATTGTATGTCCATTTCTGAACATATAAATATTGGAGAAGAACATCAAACTTTTAAACTTTTCTATAGTCCAATGGTTTGATATTCGGATCAGAGTGTATACCTTTCAATTTGATTCTCCAATTAAATAGTAGATAATATAAATAAAGAACTTGTAGCATTTGTATATCGCTATTTCGTTTCGGGAAACCTACTCCCCAAGAGTTTTCGAATCTAGTGATTTCTTATTGTCAATTGTGTTTGAATCCCTCACATGACTTCAGTTATAGATTATATACAGGGTGTCCCAAAATTGCACTACTTGAAGTAGAGGTCAAAATAAGTTGATTGGACCCAATTCGTTTATATACCAAAATGTTCCGTTCGTCAATGGGGTACTTTGTATGTGATCAATGAGGTACTTTGTATGTGATCAATTTCATTTGCGTTTCGGATATCATGATGACTTCATTCATCTTCCATGAAATGTCAAATCTCAAGCAATGACGGCTCGAAAAACCGCCTGTTGGTTGATCGAGGAGGTGTTACATACATTTTACTTGATTATTTGGGATTTTCCCTCCTCGCTTCCACAAAATAATAATATGAGCATAATTTCAATATACAGTGTGGTCATTTAAGTGTGCAACATATGGGAATCTTCTTAATGAATTGCACAACCAAAATACAGATAGTGCCAAGAGTTGGTGCATGTTCGATCATCATTTCAGGTGCACTCAGAATAGTTGCAAGTCAAACAGCAATCAGGGTAGGTTAAAAGATATAAAAAGTGCTCAGGAGTAAAGTACCCGTATTTAAAAAAATTCAGCAGAATGTTATTGAGAAAAGTTGTTCACAATTAAAATTCATACCTAAATACCAAAACATGGCTTCCTAAGACATTCTTCAGTTCTTCAAATCCTTTCGTTAATAAATTCCCATTTTTTTTTCAAATTCAAGCATATTTTTGCATTCAACTTGGATTTCAATTTTTTTAGGAAATCACAAACTTCATGTTTGTTGCAACGATATTCAGCTCAACTTTGAAATTTTGCGAACCCTATTTTCAACAAGGTAAAACATCATTGATGATAATATGCATATTCAAAAACCTTCATTTAATGTGAACATTTTGTATTTGAAATGTTTATGAAAAAGCTGAACAAATTGATCGACAACCATGATATCTTTTAAAAAAACACGGACACCCAAGGAACGAGGGTTGAAAGTAAATATTGAGGCAGTTTGGTGACATACTCCTTATCTAATGATGTTTTACCTTGTTGAAAATATGGTTTGCGAAATCTCAAAATTAAGCTGTATATCGTTGCAACAAACATCAAGTTTGTGATTCCCTAAAAAAATAAAATCCAAGTTGATTGCATAAAAGTGCATTAATTTGAACAAAAGTATGATCAACAGATTTTGTTATGATCAAATTATGAAAGTGTTTAGGGTGAATAACAAAAAAATACAAATTGGGAAGTTATTAATGGAACAAATCGAAACACTAAAATATGTCTTAGGAGGCCATGTTTTGGTATTCAGGAAAAACTTTCAATTGTAAAGAACTTTTTTCCATAACAGTTTGCTGAATTTTCTGAAATAAGGGTACTTTACTCCTGAGCATTTTTTATATTTCTTGACCTACCCTGTATGCTGTTTGACTTGCAACGATTCTAAGTGCACCTTAAATGATTACCGAACAAGCACCAACCTTTGGCACTATCTGTATTTTGGTTGTGCAATTCATCAAAAAAATTTCCATATGTTGCACACTGTACAAGTACAGAGGATTTGCCCCAAAATTTTACTGAAATTCAAATAGCACTCTGTATGAATAATTTTACGTTAGTCGATAGAGCGAACAAATACCTTTCAAATGACATTTGTTTTCAAAATGGCGGATCATGCAGGAACCTTTTTGTCTGCAATCATCATGGACACATTGTGACGTCATCCGTCGAATTTTTGGCAAGCATCCTTATAAAATAAAAAAATTTACGAAGCACTTGGATTAGTTATTGATGGAACATATTTTTTAACGCTTGAAGCGCACGAAAGGAAATCCCTATGATAATTTGTTTAAGTCATCATTTCAAACAATTTTCTTAGTCTTAAATTCCGCCAAGAATGTGAAATAGGAATGCTACTTTATTCAAGGAAAGTTCAGTATGAAGAGGTCATTATGTTGTTTTTAAGGAATATCGAGGAATGTTAAATGAAAAAGTTGTTTGAAACCACCCAAACTATTATTTTGTGTAGTTGTTTTATATACAGTGTCATTCGTTCTTTCGGGTAGGCTATTAGCTTTGTGTTTTTTTTTCAATGGAACACCCTGAATTCAGCTTTCCATGAAGATTTCGAGAATTCAATAGTTGATAGGATGTTCCATTCGAGAAATTTTCTATTATAAATGTGGAAATTGAGAATGTTAATCAACCTGTTTCAGGATATCCCTTGGAAATATTGAGTTTGGCTCGAAGTTCTTTTTTATTCAATTTGACATGTGGTGTGGAACTTTTCAAAACTACGGAAATATTGAAACTTCTCACTTTTCGTATAACCTGTGGTGTAAAGTGAAATATAACATAACTGGTTTAACTGGTGATGAAATATTATTCACTACAGCACCAGTTACGTTATTGAATATGTGGTTGGACGAAAAGAATAATGCATTTCAAGCTGCTTTCTCAATGTCAGTTGGAAAAACTGAACTTGAATCAGCCATTTTCCACTGATGGAAGTATCGAACGAGTCTTTTTCGTGAATTTGGTCACTAATTTGCGACCATATTATTTTATGACGGATACTTCGAAGTGACGGGCGGAGTCGACTTGCCTATACTCAATTTTTGTACATAATCGGTAGAATTCATGTAGAAATGATGGTCATTATATTATCTGTTCGAGCGAAAATTTCTAGCAAAATTAGAAAAAAACTTACACGTAATACGTTTGTTCGCCCCGCATAATCCCGTCGTCAAACAAACTGACGCGTTTCCTAACTACTGGTTACGTAGAAAGGACTGTACATTTCGAATTCACACTTATTGGACTACCTCCATATCTACGAAGTTCCTCAGCGATAAATGCGATAATGCCAAATTGAAACTTTATCTCATAGAAAGTTTCACTCAGAAACTAGTGGCGCACTAATTTTCTTTTCGGGTATGATTTTGGAGACATGAACTCTGATAGTGATATAGATTTTTATATTTATATTTTATATGACTAAGGTATGGAACATGGATCGAGAAGTGTTCAGTTCTTGGGATACAAGGAGTTGAAGTGTTTTCGCAAAAACTCATCGAGAACGATTGAATATGACGAACGACGTATAGGATTTCTACTTTAAATACAGTTCATCTCCATTGAATATTATTCATCACCTGATCAGGAAGTCATTCTACACGTTTTATTCAGTGATGTGTTATACAGCTTTACGACGGGTTGTGTTAGTTTCTTCTTCCATCATATTTGTTACGCCAATTCAAATTTTTTTTAATAATCAATCTCTTGAATTTTTCTTCAAATTTTGTTAAAAAGCGCATAAACTTCATATGAGCTGAATCAAACTGTTCCCTCACTCTGGATAGCAGAGTATCACAAATACATTTTATGACTATATATAATGCTTTGATGAGTCGTACGTCGTACTTCTCAGTTTCTTTCTAGTAACGTAGATGGAAAGAAATAGTTATTTCAGGTAGAAATTAAAAAACAACAATTTTTTCCATAATGTAGGCGCATACCTAGAGTTTTGTTTTACATATTTTTGAAGATCAAATAATCAGATAGGTGACGTCCCCCATTTTTTCCATACAAGGAGTGAACCGATTTCTTGCGTTTGTAGTGACTATCCTAATGCCAGAATAGCAGGCGTGAAGTTGGCAATTTCTTCCTGGATGTTTGGTCTTCAAATTTTGGGGTTGTGACTTTCGAAAACGAAAGTTTCTCATTGCTGATTTCAGATACTGAATATACGGGGGGTTACCTTCCATATAGCAAAAATTCCTGTGGAAGTCACTTAGACCCCTCTGTATCTGCAACTCCCGATTTTAGTTCCCGCGTATATAGTTGACGCTGTCATCGCACAAAAATATGTACGGGGAGTGTATAATCTCTGGTACGAGCAATGCACTATAACCTCCGCATTGTTGATACTACGTAGTCACTTCCAAGTGTTGTTACCATTTCGCGCCAAATAATCAGTTGTGAAGTTGAAGAACAAAAACCCTCTAGTTTAATAACTTCATATGTGAGAATGATGGATCCAGAGGTAAAATCATGCTAGAAAATTCAATTATGAAAATATAGGTACATACACCCATCTAGTTCGCGTGACCCACCTTAAAACATAGTTCGGCATCTTTCGATCCTCCAGCAATGAAAAGAAACTTTCCTCCTGGTAGCCTCTTGAAGGAATCCATCAAATACTGGCTCAAAAATTTTATGAGTGCCATTTTATTTGGTGTTGATTTCAGAAAATTCCTGTAGTTTGGCACTGGTCGACTTCCTGTAATACTGAATATTCCTAGATTATGATGTCCACGTCTCTCCATGTCTTTTATGGAATCCTTGATATTATATCTATCGAATACCAGAAAAACTGAATCACAGCGAGAATATTTTTCGAAAATGAAAAGCATTCTTTGAAGTATCTTCTCTGCCAAATCGTTGAGAGGATTGAAAGATTTCTTATTCACTTCATTCAGAATGACCATTCCATCTATGAAATAGAAACTAGTCGTTGAACAAGTATCCGTCAATATGTTACAATGTAGATATAACTTTTTGGCAAGATGTTTTTCTCATAGTCCTATCTTCATGAAAAAGAGAGAGTGGGACTGGTGTGAGTTCGTAGGGTAAAATATTAGTGAAATCTGAATCTTGGAACTGAGCTGCACTTGTAATTCTTCTGAACATAAACTCTGGATTTATTTTACTATTCTTTCCTGACTCCTTATAGCCAAATCGATCATCAGTGAAGTTTGACATTTTGAAACGACTGACAGTTTTCCAGAAACTAACAGTGCGTATTTTGGTGAACCTGTCCTCTCGACCATGGGGCGATGTCGTAATTTCTCATTATACAGGGTGTTTCATAATTGAATGTCAATATTCGAGGAGGCGATTCTTGGGCCCATTCTAAGAAGAAAGTTTCATATGAACATATGACCTAAACATCCCAACTTTTGAGATACAGGGTGGTAAAATTCTCGAAAATTAATATAGCCTACTACAATGAGAAGTGATAATTCCAAAATACCAAATATGAATACGAAGTTCATAAACTATGAATTGTATTTCTGAAATTTGATCTAAGAAATAAAATCTAGTTCTCTGCATTGTGATATTGTCATATTAACGATATTGCTATAATCATGTAGTAAAAAGCTTGTTATATTTTTAAACGAAAACCGTGCATCAGATTGAAAAAATTGTAGTGATCAAATTTGCTTAGAAATGTTTGGGAATTTCAGGAATGATTTCAATTTGGAGATTAATCAGTGGCGTACCATTAATGTCTGCCAAAATAGGTATGTGAAATTCCATACGAACGCCACTGGTGGCAACAACAAAAAATGTGGTACGCTTACTGATGCATCTTGATACATAGTACATGTATGCCAAATTTCATCAGAATATCTGAAGTGGTATTACAGATATTAATAAAAAACTATTAATTTTTGAGAACTTTACCACCCTGTATCTCAAAAGTTAGGATGTTTAGGTCATACGTTCATATGAAACTTTCTTCTTAGAATGGGCCCAAAAATCGCCTCCCCAAATATTGACATTCAATTATGAAACACCCTGTATATTATGTGGATGATGATGACAAAAAATGTCCCTGATGTTTGATTATTGTGCCCTGTTTAAGTAAGGCAGACTGTGCGGTCTATCGTTCAATAAACCAATCATGGGGTATAGCTTATAGTCGTTGGTATTTCCTGGAAACATCGTCTCGCATACCGGGTAGCGGGCGGTAGTTACAGGTGTACAGTAAAACGCTTATATCGAGAAATCTGTTCAAGATAGATCTTCATATAATCGATACGAAATGATCGTTATGAATTTCCGCAGTTTTTGATGTGAAAAAAAAGTATCGTTCATTGGTCGAATAAGCAATTTATTGGGTGTTGAAGCAAACTGAAATGTGATGAAAAAGTGTTATCCTCTTATTCTTTTAAATTTTTAACATATTCCCAAATTTCAAAAAATAAATATACCTATATCAAAATGTAGTCGAATGTTTTCTCTATGATATAGAAAAAAAAACTCATTTCCCTATCTCCGATCATAGTTGTAATATATCAACCTAATTAGAGAAAACAAGAAATTAATTTTTTTTTACATTCATCCCAATATTTTTTCTCTCGACCAATGGAGAGTATCGTAAATCTTCAAAACACATGTAAGAACGATGCATATAATATAATTTCAAGGTTCCATAAAGTTATACTCCATGATTGGGTCACTCGATAAATAGAAGACTTTTGGCAAGAGATCTGCTGTTTTGCTTGTCTTCAGATTGTGAATGTGTGGATGCGTTTCGCCTGGAAACGTTCCTCCCCGCGTACCATTCAACGAATTACGGGTTGCCTAAGAGGTCCAAATCCTCAGACCTCAGATACTGGTTGTTAGGTATACGAAGAAGTGATTCGCTATATCAGTGAAACTCATTGTGTAGTCGATCATACATTTATTCCGGTTCTGAATACCATTTACTTGAATAAAATGTTCTTGAGGTTAAAAACTTCTAACTCTTTCTCGGTCAACGGACGTCTACTCAATTTTTTTGTTCTTAAAGAACGAAAATTACAAAACTGTCGGTACCTATCTATAACACAATAAAAACCGAGTGGTACATATATTTACTATATTGAAATTATTCATATGTGATCAACTATTACATACCTTATAGACCACACGAATCTATGCCACACGTTTTCGCAAAGTTTATATGACACAACAATCACAAATATTTTTCAAAGAAACATCAAAATTTCACGAAATATACACAGTCCCATAATTAATAATTATCGAGAACATAACCTTATAATATCGGGTTGGTGTATTTTCTGCTTGCTTGAAACGAATAAAGTGACTCAGAATTTTTGCAGCATCTGTGGTACATATTATGTGTACCGTTCAGACTGAAAGAGGGAATGATTTGGGGCAGAAAGTGCAAATTTTTGTTGGTCTCACGAAAGGCAATATCCCAATTTATTAAAACTTTCGGAAGTTTTTGGGAATACTTCAAAGAAGTTTTGATAGAGTTTTTCGACAAATATCGAGGTAGACTACAAATAGATGTGCTGTACTAAGTTTTTTGTCGAGTTCGTCTGTCTGCATGATATTGCTAGTGATAGAATGATAACCGAACGTTTGAAGAAGATTTTCCGTAGAAGTTTTCATGAACAAGTGAGAGGTCGCCGTTGTTCCAATGATGTCAAGGAGTAAGTGAGTGTGGCATCACCAACTAGGTGAATTAGTTTGATGTTTATATATCGACTATGTGAACTCCGTAATCATCAAAGATACAACATTTTTGGAAACTACTCCAACATAATTTTCTTTAATATATCAGGTGACCTTGGACCATAGGCGCCACCAGATAAAAATAGGATAAAGGGCGGACAAAATTCGAAGATGAAATCGGGTAACCTACGAATGAAAACTGAGTGTGAATACTCAAAGCTAATATTAATCTGTGTTATTCTCGAAATGTCATCTCCAACCATTCAGAACTTGAAGACTAATTTTCCATGATATTGACCATATCCACTCGTCAAAACTGAACCCATCACTAGTTCCTAAGCAGTTTTTTGAACAGCCTTTGTGAATCTGAGATAGAACCATCAATAAAACAATAATTGATCTTCGCATTGTCGAGTTTAGACGAAAATGTAGTTTACCTAACAAATGCCGAAAGTTATACTTTTCCGCACCTGTTTATTCAGATATAAAGAAATACATAGAGAATTCGCATTCGGTATGTGATGAAATTATCAATTCTTTCTCAGTATATTCAACAGAAAACAACTACTTTCCTGGCCGCGATTTTACTAAATATACTGTACGCTAGCACAAACCACGCCGACCGTAATATCTCATCTTCGAAGTACTTAGGCAAAACTCAGAAACTATTTATCCTTAACGAACTAACCTATCCCTGATTGCAATATTTGTGGAAGGAAAACAGAATGGAGTGTAGAAACACATTGACTAATAATATATTTTTTCAAAAGTTGAGTTCTTCAACAATATTGAATAAAATGAGACTGTTTATCCTAAACGCACTAACCTATTTGACTTCAAATATTTTATGAAAAAGGAAAACCAGAATGAAGTAAAAAAACAAAAAAGTTGCAAAAAAAGTTCAAGTTCACAGCGATTCAAACCATGGACCTTCAGACTGAAAGTCGACAGCGCTAACCAGTAGACCATTTGGGTGTATGAATTTACTGCGTACAAGAGAGATTGACAACGAGAGAGCTTCAGTCGAATTCGTGTCAAAATCATAAAAAGTGTATTCTTGCGTTCGAGCACAGTATATGTGCGATGTGCTGACTCCGAGTATATCGGTAATGTTTGGAGATATGACGTAATATGGTGGGCGTGGTTTGTGCTAGCGTGCAGTATATTTAGTAAAATCGCTTCCTGGCTATATGTTACGACGATCATTTAATTATATCTTTTGAACACACACGATAATAATCTGAAGATGAACTCTTCTGAAGTTGAGAATTTGCATTTTCCTTCAAATAAAAATATATATGCCTCGATATATGCACATAATATCATTCTGAATATACAACAGAAAACAACTACTTCTCTGATTATTTGCCACGTCGAATATTGATTTATTTATATCTGTTCAACATCCAGAAGGGAACATGAAAATGAAAATTATCTGAAATTGAGAATTGGCATTCTCTTTCAATGTTTTTTTTTCATATTTTAGTTCCTCTGTTGATATTTTCTTCTGACATAAAGACTAAAGGTTTGGTTCCTTGAACAATTTTCTATCATCAATAATAACAAAGTCATCGATGGCTGCTGACACTCAACTTGGATTACCCTGAAGAGTATCCCTTGACACGTGGGATTCAGAAGAACGTTTATTTAATAGCTTCCATAGTGAGTTTTACAAGAACGTTTATTCAATGGCTTCCATATGTATGTATGTATAAGCATTTTTTCATCAACCCCTATCTACAGCACCGCACTAATTATCGTTAATAAAGAATTCTCGAAACTAAATTCCGTAGCTGAACTTCGATTTCAATCTAGTTTCGTATCACCTTCTTCCTTTTTCTAGAAATATGGGTACAAAATGCAAAATGAATGAATTTGGGTATGACATAGATTCATATTTATAAAGAACATCCAATATCTTGTATCTATAATCAAACTTTGAAAACCCCGAAGTTTGTTGTAAAAAAAAAAATGTAAAATTGTTCTATCCGTCATTCGGTTGCCCCCTAACGAGCAACCCTCAGAAGTCTTCGAAAGTCTTGTGCGAGCAAGGAATGACGGGGGCCTTACCTTTTAACGTGTCATCCCAAACACTTGTAACATCCCAAACACCTATTTCTCGAACCCTTCTCACAACTCACTTCAAGGAATTGTAGTTTTTAAGAAAATACTTCAAATGAACACTTTCTTCTCCATATAGCAAAAAAGTTGGGTGACGTTCATATATTTCATATTGAAATGTGGTCATTCATCACTTCATATCATATGAACGATCTTATTCTCGAGTGTACAAGAGCAATAGGAACATAAAAGCAGGTCGAACTGAAAGTATACGTAGAATCCCCACATGACGTGAGAGCAGGCAACACTGTGTCCGGCGTTCGCTCTGCGCGTGGCTGGTAGGCCTCTCTGCAGTCTGTCATTTTACGGTTCTGCTGCATTACATTCTGATGAATTCCGATTCTGCCAATGTACGGTTTTGATTTTTTACGGTTCTGCTGACGTACAGTTCCTATATTTCACGATTCTGTCGATGTACGGTTCTGAATTTTTACGATTCTGTTATTTTACGGATCTAAAATTTTACTATTCTGCTGAATTACGGTTCTGATAGTTTACGATTCTATCACAATACAGTATATGACATTACAGTCTGATGAAGTACATTCTGTCATTGTACGTTCTGATATAATATGATTCTGATGGAATACGGTCTGTTGTATTACGAGTCTGTCGATGTACGGTTTTAGCATTTTACGATTCTTTCAATTTACAGTTCTGATATTTTGAGATTCTGTGAATATGCTATTCTGATTTTTTGCTATTCTGTCAATGTACGGTTCTGACATTTTACTATTCTGTCGATAAACGGTCTGTTGTATTTCGATTCTGACAAAGTACGGTCTGCTAATGTGCGGTCTGTCATTCTGCGATTCTGACGAATTACGGTCTGTGTTGTTATGATTCTGACGAAATATCATTCCGCTGTGATGTTGGTTTGTTAGTTTTCGATTCTGTATATTTGCGGATCTGCGATATTGCTATTATAGAAAAATACACATCTGCGCATCTGCAATCTGTTATTGTCTGGTATGCTCATGTACAGTATACAAAATACGGTTTGAGGGATTGCGGTTCTGTGCATCTACAGTAGAGATAAATACGATTCCTATAAAATATTGTTCTGTTGAGTTACTGGTTTGAAAATTTATATTCTGATTGATTACGGATCTGCGATTTTACATTCTGGTGATTTGTGTGTTCCCAAATCGTCGAACTGAAAATTCCATCAAAATCGGCACAGGCGTTTTCAAGATATTAACTTAAACTTGGACCTATGTTCATATGAACTGTTTTTTGAATATTTTGTTGAGACAAATCTATTCCAAGCTTCTGTCATCACGACTCTGATACACCCTGTATATAAATATAACATCTATGAACATACCCTAGAGTAAAATATCGTATGAATTTCAAAGCAAGGAGTTCGACATGCCCAAATCTATACAGCTCGATGGAAGATATATTTCATGTATATATAGAGATTTCAGTGTATTTTCGAGTTATCTGAATGATCTTAACAATATGCATAAATCTTGGATATGGCGTTCAAAGTGGAATCAAACTGGAAATTTCAACCAAATCAGCTATCTTATCTTCAAGTTACATCAATCACAAAAACTCACCCAATTTTTTTCAAGACGGCAATAGACACAAGCACCACAATTGAGATTTCTCATTAAACTCGAGGACAGGAAAAAAAAACAATTGAATTTATATAAGTATCAATTATTCATGGTTGTTAATCGATGACATCATTAAAAAAGGTATGGCAATGTAACAACAAACACATGATTATAAGTTATTCCATGAGAGTTCAAAAATGCTCCATGCTCTTTCTAACTCAAACAGCCATCAAGTTATTCCACGTGCAGTTGAAGACGTTGCAGACCTTTTGATAGATAAACTGAAGAACCCTGACGTCACGCATACCTCAGAATGTTTTTTAGTGTGTCTGATCCTCAGATTTTTGGTAATTTGGGCTGATATTATTTTGAGTTAGAAATCACCCTGTTGATGCGTCGTTCATATTGCTGCCACAATAAAAAATCTCTGGGTGTGCGTAATTTGTTTTTATTATGCTCAATGATGTCATTCATAACGATTATCCTGTAATTAAATCAAGTCCGAATCCACTATTCAATAATATGTGTTCATCAACAATCTTCTCATGACATTGTCTTGTCGAATAATTTCATCAAAACATTCATCACGCAAATTTCGCCAGTCAAACAAAGTCACTTTTGATCCGAATGAGACATGCTATTTTTTCTGCAATCGAAATAATTGATTTATAATTAATAAAATATAGGTGAAGATACCACTATTTTGAGTCACTTGAGCATGACAGTGTCAAAGCAGCTATCATATCAGCTGTCATCCGACACGTTTTCAGTTCCTAGGATTTAAACTTCAACTTTAGCTCCTAAACACTGAAAGTGTTGCCTAGCAACATGCATACTGACCATTTTATTGTGTCAACTTCAAGAGCTAATTTTGGACCAAAAATGGACGACTTTTGAGCCGATTGTAGAAAAATTTATTTTATCGAGGAACATCATGCATTTCAGCATGAACAATTTTCATTATTAGGAAAGTGATTGAGACCGCATATTTCATTATTCTAGTTCAAATCATTAAAAATTGGAAAATGGAAGAGCTGATTAAAGGAGAATAGTTATTTATTATACAAGGGAAAAAAGTAGTAGATTTCAGCTCCAGGTTGTGTTGTCTCTCGACGCGTAGCGGAAAAAATAAAATCACTTGAAATTATCGATTTTCGGTTTTGATAGGCACTCAATGTGCACAGAATTTGAATTTTGTATCCTGTACTGCACAGAAAACTAATTATTTCACTTCATTGTTTCTAGAATGAAAATAATATTCTCTAATAATTCAAACAAGGTACATCATTCATTTCTGTATAAGTAAACTTTGCTTGTATTCGAAATATGTTTTTTCTTTGTGTGTGCCAATGGATATAAAGACTTCTCTCATGTTATGATAATTGCGATATTTCCATTAGGTTTTCGCTCCTGACCTTGAATACATGTGTTAAGTTTATGCAATCATAAAGAATGTAGATCCCTTCGAACTCAAAATCATTTTGATGCATAAAAGTCATTTATATGTAGCCGAATCTTCTCGTGTATTATAATTTTTCTACTGTAAATTGAATGTATCTTCGGCCAATCTTTCCCTATTACGTTGTAAGGAATATATTTCAGAAAAGTTGACATCCAGTTCAAGAAAATTCATAGGGAAAATTAGTCATCAAAGCATAAAATGCTCGATAAAATGTAACATATATGAGAGAAAGTGAGAAACAAATTAATGACTCATCAAATCGAATTATTAGAACGATAACTATATAATAAAATCAGAATCGGAATGTATAAAATTAGATGATATCAATTGATGAAGATAAGTTACTTTACAACATTCCAAGTGTTTAACATTATTTATATGAACGAAAAACAATTTTCTTGTTTTATCTCTTACAGTTATGAGCAATATCCTGGAAAGGCAAACAAAGGTTCACAAAAAATCTCTGAAGACTTTAAACAATAATTCAAAAAAATGCGCACTTACATAATGTATAATCTCTGCTCGCACAAATATAATCACTCGCTATTTCTGAATAAATAAACTTATATCGCATCGCGGCTCAATATATACACTCTTATAGAAGCATGTCCCGACAAGTTCGATTTCTAATTATATGATACGTGATAGTGAATGCGCTCAGTTATCGTTAATTAGGATTATCTACAACATACAAATTACCGTAATATTTCGATGAGAGGAATATAGAGTAATAGGAAAACAATATTATACACTACGAAAAAATACATTTTTTCAACCCAAGATTAGTTTCCGCAACATAGAAGGAGTTAATATTCTTTCTGGTAACCTATTGTTAATTTTTCTATTATATTATCACACTCATTTGCCCAATATGCAGGGTGAGTAAGTTTTTGTAGCATAACTTTAACAGCTTGATGAACAGATATTTTCATGATGAAAAGTTTATGTGAACATATAAGATGGAAGCTTCGTTTCCAATATAGTGGGAGTCAAAGTTTGAGATTTTGAAGGTTATTGATGTTTTCACAACAGACGACTTCACACCCTTTCCCTCCTTCGTTATTCCAAAATTTCTCAGAATATCATCAATTTCAAAATCATCATATCCTCTTTACAGCAGTTCTTCTCGTTTCCTCATTATGTAATCGATCATAGTTAGAATTCTAGTTGAGTGGAGTTTTGATCTCAGACCAACGTAGTCAATCAATAATATTTCATCATTTCTAATTAAAATTATAACCAAAACACTCAGGATTTTTTGTTTCGACCTTGAGCACCTTCAATCTTGAATTTTCCAAAATGGAATCCATTTTATGATTCATAAAGTAATTGCAATGCTTCGGAAATTAAATATCGTATATATTCGTATATTAATTTTTTTTGAAAGATGGAACAATATTAATGCTCCCAACGTTATTGCTTAAAGATGCATGTTTTTTTTTGTTTATATGCAATTAATACTTGCATTACAAGTACAAGTAGTACAAGTACTCTTTTTGGAAGCTGCTATTCTCGTACTCTATCTTTTTCTATTTGGAAGTTGAATGTTTTCTTTTTTGAAGTCGGGACCGTTTATAGTCAATATTCGATGATGAAATGATCAAGGGATAGGTATGAAAAAACTGAGAAAAGATCAGGAAATAGAAAAATTTGATTCATCACTCGTGAATCGATGTCATCCGATGATCTCTGATGTTTCTTTCAATTCAAGTTTCTGCGCTTTCTGGTCTATATTTGACTTGCTATTGTGTTTGTATGAAGAATCGGTGTAGACGAAGAACATATTTTTCAATTTACTGTATATATGAATGTTTTTACCTGCTTTTGTACCTCTTTATTAGTTACTTGAATCAAAAAAATATATATTTTCAATGAGTATAGGTACTTATCTATTTTGTTGTTTTTTTCAATTTTTGATTCATGATATTGGTGACATAGGCATTTGTTTCAAAGGTCAGAGGTATTTCAATTTTCAATTTATAGGCATTTGATTATGAATAATGAAAAAAACAATCACCTGGGGCGATTTTTTCATTCGTTATTTTATACCTTCTACTGAATGTACTCTTTGGTAATTTTTGAAATCTGGTCACCCACTCTCGCACAGTCTCACTTTTGTATTACATCGTTTTTTCATGTGTGGAAACACACGGTGAAGGTTGTTGCATTGCAGTCTTCATAATATCAGATGCACGTATTGACTGACAGTTTTGGAAAAAAGAGGAATATGAGGCACTCGAATAATAATTATATTATTATGATTTCAATTATTGGAAACTAAGGGGAGGCGTAAAGAGTTAGTTATATGTTTCAACTCACATAGTTCCTATAGAACAATGAGCACAAGCGAAAAATAATATCTGGTGATATTTGCAATTCATCAGTGACTATCCTGTAATCGAGACCCAGAGTATTTCCCCTCACCCTTTTTCGTCTATTACCATAGTTTTAGTAATCTTTGCTAATTTAGTGAAAAAAAAATTTTGTAAAATTTGTATATCGCTACTTCAAAGTTGGGAACCAACTCCCCAGAAGTCGAAACTTGTGCGGGGTTAGGAAGAGCGGGACCTACAGCTTATAGTGGAATCCGAACCACTCCTAGGGCATCGAGGTGCTGCCAGGATTACAACCATAAATCACACATTTTAAAGAAAAATGCTCAGCCGATAGCCGGATTCGAACCGACAGTACCTCTGCATCGTGAACGGCGAATTTCAGCGCATAGAGAAACTCGGCCACGGAGCCCTATATACAATATCTTTGCTAATTATACAATTTTCTATCGTCTAATCCTTCTATTAGCTCCCTTATGATCCTTTGCGTCTGAGAACTATCAGTTTGATTTATATCCAATAACATCGAAATGTCTCAGGTATCCTATACAAACTGACATTTGATACACCTGCTCCTTTCTTCCTCAGCACGGTACACGGTACTTAATCAGCCGCCTTTCTCTTCCACTCCATTGCTTGTGAACCAGAGTCGACGCGCGACCTTGAATGAGCAAATTTCGCTATTTTTAACCTTAGCTTTTTCGGACAATTTAACATGGGAATCTCCATAAGGCGCTCTCACCAAATGGCCAGAAAAGACATAGCACCTTTACTGACAAGATTACATTGACCTCATAAAACGACTTTCAAGCTGGTAAATCGCTCACAGCTTGCAGATCACGAAACTTTGACTTCGACTATGATTACATTGTAACTCTGCAGTCTAGCATCTGACATGCAAACAGTTGAAGCATATACGATTGCTGTGACCGAATTAGACGACATTGAAGGGTATATTACGAGTTCAATAGGCAAATGAAGATATATCGACTTCATCGTTGTGCAGACTATTTCTCTCTATCCTAACATCTCACCTTGACAGTATTGAGTACACAAGTTTGCATTGACCATATGAGACGACTCTCAAGCGGGTATAACTCACACAGTTTGCAGATTATGGAACTCTGACTTTGACTATGATTACACTGAAACTCTGCCGTACAGCATCTGACATGCATACAGTTGAAGCAAATACGATGGCAGTGACCGTATAAGACGACTCTGAAGGGTATATATCGAGTACAATAGGCAAATGTGGATACATCGACTCCATCGTTGTGCATACTCTATCTCTCTATCCTATCATCTCACATGGATACTATTGAAGCAGACGAGTTCGCAATGCTCATATGAGATGTTTTCTGAGCGATTTTAACGCACACAACTTACAGAACAAGAAACTTCGACTTCGACTATGTTCACACTACAACACTGCAGTCTAGCATCTGACATGCATACAGTAGTATAAGACGACTTTGAAGGGTTTATAAAAGGTACAATAGGCAAATGTAGATACATCGACTTCATCGATGTGCACACTTTACCTCTTCATCCAATCATCTCACATGGATACTATTGAAGCAGACAAGTTCGCAATGACCATATAGGACGGCTTCCAAGCAAGTTCAACGCACACAGCTTGCAGAATAAGGAAACACGACTTCGACTATGTTAACACTGTAACTCTGCAGTAAAACATCTGACATGCAAACAGTTGGAGCAGATACGACTACTGTGACCATATGAGACGACTTTGAAGGGTATATAGCGAGTACAACAGGCTAATGGGGATATATCGACTTCGAAAGATGATAAATGAAATAATTGGACCTCTACATTTCACTTCGTGTCGTCAAGCAACACATGTGGATTCATTGCTTATAGCCGATAGAGTTGGCAATACACATTATTGTCTCATCAAGGACCTGGGCAAATTTGTGAGAACACAGAAATCGAAATGCAATGGTAAAATATATATTTGCGATGGATATCTTCAATCGTTCGTAACAGTGGAGCAGTTGAGAAGCCATGAGGAAAATGATTGCAATCAATTGAGCACAAAGATACCCACCACCAATTTAAAAATCAATGAATATGGTGGTTCAGTGCCTGAAAACATCCTCAAATTCACTAACTTTGAAGAACAACTGTCACCACCGATTGTTATTTATGTTGACTCTAAAAGTTTACTCAAACCAATTCAACACAATGAACCCTGTGATAATCAATCATTTTCAGTTGTAGTATGTGAACATGAACCATACTCGTTCACGTTTTATGCGAATTGTTATTTTGATGACCTTTATTCAAGGTCGGTACTTTATCGCGGTGCTGATGCTGCCGGCGATTTTGTGAGAAAAATAGATGAAACCGTTCAAGATTTATACACCAATCACATGGAGGACGTTCGTGGAATGCATACACTTACTGAGATACAGAAGCAAACTCTCCAAAATAGCACCACGTGCCATATATGTGAGAAGCCGTTCAAGCCAACAGATATCAAAGTTCGTGATCACGGCCACTACACAGGAGAATTTTGTGTAGCTGCCCATAGTATTTGTGATTTGATCTACAAGACCTCGAAAACTATTCCTGTATTCTTTCACAACCTCACAAATTATGACTCTCACTTTTTCATCATGGAATAAGCAACGAAAGGAGAAAAAATATCAGTTATAGCCCAAACTGAAGAAAAGTATATTTCGTTCTCAAAGTCAATATTCGTTGATAAATCTGAAGTGTCAAGAGCATTTGATGAATATATTCAGTTGAGATTTGTAGACTCTTTTCGATTTCTACCAAAATCTCTCGATGAACTCAGCAAAAATTTGGAGGTGCAACAGTGTAACGAGGTTCGAAAATACTTCCAAAATAGCAGACAATTTGATCTTATAGGACAAAGGCGGTTTTTCCTCACAACTATGTGGACTCCTTGGAAAAATTGGAGGAAACCCAGCTACCGTCGAATGAGAAGTTCCATAATGATTCAACCGGCGAATCACTTCCAGACATGGATTATAATAGAGCTATAGATGTGTGGAATACCTTCGAATGTAGAACATTGGGAGATTGCGCCGATGTATATTCAAAATCCGATTGTCTGCTGCTAGCAGACGTGTTTGAGAATTTCAGGAAAGTATGCATGCAACAATATAAACTAGATCCTGCAACTATCTGACAGCGCCTGCGCTGAGCTGGAATGCCATGTTACGTTATATACACAAATAAAATTTCATCTCTCGACTGATATAGATATGATTCATTTGTTCGAGAAGGGTATCCGAGGAGGGGTGGCACAATGTAGCAAGAAAAAAGCTGTGGCCAATAACAAATTTCTACCAACCTATGATCCTCAGAAACCAACATCATACATCATGTATTTGGATGCAAAAAATTTATATGGAGCAAGTATGGCAAGTTATTTTCCAACAGGTGATTTAAAGTGGGTTGAGTCTAAGGATATCGAAAACTTTGACTGTCACGCGATTGAGGACGACGCATCGATAGGATACGTTTCAGAAGTGGACTTGGAATATCTAGCCAGCCAACACCATGATCACAACGATTCACCATTTTGCCCAGAACAAATGATATCGCTAAAGAGTAAGAGCGTCAAACTGATCACTAATTCACGAAACAAATGCATATACGTTATTCATTATCGAAATTTGAAGCAGTGTTTGAAATATGGTTCGAAACTAACGAAAATCCATAGAATCTTGGAATTCTCCCAATCGGCGTGGTTGAGGCCTTATATGAACCTGAACACGCATCTTCGGAATTCCGCACTAAACGAATTTGAACGAGAACTTTTCAAATTATCAATGAATTCGATATTCGGAAGAACCATGGAAAATGTCGACAAAAGAATTGATTTGAAACTTTGTTCACGCTGGGAAAATAAAAACAACTCGCTGGGAGCGAAGGCTCTGATAGCCAAACTACATTCCAAATGCAGCACAGAATTCAGTGAGAACTTGGTTGCAATCCAGTTGAAAAATACTAGTGTTTTTTATGATAAACCGATGTATATTGGATTTTCGGTATTGGATATTTCGAAAACTATCATTTACGATTTTTTCTATGGATACATCAAAGCAAAATATGATGATAAAGCAACATTTTGCTACACCGATACGTATTGACTGATTCTAGAAATATTCACAGAGAATTCCTATGATGATATGAAAGAAAATATTCAATTTTTCGATACGTCAAATCATCCCATAGACAATATACACCAAATATCCAAATCAGAATCTGTTATAGGACCCATGAAAGACGAATATGCCTCAAGACCTATTGAATCTTTTCATGGTACTGGTGCGAAAGTTTACTGTGTCAAAGCAGTTGATGTGATGAAAAAAGCCAAAGGTGTCTCAGAAAACGTGGTGAAAAACCAAATTTAGTTTTCAGACTATGTCAATACTGTAGAAAATGGTGGAACAATATTACGTAAGATGTATATGTTCACTTCTTCTCTCCACACCATTCATACGGAATTGAGGAATAAAGTCGCTTTGTCATCTGATGTTAAGCGCTATAAAATTCCTCATGATGTGAAAACTTTGGCATGGGGTCATTTGCTTATAACACCAGGAGCTATCACTGGAACTTTAGATGCGTTTTAGGAAATAGCCCAAAATTTAATTGACGAGGAAGACTCTGACCAATAGTTTTGATGTGATTTTCAATTGTATATTATAATTATGGATTATAATATGTTATATTTGTGACATATGAAATAAAAATCATTATCGAGTGAATTTGTTTTATTACATTCATTCAATACGAAATATTAATATTATCCACATCGCTCGAGGCCCCATCTACAAACATGACAGCTTGATTGTGCTTGAGGAAGACCGTCTACATGATCTCTCCATCCAGGGCGATTGAAGTGGACAAAGCATTTTAGCTAGATACGAAGTTCGAAATCCTCTGTTTATTTTGATGGCAGTTTGTCCCATGCATGAATAAGTTCCATCGGACCTACAATTTCAATAAGATAATGTAGTGGAAAATTCTGGAGCTCTTCTTCGGTTAAATCGTACAATTTTTCATTTCGGTTTCGGTGTTAAATCACGAGTTCGGTCAATAAACAGTTAGGACAATCTTTAGACATGTTGTAACAATGAGGTTGAACAGCAACAATGATGCACACACTGCTGTGTAGTACGTAACCCAATCGAATATTCTGAATTCCGCATCATCCTTCATTATATTTGTATCATAATGTAGTGGGGGGGAGGGATTCAGTTCACACCAGTCAGAATCAATGGTGGAGCCACTGCCCTTTCGCAATCGCAACTTGTACATAGTGCTATTGGTGGGTATGAGTGATTTGAGAGTTGAAACATTATTTATTGTAGTTGATTCCATTCTTGCCCATTTAGAAGGCCAACTTTCATTTCGTGTAACATTACTATCGAAACATATAAATACTTCTCTTATATTATAAGGTTGTGCGATATAGAGAGAGCCTTGAAGAATCACTTGAAAAACTAAACATTGTGATGTAATCATGGTCACAACTTCTGACATACTAAAATCATTATTTACTTTCAAGCCATATTTATTGAACACGTCATACCCGCAACTGCTCCCTGCATGTTTGTGAAACCAAACATCTGGTAAATATCTTTGCGAGAATGTGTGACGACCGCATATTCAGTAAAATCTTGGAAAAATAAAACAAACTGATTTTGATATTGAACTTTATTGCATAAAAAAATGTTCATACAAATAAAAAACATTCGTTAATGCACACATGCAATTTGAATCCGTATGATAAAAACATCTGGGTTCGAACTGTTGTAAAATAGGTTGTTCATCGAACTCAACTACTGGAACAGAAGTGAACCGTCGAATATATTCAGCTTTCTCCCTTCCTCTGATATGTATTAGATCGACTCCATCACATAGACTTCTCAAGATATTTTCAAACTGATGCAACGGTGTGTATCCTTCGGTCCACTCTATACAGTGAAAATTACGAACCAGCCAATTAGCCTGCTTTTGTAAATTCGGAGGTGACAAGTTAAGTGGAAATGGTGGTTTGAAAATATTATGGCAAATTTTCACTCCATCGAAGGCTGCAAACTCTTTGACAATGAATTTGTTATTTTCTATCTTGAATGGTGGGGTCAAGGGGTCGGCTACATGGCCACCGACCCCAGGGGAATAGCAGAGGAGGTCGGGCAAACCTCTCGAGGAAGCTATGACCAAGACCGTCTGTGCGCGATGTAGAATCGCATCCTGCCCGAGGTGACCCTGCATAAACTAAACACAGCGGATCTAGACGAGGTAGGTCGAAAAATTCCCCCAAGTCAAGGTGTGAGATTTCCGTGCCGAGGACTGGATGGTAGCAGGGAGTGCTATCAAGAACGGAGCCTCTGGGACACAGGGTCGAATCCCAGAGTACAAAGACCTTACTACGGCATGCGGGGCTCTGTCGTAGCGGACCAAAACTTCCCTAGCTACTCGTGGGATCTGAATGGATTCAAAAAATAAAAACAAAAAACCTGTCAAAAGGGCGGAGGTGACCACACCCAACCCAAGACAGAAGGCGGGCACGCCTGGTGCTAAGGCCACAAAAGGGCAAGCACCAAAAGCCAAAAACAAGGTAGTAGTATCTTCCCTAGAGGAACTAGAGCTACTATCAGACGATGAGGTGAAAATAGCACACCTCGGAGGAGCTTCGAGGTTGAGGCTTAAAGCCCACCTAGAAAAGGGCCTTGATTACATTTCAGCCAAGAGGCTGGTAATCAAGGAGAACTTTTTAAAAAGCAAGGAACCCGCAAAGCCCTTGAGGTTGGGACCTGTAGCAACAACGTCGAGGGAGGCCGGTGAAGGCACGAAAGCGACGAAACGACCACGGTCAACCAGTGCGACACCGCCACAGACCAGCCAGCTGAGGAAGAAACCAAGGCACGAAGGAGTATCCTTCAAAGATGCCCTTACCTCAGTAAAGGTTGCTGTGGTACACACGGGCTTCCCGGAGGTGAAAATGAATACTGAAAGGCTCACAGAAGTCCAGGACTCAATCTCCGAGGCTCTAGATCAAATCCCCATAGAGGGACCCCAAGTGCGATTTGCAAAATGCACTCATAAACCGGGATACTTGGTTATGATGTGCGTGGATCGCACTAGTGCAGACTGGTTGAAGGAGGTCATCCCAACCATAAAACCCTGGGAGAGAGCTACCCTAACAGTGTTGGAGGGCGATGACTTACCTGAAACCTACGCCTGCACTACCTTCATCCCTGATGAAAGAGGGCAAAAGCCGGAGGCAGAAAAAATTCTGCACCGGCTTAAAGTCGCAAATCATGGGCTAAACACGCACCTTTGGACGGTTTGGGGCAAAACTCCTGCGGCCAAAGGACAAACTTGGGTCTTCTCCACGGACAAACAGTCACTGGAAGAACTAGTGAAACTTGACATGTCTCCCTACTTCAATCTAGGGAGAATTAAGTTCAGACAGAAGGGGAAACGTGTCAAGGAACAAGAAGAACACGCCGAGCCGATTCCGGAGGCCCAAGAGGCACAAGAAGAGGACGAGACAGAGTCCTTTCAAAGTGGGAGTAGCCCTCTCAAGAGGCAAATAGCACATGAGAGCGCAGCACCCATGGAGGAGGGAGATGCCTCGAAGAAGGCGGAAGAAGGGTTCAGTTCACAGAACTGAAACGAAGGATCAGGGTTCTGCAGTTGAATCTCCATCATGCCAAGGCGTCCAGCGCTATGGTATGTAGGAGATTTGACAAAGAGGGTCTCGACCTGGCCCTCTTGCAAGAACCCTGGTTACATGGAGGGAGGGTAGCTGGCTTGAAACCCAACCAAGGTAAAGTACTATACGTAGAAGGTAACAATAAACCTCGCGCATGCATAGTATATAGCGACAGAGTAAAATGCACACTAATACCGGTGCTCTGCACCGGTGATGTTGTTACAGGACTCCTAACCACGCCGACAGAGGAAGGTACCAGAAGCTGGATAGTGAGCTCCGCGTATTTCCCAGGCGAGGAGGTTTGCCCACCACCGATACTAGGCGAAGTAATCGCATATGCGGCAAGGGCAAACCTCCAACTCATCATAGGATGCGACGCAAATGCACACCATACTGTATGGGGAAGCACAGACGTCAACATAAGAGGTGAGTCACTTTTGCAATTCATACTAACAGAAAGGTTATTAATAGCTAATGTAGGATGCGAACCAACATTTGTCACGGCAGCGAGGAAAGAAGTTCTAGATATAACTCTCTCGTCAGAAAAAGCATGTGATAATATCGTCAACTGGCATGTGTCAGATGAACCTTCGTGTTCTGACCATAGACAAATAAGATTTGATATAATTACCCCACCTCGTACCTTAACAAAGTACAGAAACCCCAGAGAGACCAACTGGGAAGGATACGCAACATCACTCAGAGAATCTCTACAAAGGACCACGGCTGACATAAGGGACAGCCACAGTCTTGAAAGGTCAGTAGACCAAGTAAACAAGGCAATAGTTGCCGCCTACGAAGGTAACTGCCCGGAAAAAACAAGACAACAAAGCAATAAAACAATCTGGTGGAACAAGCATCTCGAAACCCTACGAGGGGAGGTGCGAAGGCTATTCAACAAAGCAAAACTCGACCAGAATTGGACCACATATAAGGTTAAACTCACGCAGTACAACAAAGAGATTAGGAAATCGAAAAGGCAATCGTGGAAAAAGTTCTGTGAGGAGGTCACAGAAACCCCCACATGTTCAAGGATCCACAAAGTGCTAGCCAAAGAAGGTACTGTAAACCAAGTAGGTTTTCTGAAGAAGAATGACAATACCTACACAGCAACTTTTGAGGAGAGTCTGAAAATGCTCACTGAAGCACACTTTCCGGCCTCAGTAATTCTAAATGAGCCGATAGTGGCAGACAGCACCATTGGCAGGCCGAATAGGCCAACTGCCATAGAATGGAGGCTAGCTACAGAGATATCGAGGCCAAACAGAATTAGGTGGGCTATTAATAAATTTAAACCTTATAAATCCCCTGGAGTAGATGGAATATACCCCATCCTGCTTCAAAAGGGGCAGGAAATACTAATTCCACACTTGTGTCATATATTCAAGGCTTGTATAGCAATACGATATATACCCATAGTATGGCAGAAGGTGACAGTCATCTACCTTCCCAAAGTGGGAAAGGTGGGTGACAAAACGCCAAAATCATACCGCCCAATAAGTCTAATGTCGTTCCTGCTCAAAACGCTGGAAAGACTGATAGACAGATACATAAGAGACGAGGTATTACAAAGAAACCCGCTCAACGAACGCCAATATGCGTATCAGCCAGGCAAGTCAACTGACTTAGCACTGGATGATCTGAACAGGCTACTCGCAAAGTCGATAGAGGACAAAGAAATAGCTATAACAACATTCGTAGACATAGAAGGTGCTTTCAATAACGCATCAACAAATTCTATAATTAATGCCCTAGCAAGGAAAGGAGTACCGCTACTCCTGTGCCAGTGGATAAATGTCAATTTGAAAAATAGGGTTATCATATCCACAATTGGCGAGACAACTCTGACAGCTAGAGCAGATAGGGGATGCCCACAGGGAGGAGTATTATCACCCCTACTATGGGCCATTCTAATGGACGAACTGATCAAAAGGCTAACATCCAAAGGGTATTATTGCTTAGGATATGCCGACGACCTGGCGGTTATCGCTAGAGGTAGATTCGCAAGTACGATCTCGGAGCTCACACAAATCGCTCTAAACATAATTGACAATTGGTGTAAAGAGGAGGAACTCACCGTGAACCCTCATAAAACCACTATAGTGAATTTCACGAAAAAGAGAGTACTGGAAGGATTAAAGTCACCAGTACTCAACGGGGTAGAAATTCCGTTCGCCCTAGAGGCAAAATACTTAGGAGTCATCTTTGACCATAAGTTAACATGGAATCAACACCTACAAAAAATTGTTCAAAAAAGTACAGTAGCCTTCAATCTGTGCAGACGAATGTGCGGGAAAAATTGGGGACTGCAACCAAAAATGACCACATGGCTCTATGCCAGCGTCATCAGGCCTATGATAGCATATGGGTCAGTAGTTTGGTGGCCAAAGACACAACAGGCTGGAGTGATTCGAAGGCTCAGTGCTATTCAAAGGCAAGCTTGCCTGAGTGCCACTGGTGCAATGAAAACCACTCCAACAGCCGCTTTAGAGGTCCTCTTGAACCTACCACCACTACAAATATATATTCAAGGCGAAGCCAGAGCAGTCGTGAGTAGATTGTCAAGGGGTCAAGCACCCATAAGCAACGCGCACGGTAAAGACTATAGAAAGCTATATGAAGAGTTGGAAAGCGACCCCATCATGGGAATGCCAACGGATGGCATAATTCCAAAATATAGCTTTGAAAAAACTTTTAAAATAAGTATAACGGACAGAGAGGCATGGAAGGAAGGACCTCCTATCAATGCAGACATTGCTGTCTATACGGACGGCTCCAAAACTGAGTTTGGATCAGGAGCCGGTATTTATGGGGCCAAGCCAAAGACAAGAATCTCACTGAGCTTAGGTAAATACGCGACGGTGTTTCAGGCAGAAATTATTGCAATACATCATTGCGTGAAAGAATTGATAAGGCAAGAGTTTAAAGGCAAAACCATTGCAATCTATTCAGATAGCCAGGCGGCAATCAAAGCAGTCAACTCTATGCAAGTTAACTCAAAACTAGTATGGGACTGCTTAGAAACCCTAAATGCACTGGGCAGTCAGAACAGACTGACTCTAGCATGGGTACCAGCACATACAGGGTACGAGGGCAATGAAGAGGCAGACTCACTTGCCCGAGCAGGAGCAAACAAAGCTCTGAATGGCCCAGAACCCTTCTGTGGTATTGCGAAAGCTATACAAAAGACTAGTATCAAATCATGGATGCAAACCAAATCTCAAGAATGGTGGAACAAATCGCCAGGAATGAGACAGGCAAAAGAGTTTATTAAAAAACCATCGCCAACATTCACAGAATATCTACTAAGCCAGAAACGAAGTTCAACTAGAATACTAGTGGGACTTCTCACAGGGCATTGTAGGCTCAACAAACACATGAGTACGATAGGTCTGACTGAAGAACTGCTGTGCAGGTTCTGTCAGGAAGAGGAGGAAACAGCAGTACACATACTTTGCCACTGTGAGGGCTTGTCAAGACTAAGGTTCCTTACGCTGGGTGAGGAAAAACCAGAAGCCCAGAGATACACAGGGGATCTGAAAGCTAGCCTATGGAGTCTCATAGAGAAGACGGGGCTAGCCGAAGAACTCTAATCGATTTTGAGGGCAGACACAATAGATCTGAAAAGGTCGCGGTGTGGAGGCAGATAGCCCGAAGGCCCCATTCTAAATCTAATCTAATCTAATCTTGAATGGTGGTTCGAAAATATAATGGCAAATTCTCACTCCATCGAAGGCTGCAAACTCTTTGACAATGAATTTGTTATTTTCTATCTTGAATCCTTGCAAATCTATGATTAAACTCATATCGTGATATTTGAGAAATTTTTGAAAACTGATTTCTTGGTAGAGTATAATTCTATCAGCCTTTTCAGTATCTTTATGTTTTCCATATGTTCCTCCAGACGTAATTCTTAACTGGATAACATCATATCAACTGAATTGAAGAGAATGTGCTCCTCAATATATGACAAAAATCTGATCATGCGCATTAAAGCTGCTTCACTATTTTCGTTAGAGGGTTATAGGAATATTCTTTTTCATGTAGAACGAGACAAAAAGCAGTGGTTTCCTCTGGAGTATTACTACCAGTTTCAAATTCAACCCGCATCACTATTGATCCTGTTTGGATGACTTCTTCCTGTCGTGAACAATCAATGTGAAAAATTGGTGCTTCAGTTTTGAACTCTTTCGGGGTCAATATCGGCTCGTCATTTTTCAGATGATAGTGAATTCCTTGAAAGTTTGAGTACATCTCATAAAGTGTAGCATACTTGTTGTTTTTGAAATCTGAATGTGAATCATTGTATGGATATCTTTCAGAATTGAGGAACACTCTAATATTGGTGAGGTCGATATGATCAAACTTACCCATATCACTCGTTATTTTCCCTTTTCTACTAGTTTTTAATGCTATTATTACATGTCTAGGCGTTTCAACCTTGGTAGTGGCCTTGACTGGCCACGTATGTCTATTTGATTCACCTAAAAATGGATACTCAATTAACTCCCAGCTCCTGAACCTAATTGGAAGTTCAATACTTTTATTAGTAATTTTCGTGATTCGGAGTTGTTCTTGAATGCTTGGAGTTATGTGGGGAACTCTTCAAAATACTTTTGTAAGCTCTTCTTTTGGTTTTTCTGAATCAGCTATGCTTGTTACTGCATCTTAATCATTACTAGATCTGATTAGGACTAATTCTTGCCGCATGTTTACTATTGTTCTCCTGGAATCTTCAAAGAACCCAGCAAACATTTCCAAAGGAATACGTTGAATTGACCGTTAGTACCAACTAGAATTTTTTCTTGGCTCGATATTTTGGAGAACCACCGCGCATTTTGCATAGAGACGCTTTCGTTTTCATTTTGTGATAAATAATTTTTTAATGTTGATGTTTATCTCAAATTCCTCACTGAATCAATCACAATATCGTTCAATGCATATCGAAGTTCTCGAAAGAGGAATTCTATTGCATTATAAATGAATGTAAGTTTTGTTGGAACGGCACTTTCATCATCTAGCAGGGTACCTTCTATGTATAGATAACTGTTACATGGTAATGTGAAGGCTTCAAGGTCAGCAATTGGCACTTTAATTTCATCGTTATAATTGAGGTTTCCAGCGATGTTTGGCTGATATGTTTGAAACTGATAGTCTTCAATTGTAGTATCACTGAAAGGCTGACCTGTGATATTCAATAATTCAATTATTTCGAAACTTCTAATCCAAGACATATTCAAAACTGACAATTTTCTGATGTTAATATTCCGGAGGTCTTCTTCATACTAGGACGTCTCTTTCCATTGTCTTGTCTTTTATAGTATTGTTCAGGGGAGTAAAACGGTGTTGAATGAAAGAATCTCCACACCATGATCAAAGATCCTTCTTCCGAAGGTGAAGTCGAACGGTGATTCCTCCTTCACGGAAATCTATAATATCTCCTGATTGATCAATAATTTCTATAGTTATATTGTTGATAGTCTTCACGGAAACTAGATAATACAGGATCGTAACAGGTGATTCAATGATCTTGTATCCAGTGGGAACTTTGACATTGAACTGATGAATTAAATGAACTGGTTTACCATTCCAATAGCTTTCGATGACCAAGTTACAATCTATACAGATAGTATTGACGTTGAGAATCTCGACCTAGTGGAACGAAACACTTTTTTCATCGGCATTCAGCATTCGTTTTCTGAATCCAAGTAGTGATCCAATCGTGTTGTCCACTCCAAAATTGATTCGACGATTAGTTTTTATAGTCACCTTGGAAGTATTCAAATCAGGTGTAATTCGAAAAACTGATTGGTTGTCTTCATCATTCATAGCATTTTGAATAACGTTTGCTAGATCATCAATTTCATATGATCCAGTAGGAATTTCAAATCAATATCTATCGTTCTCACCCCAAACGGAGATATTATTCGTATTATCAATATTTGATATTGAGTTGAAACTGTCAAAATTAGTTAACCCAATTTCATATTCGTTTTCATCATTCAAATATATTGAAGGATTGAAGTCGTAAGTAAGAATCGATGAACAGCCACTCAAAGTGAAAGTCAAAGACATATTGTTTCACTGAAAGTTTAATTTCAAATGACGCTCCATTTTACAAATTCTGGTTTTATAAAAAAGTGAACAAAGTTGCCCACATTGATATGAATTCAATGATTGTACTGAATCATGATTATACATACTATCATTATTGCCACCGTCGCTTGAGAAATATTGAATCAGTTCTAAAGGTGGAGATAAATCTCCATAACTGTTGAAATAAACTATTTCATTATCGCGCTTAATATAAGCAGTCCAATGTGTTCCTTCACCTACATTCGAATCTAGATTCAAGATTCTAGACTCGTTCTTTCTTATTCTTTCAGGAAGGTTATCTCTCATGAAAATTCCCCTAAAGTATGGTATTTTGAGAATTTTCACATATTTGCGCAAGTCAATATTAGTCAGTGGTCGGCGAGGTAGCTTTATCAGAAGTTTTCTGCGTATGGCTTCAAATACATGCCATAGCCCTTATATGGTCTCAAATATAGCCCTTTTCCAGTAGCTGCCTTCCCCATTTCTTGATTATGTCGCTGTTCTTCAGCTAGTCGTTCTCGATCAGCTTTCGCATCATCAACCGCTTTGGCGATACCCGCGGCACCTCCACCTACTGGAAAAGGGCTATATTTGGGACCATGTAAGGGCTGTGGCATGTATTCGAAGCCATACGCAAAAAACTCCCGATAAAGCTACCTCGCCGATCACTGACTAAAATTGACCTGCGCAAATATGTGGAAATTCTCAAAATACCATACTCTAGGAAAATTTTGATGAGAGATACCCTTCCTGGAAAAATAAGAGAGAATGAGTCTGGAATCTTGAATCTAGATTCGAATGTAGGTGAAGGAACACATTGGACTGCTTATAATAAGTTATGGAGATTTATCTCCACCTTTAGAACTGATTCAATATTTCTCAAGCGATGGTGGCAATAATGATATTATATATAATTATGATTCAGTACAATCATTCAATATCAATGTGGGCAATATTGTTTACTTTTGTTATAAAACCAGAATTTGTGAAATGGAGCGTCATTCGAAATTAAACTTTCAGTGAAGCAATATGTATTTGACTTTTACTTTAAGTGGCTGTTTATCGATTCTTACTTACGATTTCAATCCTTCAATATATTTGAATGATGAAAACGAATATGAAATTGGGTTAGCTAATTTTGACAGTTTTGACTCAATACAAAATATTGATAATACGAATGATATCTCCGTTTGGGGTGAGAACGATAGATATAGATTTGAAATTCCTACTGGATCATATGAAATTGATGATCTAGCAAACGTTATTCAAAATGCTATGAATGATGAGGACAACCAAGCAGTTCTTCGAATTACACCTGATTTGAATACTTCCAAGGTGACTATAAAAACTAATCGTCGAATCAATTTTGGAGTGGACAACACAATTGGATCACTACTTGGATTCAGAAAACGAATGCTGATTGCCGATGAAAAAAGTGTTTCGGACCACCAGGTCAAGATTTTCAACGTCAATACTATCTGTATAGTTTGTAACTTGGCCATCGAAAGCTATTCAAATGATGAACCAGTTCATTTGATTCATCAGTTCAATGTCAAAGTTCCCACTGGATACAAGATCATCGAATCACCTGTTACGATCCTGTATTATCCAGTTTCCGTGAAGACTATCAACAATATAACTGTGGAAATTATTGATCAATCAGGAAATATTATAGAATTCCGTGAAGAAGAAATCACCGTTCGACTTCAACTTCGGAAGAAGGATCTTTGATCATGGTATGGAGATTCTTTTATTCAACACCGTTTTACTCCCCTGAACAATACTATAAAAGACAAGACAATGGAAAGAGACGTCCTAGTATGAAGAAGACCTCCGGAATATTTACTTCAGAAAATCGTCAGTTTTTGATATCTCTTGGATTAGAAGTTTTGAAATAATGGAATTATCGAATATCACAGGTCAGCCTTTCAGTGATACTACGATTGAAGACTATTAGTTTCATACATATCAGCCATACATCGCTGGAAACCTCGATTATAACGATGGAATAAGAGTGCCAATTGCTGACCTTGAAGCCTTCACATTACCATGTAACAGTTATCTATACATAGAAGGTACACTGCTAGATGATAAAAGTGCCGTTCCAACAAAACTATAATTCATTAATAATGCAATAGCATTTCTCTTCCAAGAACTTCGATATAAATCGAACGGTATTGTGATTGATTCAGTGAGGAATTTGAGATTAACATCAACATTTTAAATTTATTTATCACTAAATGAAAACGAAAGCGTCTCTATGCAAAATGCGAAGTGGTTCCTCAAAATATCGAACCAAGAAAAAATTCTAGTTGGTACTAACGGTCAATTCAACGTGTGTATTCCTTCGGAAATGTTTGCTGGGTTCTTTGAAGATTTCAGGAGAATAATAGTAAACATGCGGCAAAAATTAGTCTTAATCAGATCTAGTAATGATTTAGATGCAGTAACTAGCATAGATGATTCGGAAAAACCAGAAGTAGAGCTCACAAAAGTATTTTGGAGAGTTCTCCACATAACTCCAAGCATTCAAGAACAACTTCGAATCACGAAAATCACTAATAAAAGTATTGAACTTCCAATTGGGTTCAGGAGCTGGGCGTTGATTGAGTATCCATCTTTAAGGGAATCAAATAGACTTACGTGGCCAGTCAAGACCACTACCAAGGTTGAAACGCCTAGACATGTAATAATAGCATTTCAAACTAGTAGAAAAGGGAAAATAACGAGTGATATGAGTAGGTTTGATCATATCGACCTCACAAATATTAGAGTGTTCCTCAATTCTGAAAGGTATCCATACAATGATTCACATTTAGATTTCGAAAACAACAAGTATGCTACACTTTATGGGATGTACTCAAACTTTCAAGAAAATTACTATCATCTGAAGAATAACGAGCCGATATTGACCCCGAAAGAGTTCGAAGATACAGCACCAATTGTTCACATTGATTGTTCACGACAGAAAGAAGTCATCCAAACAGGATCAATAGTGATGCGGGTTGAATTTGAAACTGGTAGTAATTCTCCAAAGGGAACCACTGCTTTTTGTCTCGTTCTACATGGAAAAGAGTATTCCTATAACCCTCTAACGAAAATAGTGAAGCAGCTTTAATGCGCATGATCAGATTTTTGTCATATATTGAGAAGCACATTCTCTTTCATTCAGTTGATATAATGTTATCCAGTTATGAATTACGTCTAAGGAAACATATGGAAAACATTAAGATACTGAAAAGGCTGATAGAATTGTAATCTACCAAGAAATCAGTTTTCAAAAATTCCTCAGATATAACGATATGAGTTTATTCATAGATGTGCAAGGATTCGAGTTAAAAAATAACAAATTCATTGTCAAAGAGTTTGCATCCTTCAATGGAGTGAAAATTTGCCATTATATTTTCAAACCACCATTTCCACTTAACTTTTCACCATCGAATTTACAGAAGCAGGCTAATTGGCTGGTTCGTAATTTTCACTGTATAGAGTGGACCTAAGGATACACACCGTTACATCAGTTTGAAAATAACATGAAAAGTCTATGTGATGGAGTCGATCTAATACATATCGAAGGAAGGGAAAAAGCTGAATATATTCGACGGTTCACTTCTGTTCCAGTAGTTGAGTTCGATGAACAACCTATTTCACAACAGTCCGAACCAAGATGTTTTCATCATACGAATTCAAATTGCATGTGTGCATTAACAAATGTTTTTTATTTGTATGAACATTTTTTTATGCAACAAAGTATAATATCAAAATCAGTTTGTTCCATTTTCTCGAGATTTTACTGAATATGCGGTCGTCACACATTCTCGCAAAGATATTCACCAGATGTTTGGTTTTGCAAAATGCAGGTAGCAGTTGCGGGTATGACGTGTTCAATAAATATGGCTTGAAAGTAAATAAAAATTTTAGTATGTCAGAAGTTGTGACCATGATAACACCACAATGTTTAGTTTTACAAGTGATTCTTCAAGGCTTTCTCTATATCGCACAACCTTATAATATAAGAGAAGTATTCATATGTTTCGATAGTAATGGTACACGAAATGAAAGTTGGCCTTCTAAATGGGCAAGAATGGAATCAAATACAATAAATAATGTTTCAACTCTCAAATCACTCATACCCACTATTGTGTATTGAATAATCTTCATTTCGAAAATTGAATTATTAATATGACGTATTTATAAACATATTATCACTATCATTTGTCATGGAACAGAAGAATGAATTCTCACTAACAGGATGAATATAATATATAACAATTCTCTACCTTTCAACTATAACGTTGTTCAAGGAATCATGATCATGTTTTGATATTATTGTGACAGGGCTTTCTGTATCACACTCGAAACTACAAGGTTTGTTATTGATTCCAACCTGTATAATGATTTTTGAATCATCGAAGGATGCAGTGCCTTTGAAAACATCGATTATTTGATTTATCGAAAATTCTTCGTCAGAAAAGTCAGTGGTGACAGTGTCAGTGACATCTTTGATTGAAGCTGGATTTTTCTTGAGAATTGATGAAATACATAATTTTTCGATATGACCTTTCTTATTACACAGTTTGCATCGAAATTTTTCTGTGACAAAACAGTTTTGTGATTGATGGTTGTTCTTGCCACAATTAAGGCATAATCCTGTGAGTCCAAGTTTTTGTAAATTCAGGTTTCGATTGCTTGCTTTTGAATGTGAGCTGGAATGATTGTGGGTGTGTTGATTTGATAAAGTTCTACTTCTCGATCTGGAACGATTACGGTTTTGACGAAATTCTACTTCATGCACATTTCTAGACGAATTTGAACAGCTTCCGTAAACTTCTCGGTTTTGTATTCGAGATGCTTCAATCGCCAGTGCAGTTTTCAGTTCTTTTTCGAAAGAAACATCGACTGATTGTAGGATTCTTCTCTCGTACTAGTAAAGGAGCTACAAGAGAACGGGAATCAAAACGTCACTTTTCCCATGTAAATCTCCATAAGAAATTTTAAGGTTCATTCTGCAGATTTTGGTTCCTTTCAAGGTCATCCAACGAGCGACGCGAGAGATCCGTTCTAGAGATAACGGCGCGCATTTCGTTACATTTTTCAATCAATAATGGCTATATACAGGGTGTTTGAGTTGAATGATGATTAGGAAAAAATATACAGGGTGAAACCAAAAAAGCGTTATACCCCCCCCGACGAGTAGACTACCAGCATATAGGCTACCCGCTAGCTAATGATATATACAGGGCGTTTGAGATGGATAACAGACAAAAAATATACAGGGCGACCTACCCACTTTTGAGAGATTAGGCAGCTGACGTGTGACCGATGACAAAGGATTGATGACACGTGACTAGGTGACCAGCATATAGGCTACCCGCTAGCTAATGATTCAATCTAATATATAGGGTGTTTGAGTTGTATATTAGTCGATAAATATATACAGGGTGATCCGCAGTAATACTTTAAGGTATCAGAGGGTTGAAGAGGGGGTGCAGGTAGTGTGTGTGTGTGTGTGTGTGTGTGTGTGTGTGTGTGTGTGTGTGTGTGTGTGTGTGTGTGTGTGTGTGTGTGTAAACGTTCAGTTATGTGATGGAAATATGTCGAACAACTCTTTATCAAAACTCGTTCAATAACATGATATATCCTGGTCTGAGTTAGCAATAGCGATAAGAAATAGGGCGTCTCACGGGGTAGCAAACATACGTATGATATAGTATCCGTTCGATATACAGCAATAATAGCAATAGGGCACTCGTGGCAACAAGTGAAAGTTGGACTCAGCAAAAGTGTGACAGTTGTCGCTAGTTGACGATTCCGATCATTATACAGGGTGTTTGGATAGCAATAAAAATATATACAGGGGAGGCAAGAACTGACAGGCGGACCCAGCGAACATATTAACGTTTAATATATGTGTAACGTATGTCCCTACGGGACGCTCAGTTAGCATATATCAAATAACACTATAGCACAAAACTCATAAGGCTTAGGGACGTTGAAGGTTATGGACGGTCACTATAGGTTCGACCTCTCGGAGGAATGTAAAGGAATGTTAGAGAAATAATAGGCCTTGACTTATAGACAAATATCCATTATCTAACTTCCCTATATACTGGGCGGCATTGAAGTAGATGCAAATATTTGATCGAATTATCGAATGACACAAATAAAATCTAGATATCAAAATGAAATTTGGAGGATTATACCCCTTTTTCGGCACTGTAGCAATTCTGGCGACGCCTCTGTGCGAAAGGCACAATCATAACATGACAATAATCATTTAAATTGTTGTATACTTGATTTCTCTCTCACTTTTTATTCAGTGGATGAAATTCCTCGTTGATTATAAGAATTCTGATATCATGGGGACCTTAGGCTGTGTATCATATTGATGTAATGAAAATTAATACTCATTCCAAAAAAACACCATCTCGTATACAATGCATTTCGAGTAAGACTATATAAATACCTGGGATCAATCTGAGAAGCAGAAATCCAGCATTTTCACATACACATTTTTCACAACACTGGCACTCAGCAAAAGAAAACATGCTGTGAAATCAAACTGATGTGATCGATTCAATCAACAACTGTAGGTAAAAAGTGTAGTTACGTAGTTTCAAGACTAGAAGAGAATTTGTACATAAACGATAACGCATATCGCGATTTAGGAGAGTAGTGGACCCAGTTTGGGTTGCAGCCTCGTTAATTCCTTTATTTTGAGTAGAAGAAACTTCCCCCTCTCGAGGCCTACTTTTAACTACTTGCGAACATGTTGGATAGGATACTAAAGATGTCGATTGAAATAATTTATTTTTCACATAATATGTACATTTCAATTTTATATTTCCATTGTTTCATCATCTGACGTCAGTGCTGATTGAATTGAATGATGGCCCCAGGGTAGAGTTTCAGTAGTACCAGGAATCAAGTATCGTTTATCATCAGTCGCGCTCAATGCTATCTTCTGCTGGGTGGTTGAAAATACGACATGTTTTTGAGCTCTGATGAAATTTTGAGAAACCTCCATATGTTCAGATGTTTCCAAACATTTAACATAATCTTCGAAAGTAATATTCGTTTCAACTACAGACGATTTCACACCTTTAGCTTTCTTTGTAACACCCATATTCCTTATGATCTCATTGATTTCATCCTCATCATAATCATCCGCGTGCAACTTTGCCCTCTTCTTTGCAATATCATCATCAGTTACCAGCACCCTCGTCGAGTATAATTTGGATCGGAGTCCCACATAATCGGTCATTATGGCAGAATTGCACTCATCCTTCATTTTTCCCAGTACTTTCTTATTAACAAGTGGTATGCCATGGATGTTATCTTCAGGATAGTCTGAAGTATCAAAGTGGGTATGGCAATCTCGCTTCATGACTTCATAGGGATTTTTATGAAGCTCATAGATGAGCGAGTCTGTGTCGGTGTAGCATACGCTACAATCATCACCAAATATTTTGGACATGTATCCATAATGAAAATCGTATATGGTTGTTTTAGCTAGATCGAGAATGGTCTGACCAACGTAAATGGGTTTGTTCAACCATATCTCCAATTTCCTGAGCTCTACTGCAACCAAATTCTCATTGAAAATGGTACAGTTTTTGAACTCTGGTTTTGAAATATAGGCCTCAGCACCATATCGCCCCACCCACTCCGTTAGAAGTCTAACGTTGACCCTCTTTCGTATGTTTTCCATAGTCTTACCGAAAACAGCATTATTCATTAATTTATAGAGATTTTTCTCAAATGTATTTGTTGCGGCAGTCCTCAAAGAAGTATTCAGATCTATATATGATCTCAGCCACATTGATTGCTGAAACTTGAGGACGCGATGAATTTTGGTCAGGACCAACCCATGCTCCAGCGCTTGTTTGAGGGCTCGGTAGTGGAGGACGTACTTCTCCTTGCAGCGTAGGGTTGCCATCAGCTTGGTGGGCTGAGAAGATCTTGTCGGAGGTTTCATAGTTTTCGGGTTGATGTGTTCGGGGCAGAATGGTATATCTTTGTGGGAATCATGGAGGTGTCTAGGATATTCTAGGTCAACCTCCAATATGTATCCTTCTGAAGCGTCATCAGGAATTGAAGTTACATCTATGTTGGTATCAACCCATTCAAAGCCTCCATATGGCAACGCCTGAGACATAGCCCATCCATACTGGTTGTTTACGTCATAATACATTAAGTATGAATCAGGCTTCGTGGGATCATAGGAAGGCATGAACTTGTTGTTCGCTTTAGCTCGACGTTTTGAGCAAATTTGGCTGAGGCCTCCTCGAATTCCTCTTTCGACAAACAAAAACATATCCACATCAGTGAGAAGCTCCAACTCTTGTCCAGTTTTATACAACATACAATCCCACGTGTATCCTGGTAGTGTGAAATAATGGGCAGGATCCAGACCGTAGGTATTGTGGCAGCTAGATCGAAACTTCTCGAAAACATCGGCCAACAGCATGATATCGGTCTTCATGTATAGATCAACATATTGGCCCAAGTCTTGACAATTGAACTTTGACCATACCTGCTTGGCGCGAAGGTAGTGTCTGCGTGGGCAGGGCTCATCTTTCAGTTTATTGTGGAAGGATTCGATAGGTGGTAGCTGAGTTTCGTTGAAGCGTTCAAATGAGTCGATGTAATCAACGGGCATCACTCCTTTCTTGGTTAATACTTGAAAATGTTCTTCTGGAATTCCACGGAATTGCGATAGCAAATTTGGAAATTCTTCTAGATATGATGCCAACTTGTCTAGAGAAGAGTTCATGAAACGAAACGAGTCAATGAAACGAAACTGAATAGAAGTCTCATCGACATGTTTCGTAAAGGAGATGTATTTTTCTTTAGTAATTGGCAACAAATCAACTTGACCCTTCATTTTAGATGCAATATCCTCAATGATGAAATTCGCGTCATATCCTATCAGGTTGTGAAAAACAACAGGAACTACATGGCTATCCTGGTATCGAACATTGCAGCCTTCATGCGCAGGACCTCTGTAGTTGTTTTCGGGAATGAGATGCGTATGGTCACGAACTCTCTTATCATCAGCCCCAAAAGGTTGTTCACAAATGTGGCAGTGTGTAGCTCTCCGGAATTCTGCTTCTTGCTCAGCGGTCATGTCAATGTTGTATGGACATAAGAACACCGTAGACATATCTTCAGCCAACTGTTTGAGCTCATCAGCGAACCACGCCATACAGTCCTGCCCTCGGTACGAACGATAAAAGGAGAGGGAATCGTCGTAGGAGCATTTCATAAAGTATCCGACGGCAGCTGGAACGTGGTGCTGAGGCTTCTTTGCATCTCCAGTATTCTCCAAAACAGACTCCAAGTCAGCATAGACTATGAATGGGGCTTGCTCTTTGTTTTTATGGTTTTTGAATTTCAGTATGTTTTTCCCCTCCTCCGGCATTCGGATCGCTGTCTCATTCATTTTCAAGCAATTCTCAGTATGTTTGGTAAGTTTATCTTGTGACCGGAAGTAATGGAGACAGCGGTCACAGAAGAATTTACGCCCATTTTCTCTGCTCAGCTGAGAAGAAAGAAGTCTGGACAGATCCTTTATCCAAACATAGTGGTACTTGGTGGGAGATGTTTTGCATGCATCTTTTTCATCAAAGTATTGATCCTCGACGAGTAGGAGATTGACGTGTCTGTCTTTCTTTTCCTTTGACAAGTATGTGGGAAGAGTTTGCAGATTTTGGGATTTCTTCTGTAGAATGTAAAGATTGATTGACATGTCATTCTGTTTTTCGAACCGAGGGATCTGTTTGACAGTCATCGGAAACTGAATGCCCTTGAGGTTGAGAACTGTAGCAGGGTGTGGGTATGAGCTGGATCTATTGACATTAATGTTAGCGGGATACAAAGCAGACGTTACAGCCCACCCAAAGCATAAATCATCATCATTCTTGACGTTGATACAGGCTTCTTTCCGCTTTATCTGAGGAGGCAGCTCAATGTACGATGATCCGAGTTGGGGAGTAAATTTGTTGATGTTGATTCCCAGATTGATAATTTTCTTCAATGCCCATCCGCTGTCACGCTCCTGGAATTCCTCCAGCTCAGTCAAAATCGGCGCCGTAACCTTTCCATCGAACCATACATTCAAATCAGTATCCTTGTAGATGGGCGAGTTTGAGGTAGTAAAGTACTTGTACTCCCTAAGTACACTATCTCCCTTCACCAACTCAAACTCCCCACAGAAAACCGAATTGACCTTGATCGCCGTATCTTTCTTGAGAGCGTTCTGAATACGCCGGCTGAACAACGCTTTACAATCAGTCAAGAAGGCCGCAGGATCCTTGTGCTTCAAGTTTGTGATTACTCCAGTTCGAATTCGGGACTGGAACGCAGATTCTGAATCATTCCAATGAACACGATGATAAGCCGTCTCCCTCCTCGATGCAAGCCCAGCCCCTTTCTTCTGAAGTGCCCTAAACTGATTGCGAAACGATTTCAGATTCCTCAAGCAAGCTTCCAGATGTTGCTTCTCCCCAAAGGTCTCAGATTTCCTCAAAGCTTTATTCAAACGTCTTATCCCCTTCTGACATTCCCAAAGCCCTTCTTTTGCGGTGTTCTCATCATATGTAGATGTTTGAAAGCCCAGAAGAGTGGCTATATGCTTAACCAAGTCAGCAAACAGCGACATTCTTCCACTACTAGAAAAATAATAACAACTCAAATTGACTATGAAAATACGTCTACACTCGAGCGCAGTCAGTGATAGAATGCGATAGATCGAAAGATTTTGAAGTTTGAGCATTCACCCTCCTCAGACGCATGCGCAGATCACCCTTTTATCTCAGATCTATCCTTGTCCACACATGCGCACTCATACACATTGAAACGCATACGTAGATCACTCCTGGATTCTTTCTATGATCTTATATTTGTAGACAGATACACAGTAAAAAAAAATAGAGTGAATATCAACACCTGTTCCCAGGAGGATCACTAAGCTTTTGAGTAAATGATTCAACTCTATAGTTTAGTATATTATAGGACAAGCTGATAAGGAGAAATTCGATAAAATTATCAGACCCCTCTTCAAAAATAAGACCAAGCCTAAACGTCCAAAGTCGAGTGTGGAGCCTGAAGCTTGGAGCAGACATAGTGGGGATGAGGAGTTCAATATTTTAGATGAATGGACAGATCCGAATATCTTGGTGGATAGACTGAGATATTTAATGGAATCACATAAGAACAACAACGAGATCGCCTTTATTCTTACTGAACTTGAAAATGTTGGTATAATATCTAAAAATAAATGATGTCAAAATTATCCGTCTTTTATTTAACATGCGACATGATCATTAGCTATTATGAGAGATCACTATGCAACGAAACACCCTCGTAGTCGTAGTATAATAAAATCATAAACTTTTCTTAAATCTTTTTTATTATGGATATCTATACATCACAGAACCATTCATATCACCATAATTTATACATTCGCATTTCTCGAATAATTTTTCTGATTCAATATTGGAGCAAAAAGCTGAAAATTGATTATGCTTCTTGATGTGCAGTATCAGTTTGGATGCGAATCCTCTTCTACGATACTCCATTATGGTGTAAATAAAATTGAGAGTTTTAGGTCTAGTATGTTCGCCCAATGGGTCAAAGTTCATATGAGACATCAGCGTAGAAAGTATATAACACGATATATCCTGATCTTCGTACCACTGATTCATCAAAATATCTGTCATAACGTTATCATCTTTCACATTCAATTGCCCAATTTTCTTGGCAGCTTTTGATCCATAAAAGAATTTTATATTCTCCATTGCCAATCTGTGTATGTCTGTAAAAGATAATTGACTAAAAAGGTGCGATGTTTACTCACTGACTATCTTAAGCTGACTGTCATTTTTTACAATAATAATCACTCCAAGAGTCACAAAAATGAAAAACGAGGTAGCGACATTTCTTGCTGACCCGCCCTGTATAGCAGAAATATTTTTTAGTGTGGGATATTGAATATTAGGTCTAGGACTAAAAACAGCTCTTGTTTCAGCTTGAACAGCTGTTTTTTGTGTGATTTCGATAGTTCCTTGTATCTCATATGGAACGATGAGAGAATCAATAATAATAGGATTATTTCCTTTATTATCCGTTAATTTTAGTCTATAACTCAGCTGATTTAATCATCTTTCTAGGCTTTGAAAGAATATGATTTTCTGTATACGCCAAATATAGAACAACCAAGATAACGGTATCCTGTTTCAACGCTCCAACTTGAACAGCTGTTTGATTTCGGTAGTTCATTGATTTCGTGAAAAAACGATAAGAGAACCCGTGTATGTCCTTTATATACTCACTCGTTAATTGTTGTCTATAGCTCATCTATTGTAAGAGTATCAGATTTTGAAATATTCGGCGGATTCAGTGGCAGATAAAATGTATAATAATGCTTGAATATAATATGCACACATGAAGACTATTTTTTCATATAAGCCTCTCAATGTATAGGGTGAATCAGTCAGTAGTAGGACAGTGGACTGAGTTTTACAAAAGAATCATATTATGTGATGCAAAAAAAGAAATGCTCAATAGATCATATCAATAAGCCAAAAAGAAACAACAAATTGTGTTCTTCTTTGCCAGTAGTAGGACACTTGTTGGAATTTCATGCAAATAAATATCTAGTAACCGGCCATCGACTTTTCACTTTGAAATTTCAGTATAAACATCAGTTTCAAATGATCTTAATGCAAATTAAGGCTAATTATGACACATACAAATCAATATGAATTCATAAATTTAAAAAGAATAATTTTCACTCGCCTTTGAAATATCCTTTGCCTATGTTTAATACACTATGTTAAAAACAGTCACGCACATCACTAAATTGGAGCGCTATTATAATTTCATTAGTACCAACTGCTCAATCGAAAAATGTCTAGAATGGCGTGGTAACATTGGTACTACAGATTTCTCTTTATTTGGAGGTAATATGTTATTTCCAGGCAAACTTGAGAAAAACTATGTTTCTATTTCAATAGAGTGATCCTTCATCAGGCTATTACTTCAAGGAATGATCTTTGATTCTCGTTTTCGCGATAGAGGGTGTTGAAGTTGATCAGTAGGTTTTATTACTGGTTAAAATCGAGAATGATTCATCTAATAGACATCGTCAGGGTGGGAGTTTGAATTTTAGGTTTTTCATTAGTTATTCCTTGAAAGACATTAACCTGAAATGTACGTTGGTCAATCGTTAGCAAATTATACCAATCGGCAACCTGCAGGGCTGCTATAATGTTGCTTGATACAGCGAAACTGAAATATTTTGTAAATAAAAGTGATATTCGTAGAATAAAATTGTAGACCTAAAAGGCCAAAACCCGAAGGATACGGGATGGACTTTATCGTGCAGAGTGAATGAAAGCACTCAAGTATGCTGCATGAGTTAAATCATACGAGCATTCTGTGTGAGTTATATACTACGCGTTTTCTATGACTACAGCAAAACTCTTCAGCTTACTGATTTTAACTAATGTAATTGCTTGAGATATTGAAGATGACATACGCAATGATGTAATTACCTCAATTTTAAACGAGAGCACATTAGGCACATCGGAAACGCTATGAATCTAACTCTCCATGGAAATTGGATAATATATAGGGTGATCCATTAGAAAAAAACGTTACAGCATCTTAACTCGAACGTATAGACCACCCAGTATATTTACTTTTTCTCATCATTATTACAGTGTACTTCATCAACGTTACAGCATCTTAACTCGAACGTATAGACCACTCAGTATATTTACTTTTTCTCATCATTATTACAGTGTACTTCATCTGGAAATTGTTGCAACATCTTAGCTCAAACCTAGATCATCCTGTATATTGGAAATGGAAAAATCTATATGTTTTAGGAGATTCTTGTACTTATGAAAGCGCAGCTTTTACTTTTTTCTATTATTTTTTTGTTTTTAGTATCTTTAATGAAATGTCGAAAATGGACATTGTGCGCGATCAATAACTCAACACAAATGAGGTAGAAATTTGTGAAACATGGAAATCCTAACATTATCAACAAGTATGGAAAAGCGCAGATAGAAAATTGTCCAATAAATTTTAGAGCAGTACTTTTGAATGATTTAAAAATATTCAGGAAAATCTGTAAATGAAATTATTCTTAATTGCATCCTCTCATGGCTCAACGGCGCATTTTCGTATAGAGGTAATTTGATTTCAATCAGTCTATTTCGGTGTCTAGTTCACCCCGGTGCAATGTTGTTCTGGGAACACCTTGTATAATATGTTTCTTTGTTAGTGGTATATCGCGATATTGCACTATCGTTATTCTTCATATGGTTTTGGAAATTAATTGAAAAACATATCTAACCTTATAGTTCCGCCTTCAAATTCATAAATATAGGTACATGGAAGTTGTAATAATATCTGTGTTATAAAGCTTCAAATTGGTAAGTACCTACTTATTATACTTATATTGATTATGGAGATTTCCTAATAATCCGGTTGAATACCGTACGCATTTTGATGCTGTTTTTTTTAATGTTTCTCTGTGATGTTTAGAAAATGTTCATTATTCTTTCCAGAAAAAGGGTACAATATGTCAATTATTCTCGCTCATGGCTATGTTAATTGATTATGAAGAGGGGATTTTTCAGGAAGCGGATTCGAATAATATGATAATGATTTTGATGCTATTTGGAAATATTCGCAAACGATTCACTGTTGCATTTCAATTAACAGTGCTACTCCTGAAATGCATGGAGTAAGTAACAAAGCCTACACAGAACAGAAAGGAAGGAATGATGATTATAATATGGTCGTGAGCATCAGCGAAGAAGTTGTTTCGGAATTATTTTGAGAATTTCGCGCAACTCTCAAAACCAAATAAAATTGCTCTTAACATTCATACTGCGTGTACAAATGGATGCTACTATAATGCCGCTAATAGCAACAACGGTATCTGAATACAACATGTACGAATACAACAGGCTACAAATATTATCGGGAATGAGTAGGCAGGTATATTTAATCTCAGATCTTCCTTATGCTTAAAATAGATGATGTATGTTAGAAGTGACATTGAAATAAATATAAATATTTAATCGAATTATCGAATGGTTCCTATATAGACATATAGGGGCTAACATTTAAAGTGTATTGAAGTGGTGTACTTGATTTTTTACAATTTTGATTGGATATAAATATGTAGCCTGGGAATATTATGTATTGATGTGTCGAAAACTGAGCAAAAAACACTTTGTACAGAGATAATTGAATAGTCTTGAGAGAGAAAATGTTGAGGAACTTTATTTCTAAATTTCAAGATCTTGTTCAATAATATATTAAAGCTAAGTCACTCAGCTCTTAGCCGCAAATCTGTAGAAATTATGCTCGAAAAAGATGTACAGGTATAGAGGTGTAAAGTCCGAAGAAAATGGTACAGCGAGATGAGCTCTCCTAAAAATACATATAGAGTCAGATAAGTACTTAAGAATCTCATTGTTATCATTGTGAGAAGAAAAACATAAAATTCAATATGTCACAATGAATTGACTGAGGTAAACTTATCTTAGAGAACATTATGCATTATGAATGGCTTCTAAAATCCGCTCAAAATAGATGAATAGGTATACATCAGGGTGTAAAGTTCAATGGAAATGGTGCAGCAAAAAGAGCACTCATGAAAAAAATATAACCGAAAGCTGTATTACACAGAAGTGAATACAGTTTGTGGAAGCTGGGCGTATGAGTGAAAAACTCATTTGTTTTTTAAACTTAAACACCTTTTTTGGTCCTTGTTCATATGAACTTGTTTTCTTTCGACTCTTCAAGTTATATCAATCACAAAAACTCACCCTTTTTTTCAAGACGGTAAATAGACACAAGCACAACAATTGAGATTTCCCATTAAACTCGAGGAGAGGAAAAAAAAACATTAAGAAAGGCATGGCAATGTAACAACAAACACACGATTTTAAGTTAAAAAAGCTATGCTATTTCTGACTCAAACGGCCATCAAGTTCTTTTCCGTGCAGTTGAAGACAATACAGACCTTCTGGTAGGTCTGGTTATTGGGAGTACGTGGGTCCTTCGTGATGACATTATTTGAGTCAAAATCCCCCTTTGTGTGTGCGTCACACCTCATCGTAATGAATTCAATAATAATGACTTTGTTTTTACCGAATGATTTAATACCTAATTGAATCGTGATACACGATCGTGATGAATTTAATAATAATTACTTTATTTACCAAACCGAATGATTTCATTGATTATCATACATAGGTACTCAAATAAATCCAGTTTTGTCATAATGAATATGAAAGAGGTTGTGTATAGACATCCGACAATCCATCAGTTGAACGATAATTTCTGGTACCTGAATACTATACAGGGTGTTCATCTGCTTTGTATGTGGCCAAACGTCAAGAGTAGATTTTTCAAGTGATTTCAAGTCGATAAGTTCAGTTAACACATGTTTACACCAACCTTCAGTTGACTAACCTTACCAACTTTTGTTTTGATTTGATTATTTTTTGAGGTTAGGCTGTGGAACTCCACTTGAATTCGTAAATTAAGGATAAAACCTTTCAGTAGGATTGGAAATTAGCTAAAATTGGATGGAATATTGTTATGAAGACTCATGAAATAACTACCACTTGCACTCAAGTCAAGACAATGCTATACAAAAGTAGACCAAAGTGTTTACATTGTCTTGGTCATCATACTATCTTAGTCTGCTACGTAACAAATTTCGGTAACAAGCTGGTAACTTTACCAAGTGTAAAGTTTATACCACACTGACCAAGAGTATTTATTTAAAATACAGTCATTAGTCACCAAGACACGGTATAAACGTCATAACACTGCCAAATTTCAGCGTAATCGGCTGAAGATTCATTGAGATATTTTCAAAAAAAGAATATTTGTCAAAGACAGTTTGACACTGTGTATCTTGAAAATGAAACATTGTCATATCATATTTTTCTCATCAATCACTAAAATGATTGCCCCTTGGAGTTTGGTCACATATTTGAATAACACCCTGTATAGTACTTTTCTCAACTTGGAACATTTTTCATCGAATACATCAATTATTCAAAATACCTCCTTCCTTTCAGATTCTTTTCATTCGAATTGATTATAAAAAGCACGGGGCGTTTTGGAATCTCAGTTTCACGATTATAGTTCTTCTGAAAAAATGATTGGAGGAAATGGTAAGTTATTTTCATTGAAATCTCATAAGTGATAATAATTGGGGATTATTTTCAGAAATGATATCAGAAGCAGTAGTGAGGACAATTTTACCTGAAAACTTAAGAGTTAGTATTTGAAGTGATCTAATTTTATGTGATTCTTGAATCTTGAATATGTTTTAGCAAATGGACATTATCATGATTATAGGGGAGGACGCCCGTGATTTTATGCCAACAGATGCAGTGGAGTTTGGGGTTTGTGGTGGACACCGACTATTTTATAAAATATTAATGGATTTCCTGATGGTGTTTTCAGTGATTTAGGTAAATAATTTAGAAAAATATCTTTGATTTACTAAATAATTATTTTTTTTGTTACAGATACTTTGTTCTATAGATGAAAATAAAAATTGTTAGTTGGTAAGGTTTTTTTTTTCACTTTCAATCATCATTCATTCTGTAGAGGAAATGTTCATGGTGTGGTTCAACGGACTTGAAGCAACATTGATTTTAATTTGATGAAGCATTAATGATCAGATATCAGTAGTTGGGAATATTTCTGCATAGTGTTAGTAGCTTGTGTTCAGTGGCTGTTTGTGTTTTCAGTGGTCTGTTGTGAATCTAAAGCAAGTTGACTAAATTGGGTGAGTTAATTTATCTTATCTAAATGTTGTTGGAATCATTTCTACATAATTAATTGGAAATTAGAGGTGTTTTATAATATGTGGTTGGCGTCTCAAAAAGTTTCCATAGTTCATAGATGGCTTGTCTCCTTAGTGGCACCGCGTGAAATCATCTGTCGTTAAAACGAATATCACTTTCGAAGATTACGTCAAATGTCTGGAAACTCATGAGCAGAAAACAGTTTCACAAAATTCCATCAGAGCACAAAAATATACTCTATTTTCAACCACACAACAGAAGATAGCGTTGAGCGCAAATGATGATAAACGCTACTTGATTCCTGGTACTAATGAAACTCTCCCATTGGGACATTATTCTATTCCATCAACAAGTATGTTGGATAATGATGCAATAGAAATAAATTAGTTTGAATGTATATATTATGTAAAGAAATAAATTATTTGAAATTTATGCTTTGCGCTCCCCTCCCACCCTCCCTCACCACGAATCTAAGAATGAGTTAGATCAAGAAATATATCTATCACAAATTAATTATTAATCAAGTGGTTGCAGTAGGCCTCCTGGGGAAGCTTCCCACTTTCAAAAAAGAAGCAACGCGCCATAGCTCTACCTCCTGGTGGTGTGGAAATGGGCTGTGATTTTTCTATACTCCCAATAATCCTGCTAGTATGATAGTTTCCATTGGTTTCTGTTTCAATGATGAATTGATTTCGCAAGCTATTTATCCAACTTGTATTATATAGATGTGATAGATTTTTTGGTAAACTGAAAAGTAGAGGTGTTTCGTTTCCATTTCCACCCCTCTCCTACCCTCTTGTCTGAATAATAGAAATTCCAAACAAAAGCTTACGAATGAATTTTTGGAAGATTTCTTCCTTGAAACAGATTTGAAATAGCTTCCTGATCAGTTTGATTTTGTAGCATCCATTTTCACCCCTCTCCTACCCTCTTGTCCTAACACTAACTTGCTGAACAGAATGAACTACGTGCGATCATAGACAAACACCTGAAATCACGATTTGGAATTATTACGTAAATATCAATGCGATCATGGAGGTCTGGAGCACTTGTTATTGAACTGCATAGTGGCCATGGTATTATGTTAATCGATGATCGAGCGTGATAAACAAACACACCTAGCAAATTATTATTGAATTCATTACACTGATGAGATCATGGCATAGGAAACGTAAACAGGGTGATTTCTGGACCAAAGACTGGCAACGAAAAATGTTACCGAAATTTAGGAACCAGGCACCCTAGATACATCCTAAGTTATGCATGACGTCGGGGTTCTTCAGTTCACACACCAGGAGCTCTGCAACGTCTTCAACTGCACTTGGAGGAACTCGATGACCGTTTGGGCCAGATTGAGCATAGAGCGTTCTGGGTCCACTACTCTCCTAAATCGCGATATGCGTTATCGTTTATGTACAAATTCTCTTCTAGTCTTGAAACTACGTAACTACACTTTTTACCTACAGTTGTTGATTGAATCGATCACATCAGTTTGATTTCACAGCATGTTTTCTTTTGCTGAGTGCCAGTGTTGTGAAAAATGTGTATGTTAAAATGCTGGATTTCTGCTTCTCAGATTGATCCCAGGTATTTATATAGTCTTACTCGAAATGCATTGTATACGAGATGGTGTTTTTTTGGAATGAGTATTAATTTTCATTACATCAATATGATACACAGCCTAAGGTCCCCATGATATCAGAATTCTTATAATCAACGAGGAATTTCATCCACTGAATAAAAAGTGAGAGAGAAATCAAGTATACAACAATTTAAATGATTATTGTCATGTTATGATTGTGCCTTTCGCACAGAGGCGTCGCCAGAATTGCTACAGTGCCGAAAAAGGGGTATAATCCTCCAAATTTCATTTTGATATCTAGATTTTATTTGTGTCATTCGATAATTCGATCAAATATTTGCATCTACTTCAATGCCGCCCAGTATATAGGGAAGTTAGATAATGGATATTTGTCTATAAGTCAAGGCCTATTATTTCTCTAACATTCCTTTACATTCCTCCGAGAGGTCGAACCTATAGTGACCGTCCATAACCTTCAACGTCCCTAAGCCTTATGAGTTTTGTGCTATAGTGTTATTTGATATATGCTAACTGAGCGTCCCGTAGGGACATACGTTACACATATATTAAACGTTAATATGTTCGCTGGGTCCGCCTGTCAGTTCTTGCCTCCCCTGTATATATTTTTATTGCTATCCAAACACCCTGTATAATGATCGGAATCGTCAACTAGCGACAACTGTCACACTTTTGCTGAGTCCAACTTTCACTTGTTGCCACGAGTGCCCTATTGCTATTATTGCTGTATATCGAACGGATACTATATCATACGTATGTTTGCTACCCCGTGAGACGCCCTATTTCTTATCGCTATTGCTAACTCAGACCAGGATATATCATGTTATTGAACGAGTTTTGATAAAGAGTTGTTCGACATATTTCCATCACATAACTGAACGTTTACACACACACACACACACACACACACACACACACACACACACACACACACACACACACACACACACACACACATTTCAAATGATATCTCATAAACCTTGAGACTTTGCATATGGACGAACCATTATTTTCGAAGTGCCCGTTAAAAATCCTTCTCTTAGAGTACCTGCACCCCCTCTTCAACCCTCTGATACCTTAAAGTATTACTGCGGATCACCCTGTATATATTTATCGACTAATATACAACTCAAACACCCTATATATTAGATTGAATCATTAGCTAGCGGGTAGCCTATATGCTGGTCACCTAGTCACGTGTCATCAATCCTTTGTCATCGGTCACACGTCAGCTGCCTAATCTCTCAAAAGTGGGTAGGTCGCCCTGTATATTTTTTGTCTGTTATCCATCTCAAACGCCCTGTATATATCATTAGCTAGCGGGTAGCCTATATGCTGGTAGTCTACTCGTCGGGGGGGGTATAACGCTTTTTTGGTTTCACCCTGTATATTTTTTCCTAATCATCATTCAACTCAAACACCCTGTATATAGCCATTATTGATTGAAAAATGTAACGAAATGCGCGCCGTTATCTCTAGAACGGATCTCTCGCGTCGCTCGTTGGATGACCTTGAAAGGAACCAAAATCTGCAGAATGAACCTTAAAATTTCTTATGGAGATTTACATGGGAAAAGTGACGTTTTGATTCCCGTTCTCTTGTAGCTCCTTTACTCGTACTAGAATCAAGCAAACCTCTTATGGATTGTGCTCTTAAGAACATGTTGAGGACTCTTTTTGAACATTCATTTTGATAACATTCGGTCTTGAAATCGCATGTTCAAATGAGATCTTTCAGTGTAGCAACGTAAGTGGAAATTGATTCTCCTTGTGATTGAATTCTTGAGAAGAATCTATGTTGTTCGGTTAGTACATTCCGTCTGGGTGCAAGATGATTTCTCAGAAGGTTATGAGTTCTGTGTAACTTTTCGTAGCTGGAAGTTCTGGAGATGTCAAACTGGATATAAGTTTATAGTGTCTGCTACCTAAGCAATTCATTAGAACCATTACTTTAGCATCATTCGTTTCTTAATCTTGTTTATCGAGTCTTTTCAGTTTGAAGAGATTTTCTAATCTTTGACAATAACTATCAAAATTTTCACAATTTTCGTCGAAAGGTTCGAAAGTAAGTATTTGCCATTGAAGAATATCTTTCACTGTGGATGGTTCATTTTGCTGTTCTTGAAGTGGATTTACTAAACCACTGAGAGCTGTTATTAGGAGTGCGAGGTCTTGAGCCATATTTGAAATTATCAATGTTTTATTTTCGAAGACTGCGATGATACTGGTATTGTCTGCTATGTTATTGAGGTATTATACTCATGTTTTCTTCATCCTCCTCGCCAAATTATTGTGTATTGAATAATCTTTATTTTGAAAATTGAATTATTGACATGACGTATTTATAAACATATTATCACTATCATCTGTCATGAAACAGGAGAATGAATCCTCACTAACAGGATAATTATAATATATAACACCCACCAATAGCACTATGTATAAGTTGCGATTGCGGAAGGGCAGTGGCTCCACCATTGATTCTGACTGGTGTGAACTAGATCCTTCCCCCCCACTACACCATGATACAAATATTATGAAGGATGATGCGGAATTCAGAATAGTCGATTGGGTAACTTACTACACAGCAGTGTGTGCATCATTGTTGCTGTTCAACCTCATTGTTACAACATGTCTAAAGATTGTCCTAACTGTTTATTGACCGAACTCGTGAATAAACACCGAAACCGTAATAAAAAATTGTACGATTTTACCGAAGAAGAGCTCGAGAATCTTCCACTACATTATCTTATCGAAAAAAAGGAGGTCCGATGGAACTTCTTTCTGCATGGGACAAACTGCCATCAAAATATACAGAGAATTTCGAACTCCGTATCCAGGTACCATGCTTTGTCCACTTCAATCGCCCTGAATGGAGAGATCATGTAGACGGCCTTCCTCAAGCACAATCAAGCTGTCATGTTTGTATATGGGGCCTCGAGCGATGTGGATAATATCAATATTTTTATTTCATATGTCACAAATATAACATATTATAATCCATAATTACAATATACAAATGAAAATCACATCAAAACTATTGGTCAGAGTCTTCCTCGTCAATTGAATCTTGAGCTATTTCCAAGAACTCATCTAAAGTTCCAGTGATAGCTCCTGGTGTTATAAGCAAATGACCCCATGCCAAAGTTTTCACATCGAAAGAAATTTTATAGCGCTTATCATCAGCAGATGACAAAGCGACTTTATTCCTTAATTCCGTATGAATGGTGTGGAGAGAAGAAGTGAACATATACATCTTACATAATATTGTTTCACCATTTTCTACAATATTGACATAGTCTGAAAACGGAATTTGGTTTTTCACCACGTTTTTTGAGACACCTTCGTCTTTTTTCATCACATCGCCTGCTTTAACACAGTAAGCTTCCGCACCAGTACCATAAAAAGATTTAATAAGTCTTGAGGCATATTCGTCTTTCATGCGTCCTATAACAGATTTTGATCTGGGGATTTGGTGTATATGGTCTGTGGGATAATTCGACGTATCGAAAAATTGGATATTTTCTTTCATATCATCATAGAAATATCCTGTGAATATTTCTAGACTCAGTGAATCCGTATCGGTGTAGCATAATGTTGCTTCATCACCATATTTTGCTTTGATGTATCCATAGAAAAAATCGTAAATGATGGTTTTCGAAATATCCAATACCAAAAATCCAACATACATCGGTTTATCATAACAAACACTAGTCTCATTTCCAACAGGATTGCAACCAAGTTCCCACTGAATTCTGTGCTGTATTTGAAATGTGGAATGGCTATCAGAGCTCTTGCTCCCAGCGAGATATTTTCATTTTCCCAGCGTGAACGAAGTTTCAAGTCAATTCTTTTGTCGACATTTTCCATGGTTTTGCCAAATATTAAATTTATTGATAATTTGGGAAGTTCTTGTTCAAATTCGTTTAGTGCGGAATTTCGAAGATGCGTGTTCAGGTCAATATAAGGCCTCAACCACGCCGATTGGGAGAATCCCGAGATTCTATGGATTTTCGTTAGTTTCAAACCATATTTCAAACACTGCTTCAAATTTCGATAATGAATAACGTATTTGCATTTGTTTCGTGAATTAGAGATTAGTTTGGCGCTCTTACACTTTGGCGGGATCATTTGTTCTGGGCAAAATGGTAAATCGTTGTGATCATGGTGTAGGCTGGCTGGATATTTCAAGTCCACTTCTGAAACGTATCCTATTGATGCGTCGTCCCCAATCGCGTGACAGTCAGAATTTTCGATATCCTTAGACTCAACCCACTCAAAATCTCCTGTTGGAAGATAACTTGCCATACTTGCTCTATATGAATTTGTTGCATCCAAATACATGATGTATGATGTTGGTTTCTGAGGATCAAAGGTTGGTAGAAATTTGATATTGGCCACAGCTCTTCTCTTGCTACATTGTGCCACCTCTCCTCGAATACCCTTCTTGGAAAAATGAATTATATCTATATCAGTCAAGAGCTGAAGTTCTATTTGTGTATAACGTAACATGGCATCCCAGCTCAGCGCAGGCGCTGTCAGATGGTGGGCAGGATCTCTTCTGAAATTCTCAAACACGTCTGCTGGCAGCAGACAATCGGATTTTGAATATTCATCGGCATAATCTCCCAATGTTTTACATTCGAAGGTATTCCACACATCTTTAGCTCTATTATAATACATGTCTGAAAGTGATTTGCCATTTAAATCATTATGGAACTTCTCATTCGACGGTAGCTGGGTTTTCTCTAATTTTTCCAAGGAGTCCACATAGTTGTAAGGAAAAATTCCTTTTTGTCTTATTAGATCAAATTGTCTGCTATCTTGGAAGTATTTTCGAACCTCGTTCCACTGTTGCACCTCCAAATTTTTGCTGAGTTTATCGAGAGATTTTGGTAAATATCGAGAAGAGTCTACAAATCTCAACTGAATATATTCATCAAATGCTCTTGACACTTCAGATTTATCAACCAATATTGACTTTGAGAACGAAATATACCTTTCTTTAGTTTGGGTCATCAATGATATTTTTCCTTTTTTTCGTTGCTAATTTCTTGATGAAAAGTGAGAGTCATAATTTGTGAGCTTGTGAAAGAATACAGGAATAGTTTTCGAGGTCTTGTAGTTCAAATTACAAATACTATGGGCAGCTGCACAAAATTTTCCTGTGTAGTGGTAGTGATCACGAACTTTGATATCTGTTGGCTTGAACGGCTTCTTACATATATAGCACGTGGTGCTATTTTGGAAAGTTTGCTGCTCTATCTCAGTAAGTGGATGCATTTCACGAACGTCCTTCATGTGATTAGTGTATAAATCTTGAACGGTTCCATCCAATTTTCTCACAAAAACGCCGGCAGCATCAGCACCGCGATGAAGTACCGACCTTGAATAACGGTCATCAAAATTACACTCCACATGGAACGCGAACGAATATGGTTCGTGTTCACATACTTCAACTGAAAATGATTGATCGTCACAGGGTTCATTGTGTTGAATTGCTCTGAGTAAACTTTCGAAGTCAGCATAAATCACAAACGGTGGTGACAGTTGTTTTTTAAAGTAAGTGAATTTGAGGATGTTTTCAGGCACTTTTCAGGCACTGACGCAGCATTGATGGACCATGCGAAGCAGGCTCTGTCATTATTTTGAATATTTCAAATCGCATGTTTGGATTCTATAGCTCTGGGCAGCTTGATGTATGAAAAGAACGAAATTGATGAGAATTTATCAATATTCACATCCAATAACATGGCATGTTTCAATATCCACCCAGAATCCCGTTCTTGAAACTCTGACGCCTTCACAATCATTTTTTCCTTGAAGTCATCATATTCGTGCTCAATGTTTGATAATTTCGTCAGGGTTTTATTTCTGGTGCTGAAGGACTTAATATCAGATAGTTCCTTCTCTGGTATGACATACAATCCAAAAAGTTCCAAATTCATCTTCAAGCTATGATGAGTCCCCAAATATTCGGTCAGAATTGCCAGAACTTTTGGTTTCACTTCCTGCAAAAATTCGTGAGGATCGGTGAGGGGGTTTGTCACTGGAAAATCGATAGGTGCGAGCGAGTACAACAGGCTAATGGGGATATATCGACTCCATCGTTGTGCAAACTGTATCTTTCTATACTATCATTCCACATGGACAATATTGAAGCAGACGAGATCACATTGACCTTATTAGACGACTTCCAAGCTAGTATATCGCTCACAGCTTGCAGGTCACGAAACTCTGACTTCGACTATGTTTACATTGTAACTCTACAGTCTAGCATCTGACATGCATACAGTTGAAGCATATACGATTGCTGTGACCGTATAAGAGGACATTGAAGGGTTTATAACGAGTTCAATAGGCAAATGAAGATTTATCGACATCATCGTTGTGCACACTATATCTCTCTATCCTATCATCTTACCTTGACAGTATTGAGTAGACAAGTTCGCATTGACCATATGAGACGACTCCCAAGCGGGTATAACTCACACAGCTTGCAGATTATGAAACTCCGACTTCGATTATGTTTACACTGAAACTCTGCCGTCCAGCATCTGACATGCATACAATTGAAGCAGATATGATTGCAGTGACCGTATAAAACGACTTTGAAGGGAATATAACGGGTACAATAGGCGAATGAAGATACAGCGACTTCATCATGGTGCACACTATATCTCTTTATCCAATCATCTTACATGGACACTATTGAAGCAGACAAGTTCACATTGACCATATCAGATGACTCCCAAGCTGGTACAACGCACACAGCTTGCAGAACAAGAAACCCCGACTTTGAGTATGTTTACACTGTAACTCTGCAGTATAACATCTAACATGCATACAGTTGAAGCAGATACGACTACAGTGACCATATGAGACGACTTTGAAGGGTATATAGCGAGTACAACAGGCTAATGGGGATATATCGACCTAGGTTGTTGTGCACACTGTATCTCTCTATCATATCATCTCACATGGACACTATTGAAGCAGACAAGTTCGCAATGACCATATAAGACGACTTCCAAGCGGGTATAACGCACACACTTTGCAGAACAAGACACCATGACTCCGACTATGTTCACACTGTAACTCTGCAGTCTTGCATCTGACATGCATACAGTTGAAGCAGATACGATTGCAGTGATCGTATGAGACGACTCTGAAGGGAATATAACGAGAACAATAGGCGAATGGAGATACATCGACTTCATCGTTGTGCACACTGTTTCTCTTTATCATATCATCTCACATGGACACTATCGAAGCAGACAAGTTCGCATTGACCATAGAAGACGACTTCCAAGCAGGTATAACGCACACAGCTTGCAGAACAAAAAACTCCGACTTTGACTATGTTTACATTGTATTTCTGCAGTCTACCATGTGACATGCATGACGTTGAAGCAGATACGATAGCAGTGACCGTATGAGACGACTCTGAAGGGTATATAACGAGTACAACAGACGAATGGGGATACATCGACTTCATCGTTGTGCACACTATATCTCTCTATCCTATCATCTCACATGGACAATATCGAAGCAGACGAGTTCACATTGACCATATTAGACGGCTTTCAAGCTAATATAACGCACACAGCTTGCAGGTCAAGAAACTTCAACTTCGACTATGTTTACTCTGTAACTCTGCAGTCTAGCATCTGACATTCATACAGTTGAACCATATACTATTGCAGTGTTCGTATAAGACGACATTGAAGGGTATATAATGAGTACAAAAGACAAATGAAGATACATCGACTTCATTGTTGTGCACACTTTATCTACCTATCCTTTCATCTTGACTTGACACTATTGAGTGGACAAGTTTGCATTGACCATATAAGACGACTTCCAAGCGGGTATAACTCACACAGCTTGCAGAGTGAGGAACTCCGACTTTGACTATATTTACACTGTACCTCTGCAGTTCAGCATCTGACATTCATACAATTGAAGCAGATATGATGGAAGTGACCGTATAAGACGAGTTTGAAGGGTATATAACGAGTACAATAGGCAAATGGGGATACAACGACTTCATCGTCGTACACACTATATCTCTCTATCCTATCATCTCACATGGATACTATTGAAGCAGACGAGTTCGCAATGCTCATATTGTCACAACAAAGTGGTTGATTCTCCACCCTTTGATGCTTGGCTAAATAGTTTGCGAGAGGTTATATTTAAATAGGCACTAATAGTTTCGGGGAAACTGAAAGTACGAGACTATATTCAAAGATAACAATATGTATTGAAGCATGAAACATTATGGGTGGAGTGATGACAAATATGAATAAACAACAATGAATATGAAGACCAAATAACAACTCACATTATAATGACCATTACGACGAGCTCTTGTCAAGTCAAGAGTAGCCCCAGACCAGACTAACTTCGGAACCCTCACATCCAATATTTATATACAACATTTTATTAGATATGCACGTTCCTCATGAGAGTTCCTTGGTCAGTTTTTATAATTCAATGTCAACGGATGATTTAATTTACTTTATGTTCATAAAACCCTCATGGTTCGAAATTACTGATATACCGTATGTTCTACTCGTGACATGATCCCTCTCTCCGAGAAAACTGGACCCCAGTTTTGAAATTACTACCTAACTTAAATATATCGAGAACATTTAAAATTCATTTACATAAACAAAAAATTTCAGAAAAAAAAATATCCACAAACATTCAAAATTTAGTGTCTACAATGCACACTCACACCTTTATTAAGTCCGGCACTGGCTATTCAACAAAAGCATTTCAATCAGACTCTTCTCGGTGAGACTCCTGGCAGCTTGGGGGTAGGGAATGACGATTGGACATGGGAATTTCGGCAGGATCCTTTTGGGCTCGAAGGTATCCTTGTCCTGAGCATCGGGATGAAATCTTTTGGGCTTTAAGACTGTCATTCGAGGTAGTTGGCAGCTGAACAAAAGGAACTGCTGGGTTCTTGGGGTAGCGAATGACGACTGATGGGCATCCTTCAATCGTCGTGGGAATTTTGGCGGGATCCTTTTTGGGCTCGGGAATGAGACTCGAGGAAAGAAGCTTAGGCGCCTCCACCATGTCACGATCCTGGTCTTCCTGATGGGATAAGGCCACTGGATCATCTTTGAGGGTAGCTCAGATAGGGTAGATCATATCAACTCAGACACTGATAGTTTGAGAGGTATGAGAAGTAGTAAAAACCATGTTAAAACCACAAATACATTCATTACATCATTGATATAAAAGAGGAATCATCCAAATGCGATACAAAACAATTAAGTGGTACTTACAATTTAGATAGGGCCATTTCGAAGAGGGTTGTCTGGTAGGATGCACAAAGACCTAACTAACTCGTTAACGCGACGACCGACTGTGCAAACCCCTAGATTCCACGACCGACGGTAACTACCCGCTAATCAAGTATCCACTATCAGTTATCAACATAAATAAAAAACAAAGTTCAGAGATAAGCTCTAAACTCTGTGAGTCTGGTCCGGTGCTTTATATCATGTCTTTGAATAAAAATGGAATGATTGTTATCAAACTTCTCAAGCTTAATGGTACCTATTCAAAATATTGAAAAAATTTAGGATTTCTAATTTGAATGACTTTCTTACTTTGTTATCACCCATAATTCATGCTGCTATACTGAATTACTTTCAAATAACCCATTCTACTAGTGCCTTTGTATGAAATATAAAATTGACATAGATCGATTAATGCAAAAAAAATTCATGAGTCCATTATGAGGAATGAGACTCAAGGAAAGAAGCTTAGGCGCCTCCACCATGTCACAATATAATAGGTGGTTATCCACCCATATCCATTTATATCGATTTATAAGGGGTAATGCTTGGCTTAATATTTTGCGAGAGGTAATATTCAAATAGGCACTAATAGTTTGGGGGTAGCTGAAAGTACGAGACTACGTTCAAACATAACAAAATTTATTATAGCATGAAACATTATGGGTAGCGATGACAATTATGAATGAACAATAATGAATATAAAGACCTAATAACAACTTACATTATGATGACCATTACGACGAGCTCTTGTCAAGTCGAGAGTAGCCCCAGACCAGACTAACTTCGGAACCCTCACATCCCATTATTATATATACAACATTTTATTAGATATGCACGTTTCTCATGAGAGTTCCTTGGTCAGATTTTATAATTCAATGTCAACGGATGATTTGATTTACTTTATGTTTATGAAACCCTCATGGTTCGAAATTACTGATATACCATATGTTCTACTCGTGACAATATAAGATGACTTTTGAGCGGGTATAACGCACACAACTCGCAGAACAAGAAACTAAGATTTCGACTTTGTTCACACTGTAACTCTGCAGTCTGGCATCTGACATGCATACAGTTGATGCAGAAATGATTGCAGTGATCGTATAACTAAACTTTGAAGGGTTTATGACGGGTACAATAGGTAAATGAAGATACATCGACTTCAACGTTGTGCACACTATACCTCTCTATCTGATCATCTTACATGGACACTATTGAAGCAGACAAGTTCGCAATGACCATATGAGACGACTTTCAAGCAGGTTCAACGCACACAGCTTGCAGAACAAGAAACCTCGACTCAGACTGTGTTTACACTATAACTCTTCAGTATAACATCTGACATGCATACAGTTGAAGCAGATACGACAACAGTGACCATATGGGACGACTTTGAAGGGTATATAGCGAGTACAACAGGCTTATGGGGATATATCTACTTCATCGTTGTGCACACTATATCTTTCTATATTATCATCTCACATGGACAATATTGAAGCAGACAAGATAACATTGACCTTATAAGACGACTTCCAAGCTGGTATATCGCTCACAGCTTGCAGGTCACGAAACTTTGACTTCGACTATGTTTACATTGTAACTCTGCAGTCTAGCATCTGACATGCATACAGTTGAAGCATATACGATTGCTGTGACCGTATTTAGACGACATCGAAGGGTATATTACGAGTTCAATAGGCGAATGAAGATATATCGACTTCATCGTTGTGCACACTATATCTCTCTATCCTATCATCTTACCTTGACAGTATTGAGTTGACAAGTTTGCATTGACCATATGATACGACTCCCAAGCGGGTATAACTCACACAGCTTGCAGATTATGAAACTCCGACTTTGACTATGATTACACTGAAACTCTGCCGTACAGCATCTGACATGCATACAGTTGAAGCAAATACGATGACAGTGACCGTATAAGACGACTGTGAAAGGTATATATTGAGTACAATAGGCAAATGGGGATACATCGACTTCATCGTTGTGCACATTCTATCTCTCTATCCTATCATCTCACATGGATACTATTGAAGCAGACGAGTTCGCAATGCTCATATGAGATGTTTTCTGAGCGACTATAACGCACACAACTTACAGAACAAGAAACTTCGACTTCGACTATGTTCACACTACAACTCTGCAGTCTAGCATCTGACATGCATACAGTTGATGCAGGAACGATTGCAGTGATAGTATAAGACGACTCTGAAGGGTTTATAACAGAAACAATAGGCAAATGAAGATACATCGACTTCATCGTTGTGCACACTTTACCTCTTCATCCAATCATCTCACATGGACACTATTGAAGCAGACAAGTTCGCAATGACCATATAGGACGACTTTCAAGCAAGTTCAACGCACACAATTTGCAGAATAAGGAAACACGACTTCGACTATGTTTACACTGTAACTCTGCAGTATAACATCTGACATGCAAACAGTTGAAGCAGATTCGACTACTGTGACCATATAAGACGACTTTGAAGGGTATATAGCGAGTACAACAGGCTAATGGGGATATATCGACTTCATCGTTGTGCACACTATATCTTTCTATCCTATCATCTCACATGGACAATATTGAAGCAGACAAGTTCACATTGACCATATCAGACGACTTCGAAGCTGGTATAACGCACACAGCTTACAGGTCAAGCAACTTCAACTTCTGATATGTTCACACTGTAACTCTGCAGTCTAGCATCTGACATGCATTGAGTTGATGTAGGAACGATTGCAGTTATCGTATGAGACAACATTGAAGGTTTCATAACAGGTACAATAGGCAAATAAAGATACATCGACCCCATCTTTGTGCACATTATACCCCTTCATCCAATCATCTCACATGGACACTATTGGGACAGGCAAGTTAGTAGATACATATTAGGAATCCTAAACCAGGCATGACGGCATCAGACAGCCAATCAGAGCACTCCATTTATTCCTCCCTAATCAATCAATCACCCCATGAAGGTAAGCACCCTATGCTTTGATTCATCAATCATTGAGTACTTGAGAACACGTGCACCCAGTCTATCTCACTTATATGCGGGTAAAGCGCGATTCATCACAATGATGCGGGTATAGTATGAGTCATCCGAATAATGCGGGTATAGTATGAGTCATCAGAAGAATGCGGGTATCAGATGTTTGGTTTCGCGAATATGCGGGCAGCAGATGTGCATGCGGGTACCCCTCTACTGAACGATATGAAATCGGGTAAGAGCCAACATACTTTATTTCAGTCTTGAGAGAGCCTCATTCCCCAAGTTTCTCTAGCGGGTTAGGACCGGTGTAATCTAGTTCAGTCTTGAGCTGGTCTCAGTTTATACGTTTCTTCAACACGTTCGAGTTCACTGAGTGATAATGAAGTGCGGTTATTGTGGCAATGAATTTACTTCAACGAGCTCTTTATTCCGGCATGTAGGCAAAAATTGCAGGATTAATCGAGATGTGAATGGATCACCGACCAAGAAGATAAAGCCCAATAGTGTGAACGATCAGCAAGCATCTACTTCGAACAACACATTGTTCAACTATTTCCCTATGCAGGAACCTAATACTCAGGGTGCTGAAAAGCGAAAATGAGTAGATCAACCTGTTGAAAATGATTTGGGGAATGTTATAGTGAAACATCGTTGTGCTCTCAAGAACAGAATAGCCACCTATCGATTTTACAAAGACAAAGCCCTCACCGATCTACACGAATTTCTGCAGGAAGTAGAATCAGAAGTTCTGGCAATTCTGACCGAATATTTGGGGACTCATCATAGCTTGAAGATAAATTTGAAACTTTCTGGATTGTATGTTATACCAGAGAAGGAACTATCTGATATTGAGTCCCTCAACACCAGAAATGAAACCCTGACGAAAACATCAAACATTGAGCATGATTATGATGACTTCAAGGAAGAAATGGTTGTGAAGGCGTCAGAGTTTCAAGAACGGGATTCTAGGTGGATATTGAAGCATGCCATGTTTGTGGATGTGAATATTGATAAATTCTCATCAATTTCGGCCTCTTCATACATCAAGCTGTTCAGAGCTATAGAATCCAAACATGCGGTTTTGAATATTCGAAATAAGGACAGAGCCTGCTTCGCATGGTCCATCAATGCTGCGATTTTTTTGCAGACGATCATTTAATAAGAACGTCATCATATCCACATTACAATACCCTGTTGTATTCCCAAGGACTCGACTTTCCCATGAAATTGAAGGATATTCCAAAGTTCGAGCGACTCAACAATATCTCAGTTAATGTGTTCGGTCTTGAATCGTCTTTTGAGAATGGGAAGATGATAAATGAAATGATTGGCCCTCAACATTTCACTTCGTGTCGTCAAGCAACACACGTTTATTGCTTATAGCCGATAAGGTTGGCAATACACATTATTGTCTCATCAAGGACCTGGGCAAATTAGTGAAAACACAAAAATCGAAAGGCAATGGTGAAATATATATTTGCGATGGATATCTACAATAGTTCGCTATAGTGGAGCAGTTGAGAAGCCATGAGGAAAATGATTGCAATCATATGAGCGCGAAGATTCCCACCACCAATCCAAAAATCAATGAATATGGTGAGTCAGTGCCTGAAAACATCCTCAAATTCACTAACTTTGAGAAACAACTGTCACCACCATTTGTGATTTAAGCTGACTTTGAAAGTTCACTCAAACCAATTCAACACAATGAACCCTGTGACGATAAATCATTTCAGTTAAAGTATGTGAACATGAACCATATTCGTTCGCGTTTCATGTGAAGTGTAATTTTGATGACAGTTATTCAAGGTCGGTACTTTATCGCGGTGCTGATGCTGCCGACGTTTTTGTGGGAAAATTGGATGAAACCGTTCAAGATTCATACACTTATCACATGAAGGACGTTCATGAAATGCATCCACTTAATGAGATAGAGAAGCAAACTTTCCAAAATAGCACCACGTGCCATATATGTGAGAAGCCGTTCAAGCCAACAGATATCAAAGTTCGTGATCACTACCACTCCACAGGAGAATTTCGTGCAGCTGCCCATAGTATTTGTAATTTGAACTACAAGACCTCGAAAACTATTCCTGTATTCTTTCACAACCTCACAAATTATGACTCCCACCTCTTCATCAAGAAATTAGCTACGAAAAGAGATAAAATATCAGTGATAGCCCAAACTGAAGGAAAGTATATTTCGTTCTCAAAGTCAATATTGATTGATAAATCTGAAGTGTCAAGAGCATCTGATGAATATATTCAGTTGAGATTTGTAGACTCCTTTCGATTTTTACCGAAATCTCTCGAATAACCCCACGGTAAGTCCTGCCTGTCGTAGAAGGCGACTAAAAGGACGCCAATAGGTGGAAGATGGTTAACGCCATCGCCCGGTGCGATACCACCACATCAACCATAGGCACTGTGAAATGGGTATACTTACCCGTGTTTCAGTAGCTGGTTGATGTTCCGGCCAACCCAACCCAACCCAATTTCCTTTTCCTTCCACGCCAACCTCCCTTCTTCATTCAGAATACGCGATGATGAGTTCTCCTCAAGTAAAATTATCCGGAAGTAAAATACCTCTCCATTCGGATTTCCGGGCGAGAGGTGCTAGAGGGTGTTCACCATCGGCTGAAAAAGTCCTCAAGATAGACCTATGTAACATCCGAGGTCTAAGTAAGAACATCAACGATGTCCATCGACACCTTCAAATTGAAAAGCCAGACATATTGGCTCTTACTGAGACACAGGTCAATTCATCCACCAATACGACCTATCTGCTCTGTCCTGGGTACGAACTCCACACACGTTTCAGATTCAAGGGAGGTCTCTGCCTCTACTCTAAAACGAATCTCTCATGTCAACGAGAAAAAGCTTTGGAACCAAATAAGTTTGATGTCATGTGGTTCAAACTCGATAGCCAGAAACAGACCAAATACCTTTGTTGTCTCTACTTATCACCAAATGATCCATCCTATGAAGAGCTCTTCGAATTCTTGTCTTTGAAGCTTGACCAAATTCAACAGAACCATCCAGCAGCAGAAATCATCATCATGGGCGATTTCAATGTACACAACACTGCCTGGCTCGTACACTCTAACAGAACGGATGAAGCTGGGCGACAAGCCGAAGCTTTCGCCATCACTCACGGCTTAGAGCAGCTTATCAAAGAACCCACACGAATTCCCGATGCCAATAACCATTCAGCTAACATACTTGACTTATTCCTCACAAATAATTCAGCACCCTACACCATAGATGTACGAGCTCCACTTGGCAATTCTGACCACACACTCATCTCCACAACCTGCCCATTTTTCATTCCATCAACTGCTCCGGCACCCCCACGTCTTATATGGCATTACAATTCAGGAGATTGGGACGGTCTCCGCATGTTTTTTTCCGAGTTTCCTTGGCATAGAGTATGCTTCGACTCTGAGGACCCTTCACAGTGTGCTGCGGAAATATCCGAGATCATCATGCTCGGAATGGACACATACATACCTCATTTTTCGAAAAGATCATCACCTTCGAAACCCTGGTTCAACAAAAACTGTTCTAGAACTGTTGCCTTGAAACAAACAGCCTACCATCGCTGGCGCAAAAACCCTAACCTCGCGACTAGAGCAGAATACGTTGATGCCAGGAATAACTGCAGCCAAACAATAGATGCTTCGAAAGAAACATACAATGCCAAGATAAGATCCAAACTCATAGATTGCCCCAATGGCTCCCGTTCGTTTTGGTCCCTTGCTAAAGCGGTCGGAAGAAATTTCACTAATAGTTCATTTCCACCACTGTCCAAATCCGACGGCACATTAGCAACAACATCGCAGGAGAAAGCAAATATCTTTGCAGAGATGTTCGCAGCAAACTCTACTTTAGATTCCCAAGGAAAACTGCCGCCAGACATTCCACCCGTTGAGAGTCGAATGCCCGAAATCGTCTTCCGTCAACGCACCATCAGACGAATTTTGCTTGATCTCAAAACGAATAAGGCTAACGGTCCTGATGGAATTCCACCCATTATCCTCAAAAAATGTGCACCAGAATTAACACCGATCATCTGCAAGTTGTTCACCATCTCGTACAGGTCGGGTATTTTTCCATCATGCTGGAAGACAGCTAGAGTCCAACCAATTCCCAAAAAAGGGAACAAGAACCTGCCCAACAACTACAGGCCCATTGCCCTGTTATCAGTTATCTCCAAAGTGATGGAGAAAGCCATCAACATTGAGCTCATCAAATATCTGGAGAGCTCAGGAATCATCAATGATAGACAATACGGCTTTCGCCACCGAAGATCTACTGGAGATCTACTTGCCTACGTCACCCATTTATGGCAATCTTCAATAGAAAAACACGGGGAATCTCTAGCTGTCGCGTTGGACATATCGAAAGCATTCGACCGTGTTTGGCACGAAGGACTCCTCCACAAACTACCATCATACGGCTTACCACCTCAGCTATGCCATCTCTTATCGAGTTTTCTTTCAGGCAGATCGCTTCACGTGGTGGTGGATGGTGTATCGTCTGATACCATTGGCATCAATTTCGGCGTTCCACAAGGATCAATTTTGGCACCAACGTTATTCCTGCTTCATATCAATGATCTGTTGGGAGTAACTACTTGCCCCATCCACAGCTTTGCAGATGATAGTACCCTCCATACTGCGTTCTCTTCCAGAATTCCCATTTCTTCCCAGGAAACTAAGAACTCACGGCGCAGGCAGGTCAATGCTGTCAATGAAGATCTTGCTGAAATCACAGCCTGGGGAACAAACAACCTAGTTGAATTCAACGCCACCAAAACTCAAGCCTGCATTTTCTCTAGGAAGGCGGAACTCAGTATGCCCGATATTGTAATGTCTGGCTCCACCATCCCCACCAAGCCCACCATATCCATGCTCGGTATTTCCATCAGCAACACTCTTTCATGGGATAATCATGTCAGATCCATCGCAAAAGCTGCTTCACAAAAACTTGGATTCTTGTTCCGTGCGAAAAGCTACTTTACACCTCAACAGCTTCTCATGATCTACAAAGCGCAGATACGGCCTGTTCTAGAATACTGTTCCCACATATGGGGTTCAGCACCAAAACATACGCTGATGCTCTTAGATTCCATCCAGAGAAGAGCCATTCGCCTGGTGGGTGACGCCACACTCACTCACTCTTTGACATCATTGGAACACCGTAGAAAGGTCGGCGACCTTTCACTTTTCTATCGATACTTCCACGGGAAATGTTCTTCGGAAATCTCTGCTATCATCCCTCCACTAGCAATACCAATCAGACGAACAAGACAAGCCCAGTCAGCACATCCTTTCGTTGTCAACCTCGAAAGATGTCGAACAGCACTTTATCAAGACTCCTTCATCCATAGAACGGCTAGGCTGTGGAATTCATTGCCTGTGGAAGTATTCCCAACAACATATAATCTTCAAAAGTTCAAAAAAAATTCCAATACCTACCTCTTGTCCCTATCCTCCCTAGGAACGCACGATGTTCTTTGAACATTATAGGGATTCCCTTTCGTGCGCTCCAAGCGATAAAAAAAAAAAAAAAAAAAAAAAAAAAACTCAGCAAAAATTTGGAGGTGCAACAGTGTAACGAGGTTCGAGAATACTTCCAAGATAGCAGACAATTTGATCTTATAATGTTTGAGAATTTCAGAAGAGTATGCATGCAGCAATATAAACTGGATCCTGCCCACTATCTGACAGCGCCTGCGCTGAGCTGGGATGCCATGTTACGGTATACACAATAGGACTTCAGCTCTTGACTGATATAGATATGATTCACTTTTTCAAGAAGGGTATTCGGAGAGGGGTGGCACAATGTAGCAAGAGAAGAGCTGTGGCCAATAACAAATTCCTACCAACCTTTGATCACCAGGAACCAACATCATACATGATGTATTTGGATGCAACAAATTCATATGGAGCAAGTATGGCAAGTTATCTTCCATCAGGAGATTTTGAGTGGGTTGAGTCTAAGGATATCGAAAATTTTGACTGTCACGCAATTGGGGACGACGCATCAATAGGATACGTTTTAGAAGTGGACTTGGAATATCCAGCCAGCCTACACCATGATCACAACGATTTACCATTTTGCCCAGAACAAATGATCATGCCAAAGTGTAAGATCGCCAAACTAATCCCTAATTTACGAAACAAATGCAAATACGTTATTCATTATCGAAATTTGAAGCAGTGTTTGAAATATGGTTTGAAACTAACGAAAATCTATAGAATCTTGGAATTCTCCCAATCGGCGTGGTTGAGGCCCTATATTGACCTGAACACGCATCTTCGAAATTCCGCACTAAACGAATTTGAACGAGAAATTTCCAAATTATCAATAAATTCAATATTTGGAATAACCATAGAAAATGTCGACAAAAGAATTGACTTGAAAATTCGTTCACGCTGGAAAAATGAAAATAACTAGCTGGGAGCAAGGGCTCTGATAGCCATTCTACATTTTAAATGCAGCACAGAATTCAGTGAGAACTTGGTTGCAATCTAGTTGGAAAAGACTAGTGTTTGTTATGATAAACCGATGTATGTTGGATTTTCGGTATTGGATATTTCGAAAACTATCATTTACGATTTTTTCTATGGATACATCAAAGCAAAATATGGTGATAAAGCAACATTATGCTACATCGATACGGATTCACTGAGTCTAGGAATATTCACAGGAAATTTTTATGAAGATATGAAAGAAAATATCCAATTTATCGATACGTCAAATTATCCCACAGACAATATACACCGAATCCCCTGATCAAAATCTGTTATAGGACGCATGAAAGACGAATATGCCCCAAGACTCATTGAAACTTTTTATGGTACTGGTGCGAAAGCTTACTGTGTTAAAGCAGGTGATGTGATGAAAAAAGCCAAAGGAGTCACAAAAAACGTGGCAAAAAACCAAATTCAGTTTTCAGACTATGTCAATTTTGTGGAAAATGGTGGAACAATATAACGTAAGATGTATATGTTCACTTCTTCTCTCCACACCATTCATATGTAATTGAGGAATAAAGTCGCTTTGTCATCTGCTGATGATAAGCGCTATGAAATATCTTTTGATGTGAAAACTTTGGCATGGGGTCATTTGCTTATAACACCAGCAGCTATCACTAGAACTCCAGATGAGTTCTTGAAAATAGCTCAAGATTCATTTGACGAGGAAGACTCTGACTAATAGTTTTGATGTGATTTCCATTTGTATATTGTAATTATGGATTATAATATGTTATATTTGTGATATTTGAAATAAAAATCATTATCGAGTGAATTTGTTTTATTACATTCATTCAATACAAAATATTAATATCATTCACATCGCTCGAGGCCCCATTTACAAACATGACAGCTTGATTGTGCTCGAGGAAGGCCGTCTACATGATCTCTCCATTCAGGGCGATTGAAGTGGACAAAGCATGGTAGCTGAATACGGAGTTCGAAATTCTCTGTATATTTTGATGGCAGTTTGTCCAATGCATAAAGAAGTTCCATCGGACCTACATTTTCAATAAGATAATGTAGTTGAAAATTCTGGAGCTCTTCTTTGGCGGAATCGTATAATTTTTTATTTCGGTTTCGGTGTTCATTCACGAGTTCGGTCAATAAACAGTTAGGACAATCTTTAGACATGTTGTAACAATGAGGTTGAACAGCAACAATGATGCACACACTGCTGTGTAGTACGTAACCCAATCGACTATTCTGAATTCCGCATCATCCTTCATGATATATGTATCATGGTGTAGTGGGGGAGAGGGATTTAGTTCACACCAGTCAGAATCAATGTTGGAGTCACAGCATTTTCGCAATCGCAACTTGTACATAGTGCTATTAGTGGGTATGAGTGATGTTGATATTATTTGATATACCTTGTATATAATGGTTGTTATGAAAAAGACGAGTAAATGACATATTTCGAAAGTAAAGCAAGTCCGTCGTTTTACTGAGGAATTATTACGTTTGATTGAGGAATTATTACATTTGGTCCTTCGTACAATTGAATTCAGTCCTGTGGAAGATGTCCAAGGGAGGAGAAGAACAACTTTTATTAAGATCTGGGAAAATAATACCCAAATTATCGGAAAATGTTCATTTGGAAAATGATGACAAATTGATGACAGAAGAAAATGACAAAAAGTCAGTGGGTAGCAGAGCGACAACTCGACGATCTACAAGGAGATTGATTTTAAGAGCTGAACTTGAGGCTATGAAAGAATTGAGCGTGATAGAAGAAAAAGAGATCGAATTAGAGAAGAAGCGACTAGAAAGAAGAAAGGAACGAATAAGGTTAGAGCTAGAATGCAAGAAATCTGAATTAGGGGACGAGCTTGGATCAGACGTTGGATCACTCGCTTCTAGTTCAGTCAGGAAAAACGAGTACGTTCAAGAATGGGTCGAGACATCAGGGGAACCAGTCGAGGAAACCAACGAGACTTCGAAGGAATGTACTTCTAATAAAATAGATTTTTTGGAAAGATTGGTGACTAGGCAATCGATTAATAAAGATTTGCCACCTTTTTCAGGAAATCCAGTAGAATGGCCCAATTCCATAAGTCAGTTCAGAGAGACAACAGAATTGTGCAAGTTCTCTAATCGAGAAAATGCTGGTCGACTACAGAAGGCATTGAGAGGGAAGGCAAGATATGCTGTTGCCGCTTTATTGAACTTTCCTGACGAAGTGGACCGCATCATGAAAGTGCTTGAAAAAAGATTTGGTAAGATCGAAGATATCTTAGACCAGGTATTTGCTCAGGTAAAGAATACTAGACCTATAAGGGATGATGATTTAGACAATATTATGGAACTATCCAACTGCTTGCAAAGCACAGTGGTAATTCTCAAAAATTTGAATTGCAAGGAATATCTCATTAATCCTCAAATCATAAGAGAACTAGTTGACAAACTACCATTGAGTTTGAAGCTACAGTGAGGAAAATATATTGATAATCTTAAAACAACAGTCATATCAATTGAGCATTTCGGAAATTGGCTCGAAGAATTTATTGAAGAATTTGGATATATTCATTCATCACTCGATAAAAGGGATAAAAGGCAGAAACATATATTCACCATAAAAACAAATGAAAAGAAACCAATCAGTTGTATAGTATGTAAGAAAGATCATTATCTAGCAAACTGTGATGATTTCAAGAAAATGAGTTCTGAAGACAGATGGAAAGTTACAACTGGAAATAGATTGTGCTCTTCATGTTTGATTCCAAAACATCAAACAAGTAGATGCAATGAAAAAATGATGTGTGCTGTAAATAATTGCCAGAAATATCATCACAAGTTGTTACATAACGAAAAATTATCATCGGAAACCATCAACATAAATGAAACTATTTGTCATGCCACCCAAGATATTTATGATAAAAGAAGTGTGATGCTCAAAGTAGTCTCCGTAATTCTAGGAGGTCCTGGAGGAAAGATTGAAACATATGCTCTATGCGATGAAGGCTCAACGATCACCCTAATCGAAGAATCAGTTGCTGATTACCTACAATGTACTGGTGAGAAAGAAGAATTTACAATGAGATGGACAAATGGCACAACGAAAACTGAAGAAGATTCTCGGAGAATTTCAATTCAGATTTCTGGAAAACATGTTGGAAAATCATTCATATTAAAAAATGTAAGAACTTTTCGAGATCTCATTCAGACAATCGACGTGGAACAGTTGAAGAGAGATTACAAATTTTTAGAAGTTTTTGAAATCGACTCAAGATATGCGAAACCAACCATTCTTATCGGACAAGATAATTGGTCACTGATAATTGGAAGAGAAGTAATTTATGACACTTTTGATGACCCAGCAATATCGAGAACTCAACTGGGTTGGATATTACATGGAACATTACATATTACTGCCAATAAAACATAGAGCTGATGATTTTAGTTTCCATATATATACAGAAAATTCGTCCATAGACCAAAATTTACATAATTTGATAAAAGAATATTTTTCCATAGAATGGAATGAAATATACCCAGAAAAATATGAGAGGAAATATACTGAAGACAAGACAGAAGAAGAGAAGTTGGATAAGGATATAAAAAGAAATGAAGATAACAAATGGGAAGTTGGACTGATTTGGAAATCAGAAGAGATAAGTCTACCAGAAAGTCGAAGAAATGCATTGAAAAGACTCAAATATATAGAAAAAAAAATAGGTGGAGATGCAACATTTTCAGAATCCTATTCAAATGCAGTCGAGTCATTCATAGAAAAAAGATATGCCAGAAAACTCTCCTCAGAAGGAAGCATGTTAGAGACAAATAAGACATGGTATTTACCACATTTTGCTGTGTATAATCCGAATAAGCCTGGGAAACTAAGACTAGTTTTCGATGCTGCAGCTAAGTGTAACGGTATAAGTCTCAACGACAATCTTTCAATAGGTCCGGACTGTTTCAATAATTTGACAGAAATTTTAATGAAATTTAGAGAAAAAAGAGTAGCATTTTCTGCCGGAAATGTTTCTCCAAGTCAAGATAAAGAAAGAAGACAGACATGCACAAATATTTTTTTTGGGAGGAAGAGAAAGAAATAAAGACGCTGAAGTTTATGAGATGACGTCCATGATTTTTGGAGCAAAATGTTCACCATCGCTAGCTCAAGCTGTGAAAAACAAAAATGCACTAGAATACAAAAATCAATACAGTGAGGCAGTTACAGCTATAGTAGAAAGACATTACATGGACGATTATTTGGATAGTGAAGAAGATGAAGAAGGAGCACTGAAGAAAATCAAAGAAGTTATAGAAATTCATAGAAATGGAGGTTTCCAGATATGCAACTGGATCTGCAGCTCGAGAGAATTATTAGCTCAGATTCCAGAAGATTCACGAACAAATTCCACTAAAAATATAATGGAATACAACGACCTACCTACAGAAAGAGTACTAGGTATGTGGTGGGATTCTCAGAATGATACATTCAAGTTTGAATTTCAGATGAACAAGATCAATTCAAAAATACTTAGTGGACAGAAGATTCCAACTAAAAGAGAAGTGCTGAGAATATCAATGTTGATTTTTGATCCACTTGGTTTTATTATCCACATAATGATACAGGTGAGAATATTGCTCCAGGATATATGGAGGCAAGGTATAGCATGGGATGAGGAGATTTCAGGGAATATAGTTGAAAGTTGGCAAAAATGGCTGAAATCCACTGAAGCAATCAGATCTATGGAGATTTCCAGGTTCTATTTTCATTCAGCTGTATCATCCGCTCAACTCCACATATTCTGTGACGCTGGAGACAAAGCATATGGAGCAGTAGCATACTTTCGATACCTGATTGGAGAAAAAATAAATGTCACCTTCGTTACAGCTAAAGCACGAGTGGCCCCACTGAAGTCCATGAGTATTCCAAGACTGGAGTTGATGGCTGCTGTGATAGGCGTTGGACTAAGCAAGATTATCAAACATTGTCATAGAATATCTGTAGAAAAAACATATTTTTGTCTGATTCGAAAACTGTTATACTGTGGCTACGTTCTGATTCTAGAAACGTTAAGAAAACAAAAATATGCACGAATTATATCCTGAAGAAATATGGGAAGCAGAGGAGATATGGTTGAAAGAAATTCAACAAGAAATGTTTGGAAAAGATTTGAATAATATGAGACACACTGAAATCAAGAAAGACAGTAGAATTTATAAACTATCACCATTTCTGGATGATGACCATATATTGAGAATGAAAGGTCGTTTGAAGCATGCACCTGATTTGAAAAATGAACAGAAAATTCCGATTATTCTTGATGATAAACATAGATTCACAGAAATGTTAATTGCTTATTATCATCAAAAATTTGGACACACGGGAGTGGAAACGGTGATTAACGAAATTAGATCGAAATATTGGATTACACATATCAGAAGTGCTGTGAAGAAAAGGTTCAGAAGTTGCGTATTTTGCCGAAACATGAGATCGAAACCCTCAGTACCAGAAATGGGAGAGTTACCATCTGCAAGAGTTACTGGATTCATCAGGCCTTTTACGAACTGTGGCGTCGATTATTTCGGGCCGATGACTGTTAAAATGGGAAGACGACATGCAGTAGCAGATCCTGAAACCCCTATGAAGAATAATGATGAGTGACAGCCCTAGATGCTCTTGGTTGATAACTTCGGGGGGAAGAATGTTGATATTATTCGATATACCTTGTATATAATGGTTGTTATGAAAAAGACGAGTAAATGACATATTTCGAAAGTAAAGCAAGTCCGTCGTTTTACTGAGGAATTATTACGTTTGATTAAGGAATTATTACAAGTGATTTGAGAGTTGAAACATTATTTATTGTAGTTGATTCCATTCTTGCCCATTAAGAAGGCCAACTTCCATTTCGTGTACCAATACTATCGAAACATATGAACACTTCTCTTATATTATGAGGTTGTGCGATATAGAGAAAGCCTTGAAGAATCACTTGTAAAACTAAAAATTGTGGTGTTATCATGGTCACAACTTCTGACATCCTAAATTTATCATTTACTTTCAAGCCATATTTATTGAACACGTCATACCCGCAACTGCTACCTGCATGTTTGTAAAACCAAACATCTGGTGGATATCTTTGCGAGAATGTGTGACGACCGCATATTCAGTAAAATCTCGAAAAAATGAAACTAACTGATTTTGATATGATACTTTGTTGCATAAAAAAATGTTCATACAAATAAAAAACATTTGTTAATGCACACATGCAATTTGAATTCGTATGATAAAAACATCTTGTTCGGACTGTTGTAAAATTAATTGTTCATCGAACTCGACTACTGAAACAGAAGTGAACCGTCGAATATATTCAGCTTTCTCCCTTCCTTTGATATGTATCAGATCGACTCCATCACAAAGACTTTTCAAGATATTTCCAAACTGATGCAACGGTGTGTATCCTTCGGTCCACTCTATACAGTGCAAATTACGAACCAGCCAATTATCCTGCTATTGTTAATTCGGAGGTGAAAAGTTAGGTGGAAATGGTGGTTTGAAAATATAATGGCAAATTTTCACTCCATCGAAGGATGCAAACGCCTTGACAATGAATTTGTCATTTTCTTTCTCGAATCCTTGCACATCTATGATTAAACTCATAAAATTTGAGAAATTTTTGAAAACTGATTTCTTGGTAGAGTACAATTCTATCAGCCTTTTCAGTATCTTTATGTTTTCCATATGTTTCCTCAGACGTAATTCATAACTGGATAACATTATATCAACTGAATGGAAGAGAATGTGCTTCTCAATATATGACAAAAATCTGATCATGCGCATTAAAGCTGCTTCACTATTTTCGTTAGAGGGTTATAGGATTTTTTTTCCATGTAAAACGAGATAAAAAGCGGTGGTTTCCTCTGGAGTATTTCTACCAGTTTCAAATTCAACCCGCATCACTATTGATCCTGTTTGGATGACTTCTTTTTGTCGTGAACAATCAATGTTTACAATTGGTGCTTTATCTTCGAACTCTTTCGGGGTCAATATCGGCTCGTTATTCTTCAGATGATAGTAATTCTTTTGGAAGTTTGAGTACATCTCATGAAGTGTAGCAAACTTGTTGTATTTGAAATCTTAATGTAAATCATCGCATGGATATCTTTCAGAATTGAGGAACACTCTAAAATTGGTGAGGTCGATATGATCAAACTTACCCATATCACTCGTTATTTTCCCTTTTCTACTAGTTTGGAATGCTATTATTACATGTCTTGGCGTTCCAACCTTGGTAGTGGCCTTGACTGGCCACGTTTGTCTATTTGATTCACTTGAAGATGGATACTCAATCAACTCCCAGCTCCTGAACCTAATTGAAAGTTCAATACTCTTATTAGTTATTTTCGTGATTCGAAGTTGTTCTTGAATGCTTGGAGTTATGTGGGGAACTCTCCAAAATACTTTTGTAAGCTCTACTTTTGGTTTTCTGAATCATCTATGCTAGTTACTGCATCTACATCATAACTAGATCTGATTAAGACTAATTCTTGCCGCATGTTTAATATTATCCTCCTGAAATCTTCAGAGAAACCAGCAAACATTCCCAAAGGAATACACACGTTGAATTGACCGTTATAACCAACTAGAATTTTTACTTGGTTCGATATTTTGAGGAACCACCCCGCATTTTGCATAGAGACGCTTTCGTTTTCATGCAGTGATAAATATTTTTTCAATGTTGATGTCCTAGGATGAAGAAGACCTTCGGGATATTAACATCAGAAAATCGTCAGTTTTTGATATCTCTTGGATTAGAAGTTTTGAAATAATGGAATTATTGAATATCACAGGTCAGCCTTTCAGTGATACTACAATTGAAGACTATCAGTTTCATATATATCAGCCATACATCACTGGAAACCTCATAACGATAAAATTAGAGTGATAATTGCTGACCTTGAAGCTATCACATTACCATGTAACAGTAATCTATACATAGAAGGTACCCTGCTAGATGATGAAAGTGCCGTTCCAACAAAACTGAAATTCATTAATAATGCAATAGCATTCCTCTTCCGAGAACTTCTATATGAATTGAACGGTATTGTGATTGATTATGTGAGGAATTTGAGATCGACATCAATATTGAAGAATTATTTATCTCTAAATGAAAACGAAAGCGTTTCTATGAAAAATGCGCGGTGGTTCCTCAAAATATCGAACCAAGAAAAAATTCTAGTTGGTACTAACGGTCAATTCAACGTGTGTATTCCTCTGGAAATGTGTGCTGGGTTCTTTGAAGATTTCAGGAGAATAATAGTAAACATGCGGCAAGAATAAGTCATAATCAGATCTAGTAATGATTTTGATGCAGTAACTAGTATGGATGATTCAGAAAAACCGAAAGTAGACCTTACAAAAGTATTTTGGGAAGTTCCCCACATAACTCCAAGCATTCAAGAACAACTTCGAATCACGAAAAATACTAATAAAAGTATTTGACTCCCAATTAGGTTCAGGAGCGGGGAGTTGATTGAGTATCCATCTTTAAGTGAATCAAATAGATATACGTGGCCAGTCAAGACCACTACCAAGGTTGAAACGCCTAGACATGTAATAATAGCATGTCATACTAGTAGAAAAAGGAAAATAACGAGTGATATGAGTAAGTTTGATCATATCGACCTCACCAATATTAGAGTGTTCCTCAATTCTGGGAGATATCCATACAATGATTCACATTCAGATTTCGAAAACAACAAGTATGCTACACTTTATGAGATGTACTCGAACTTCCAAGAAAATTACTATCATCTGAAAAGTAACAAGCCGATATTGACCCCGGAAGAGTTCAAAGATAAAGCACCAATTGTTCACATTGATTGTTCACGACAGAAAGAAGTCATTCAAACAGGATCAATAGTGATGCGGGTTGAATTTGAAACTGGTAGTAATACCCCAAAAGAAACCACTGCTTCTGTCTCGTTCTACATGAAAAAGAATATTCCTATAACCCTCTAACGAAAATAGTGAAGCAGCTTCAATGCGCATGATCAGATTTTTGTCATATATTGAGGAGCACATTCTCTTTCATTCAGTTGATATAATGTTATCCAGTTATGAATTACGTCTGAGGAAACATATGGAGAACATGAAGATACTGAAAAGGCTGATAGAATTGTACTCTATCAAGAAATCAGTTTTCAAAAATGTCTCAAATATCACGATATGGGTTTAATCATAGATGTGCAAGGATTAAAGATAAAAAATAACGAATTTATTGTCAAAGAGTTTGCAGCCTCCGATGGAGTGAAAATTTGCCACTATATTTTCAAACCACCATTTCCACTTAACTTTCCACCTCCGAATTCACAAAAGCAGGCTAATTGGCTGGTTCGTAATTTTCACTGCATAGAGTGGACCGAAGGATACACACCGTTGCATCAGTTTGGAAATATCTTGGAAAGTCTATGTGATTGAGTCGATCTAATACATATCAAAGGAAGGGAGAAAGCTGAATATATTAGTAGTGAAACAAGAGGGTTCCTACGGGAATTTGGCAGTTGGCCCGCCTAATGGAAACCTATTACATTCATTATGACGTATAACGTTCAGTTCACTTAATGATAATTTTATTTAATAAAAAAAAGATAATCATACCGTATAGGATTTGAACTTTGGATCTCTGGGTTGGCAAGCCGACACGTTACCAAGTGGCTATTGGGGGTCCAATTTATCAACGTGCAAGTGTGGGTACGACTCAACTTGTCCCCCTGTTTTCGAGAGATATTTTTTGGAGGGCCATGAGTATGGATATTCGACATATGGATGGGTATATGGATATTTGGGGGGATGGGTTCATTTTGCTTCATTGGGCCAATAATATGAGCAATTTAAATAAATATATTAGGCTTATGAATGAGTTTCAGTAAATATTTCTATGTTCTACATAGATTCGATTTTACGGTACTGCTAGTGTCCTCACTCGGATGTGAGTGGAAACTGTTTGCTATGCTCACCTTCTCGTATTACAGAGGTCTTTTTGAAAAATCTACTCGTATGTGTTACGCTTCAACCTAATTCCACGAGGTGTCGCTACTGATACTGTTTTCAATATTCAATATGTTTTGCTAGTCTATACGGCCGTTTTTTGTGTTGCTGAAATATTCATCTTCACTATTATTTGAAGACCCTAACCATAAAATATGTTTGGTTCCTCTCATGGGCTATTATCAGAATTCAAAATCATTACCTATATTTGGCTTATGATGGGTAATATAAGAGATATTTCTGTGAGTATTTCAGCTTGCATGATTATCAATTTTTCTCAAATAATATACATAGTCTGTTATATATTTCTTTTGAAGATTTGAATAATAATAATTATAATAATGAATAAGTTTATTCAAAAACTTTTTCAAAATATACATTGGAACAACAGATATTTATTTTGAATGAAGAATCCTACGAGTCGTTTCCAAATGAGCAATATCTATTCAAAGTTGAATCAGATTAGAAAGTCAATGACAAAAGAGAATGTGGTTTGTACGATTAGTGAATGTCTGAACAATCACGAGAATATGGAAGGTAATATGAACAGTATATATAGGGAGAAATAACGTTCACAAATCAAGGACTACTATCAGAGTATCTATCTGAGTGTATAGTGTCAGCAGTAACAATCAAAGGTGAGTTATTCTTTATTAATAATATCATTTTCCCTATCATTCTCCTTGTTCCACTATTCCATATATACTATTGCACAGGACAAGTAAATTATATATCCAAAAAAAATAATTCCTCTGATATCTACAATTCCACAACCAAAAACCTCTAACAAAGAACCTCCGAAGTAAAACAAATAAATTCTATTATGTATGTGTTGTTGTTTTTTATAGATGGATCTTAATGCAATGAATTCAATCTCTCTTCTAGAAACAGATAAGGCAGTTACAAAGCTGACAGATTTGGTTGTGGGTGAACCAAATACGATATACTCAGCTAAATTAGTGAATACTAAATATGGGGAGACGGTCATACTAGAACTAGAGGAAAACATAGTGTTCCTACCCCAACGAGTTGCCCAGGAGTACAAGCCAAATATTCGATACTCCACAGCGGGGAAGTATGCTGTAGTATTCAGGGGGACCAAGAACGTTGGGAAACCTCATCCTGCCACATATTTCGAAATAATCGAATTGAAATAAATTTTGGAGGTGAGTTACTTTTTTTATAAATAATTAGTGATACATTATGGATGAATTCAGAGGAACAATGTCAAAAATTGATGAAACGCTTGAATTGATCAAAGGCAATTCCGCTAAAAGGAGTTCAATCAAAGCAATCAATCAACATATAAAAAAGTGTAATGAAGCTTTGGATAAATTAAAACTCAAAGTTGGACAGAAAAGTAAAATAATTTCAAAAATTGGACAATTGAAACGATTAAAGTGTTTAATTAAGTTGAAAAATAAAAATGAGAGGTCGAGGAAGGAGCGTAAGGCTTATTGGGAGGATGTCAATTCTTGCTTCAATAACAGAGTAAAGACAGGAGTCATCATCAATGTAAAGCATAAAGAAATAAAAGCATTTTTTGCTGATGGATTTCATTTGTTTAAAAAAATTATCAACAAAATTCTAAAGAAAATGCCAGCTTTGAAAGTAAATACCTGTTTTTGGGGTGATTTTGTGAAAAAATCAAATGATGAGGAAATAATTAGTCAAAAATATTTCATTTCACCGAATGCAGCTTTAGATCAAGGGACGGATCTCGTTGTGTGGTATCAAGAACATGTTGTTGATCACATTTTAAATAAATTGTCTGAGTTTTCTGAAGAAAAGAGCGGTTGGGCACTACAAAAAATTCTATTGTTGGAAGTTGCAATAAACAAATATGAAATTGGTAATGGAACATCTTTTATCAAAATACCATTAGAAATTTCAAGAAAGAAAGAATGTATCAACATTCAGAATGATGATGAAGCATGCTTCTTCTGGAGTATAGTTAGTGCTTTATATCCACCCACAGGAGATAATCGCTATACAACTTCCTATCCGCATCACAGTCTAGTATTGAATACTGAAGGTTTAGAAATACCAATGAAACTGAATCGTATAAATAAATTTGAGAAATTGAATAATATATCTGTAAACGTTTATGCGTTGGAATTGAATCTTTCCACCAAAGGTTCATCTTATGTGGTAGTACCCGTGAGACTCGCTAAAAGTAAATTAGAACGTCATGTCAATTTGCTATTAATACAAAACCATTATTTTTCCAAACTGAATGATTATACAGCACCAATGCCAGATGACAATGATGAAACTGAAATAAAGTTCCACTATTGTTGGATAAAAAATATGTCGCGTCTGATATCGATGCAAGTTAGCAAAAGGAAACAAAAAATTCATTTGGGTGATCGTTGCTTGAATTATTTCTATAGTGAGGAAAAATTGAAAACTCATTATGTATTGTGTGACAAAAAGAACGATTGCAGAATATCATTCCCAAAGTATGACTTTGTAGAATTTAGGAATTATGTTTACAAGCAGAAAGTACCTTTTGTTATCTATGTTGATATTGAATCCATTTTAGAACCGTGTAATTCAAGATTATCACAAACAACTACGAAATATCAACTACACAAGGCATTTTCGGTAGGTTATTACCTTAAGTGTTGTTATGATGATTCAATTTCTCATTTTAATAGTTATGAGGGTGAAGATTGCATGGAATGGTTCTCAAGTGAGATTAAACGAATTGCGAAGTTCGTAGAGAACAAAATACTAGATATTGTACCCATGATCGAAAAACCGAATAAAAACGGAAATTTCAGAACTTGTCACATTTGTGAAAAAATATTTGAACCGAATGACGTCATCGTGAGAGATCATGATCATTTTACTGGTCAGTTTCGTGGATTTGCGCATCAAAACTGCAATTTAATTTTCAAGAAATTGTTTGTTTTACCAGTTATATGTCATAATATGTCAAATTATGATGCACACTTCATTATTAAAGATATGGCAAAACGAGGCTCTTTGAGTGTGTTTCCATTGAACAAGGAAAAATATATTTCTTTCACTCTCAATGACAATGATAGTAAGATGAAATTTAGATTTATCGATTCTTTCAGATTCATGGGTGCGAGTCTTGATGAACTCGTATCCACTTTATGCATGGATAATCTGCAAAATTTGAAGCGAGAGTCCAAAGAGTTGGATGATGAAACATTCAAACTATTGTCTAGAAAAGGGGTATTCCCCTATGATTATTTAGATATTGTAGATAAATTGAAAGATACTCAACTGCCACCCATTGAAAAATTCTATAACAAATTGAGTGATGTAAAATTGTGTGAAGAAGACTACATTCATGCACAAAATGTATGGAATGCATTCAAAATTGAAAGTCTAAGAGATTATAGTGACTTGTATATGAAAACTGATATTTTGCTACTTGCAGATGTCATGGGGAATTTTAGGGAAACTGCATCGAAAACTTATGGTTTAGATCCCGCTTGGTATTATACAATGCCAGGATATACCTGGGATGCTATGTTAAAATATACAAAATGCAAATTACAAATTTTAAAGGCTGTTGATATGATATTGTTTATAGAAAAGGCGATTAGAGGTGGAATTTCGCTTTGTAGCAGTCGATTTTCAGAGGCTAATAACAAATACATGCCTAACTATGATCCCTCAAAACCTTCCACAACACTTTTGTATCTCGATGTGAACAACTTATACGGTTGAGCTATGTCTCAACCATTACCATTTGGAGGCTTCAAATGGGTTGATACAAATATTGATGTAACAATGATTCAGGATGATTCATCGGTGGGGTACATTTTACAAGTTGATTTGGAATATCCCAAAAATTTACATGATTCACACAAAGACTTTCCATTTCGTGCAGATCATTCCGTTCCTCCAACATCAAAATTAACAAAATTGATAGCTGATGTGCATGATGAAAAAGGATATATTTTGCATTACAGAAATTTGAAACAAGCATTGGCCAACGGTCTGATTCTAACTAAAATACATAAAGTGTTGGAGTTTGAGCAGTCTGAGTGGTTACGGCCATATATAGAACTCAATACTCGTTTAAGGGCTTCGGCTACGACTAACTTTGAAAAAAATCAATATAAATTAGCTAATAATGCTGTTTTTTGGGAAAACAATGGAGAATATAAGACTACATAGAGTCGTTAAATTGGTAAATTTTTATGAAGGTCGTTATGGAGCTAAAAATTTGATTGCTAGTCCGCGATTCCATAGTAGATCCATTTTTGATGAAGATTTTATGGCAATTGAATTGAGAAAAGCTGAATTAATCTTCAATAAACCTCTTTACATTGGTATGGCTATTTTGGACATTTCTAAACTTTGTATGTATGATTTCCATTATAATTTTATGTTACCTACAGTCGGATCAGACAGTTGCAAGTTAATGTACACAGACACAGATAGCTTTTTTTACGAATTGACTTGTGCCGATGTATATAAAGATGTAATTAAAAAACATATTGATAAATTTGATACCTCTGATTATGAAAAAAATAATGAGTACAATATTCCATTAGTGAATAAAAAAATACCGGGGAAAATGGAAGATGAGACAAACGGCAGGATAATTACACATTTTGCTGGCCTTCGTTCAAAAATGTATACTTTCAAAACACTTGTTACTCAGCAAGAAAGGGATCGTTTGGAAAAGAAGTTCGTAAAAAAGGGTATGAGTAAAAAACGAATAGATATTGAAATCAAGAATTTGGGTATTAAGAAAACATCTAAGGGGGTGAAAAAGTATGTAATGAAGAATGAAATAACTTTCGAGGATTATGTTGCTTGTCTGAAAGATTTTAAAAACAAAGCAATATCACAACAAAGTATCCGTTCCTATGCTCACAACGTATTCAGTATAGAACAAACAAAAGTTGCTCTTAGTCCACATGATGACAAACGAATTATTATTCCTCAGTCATTTGATACACTTCCATGGGGTCATTATAGTACATAGATTCTTCTTATGTCTCAGGAATTATTCAATATGCAATTGAGAGAACTTTGTAACAAGACTGTTTGTCAAAATATAAGAGAAATAATACTTTTTATCAATAGTCTATTATTACCTTTGAGCTCAACTTTAGAAATTGTTGAAAAATTCAGTTATTATAAATGGATAAGAATTTCAGAGTGTTCTAATAACGATAACGCTTACCTTCCTACCAATATGCTACATAGAAGTATGATTTTTTCATCAAATGAGCGAACTGCAGTTATCAATCATTGTAATTGGGGATCAACATTTCTAGAACCTGAAAATTGCATATGGGTCAATAGATATAGAATTAAAAATCTCAATTTATATTTATGTAAATCATGTTATCACTATTTCTTAGATATTTTGAAAAGAAATAATATTATTGTGAATTTGCATGTTTCATTTCCATTTACTTTACGATACACGCAACATTCATTCCATATATCAAAAAAGTTCTATGTGGTGTCAAAATAGTTTTATAGAATTATTATTTAGAATCAAGTTACGCTATGAATGGGACATGGACTTACATGATGCTAACAGCAAATTTAATCGTTTCATTGATTATTGTGACGAGGATGAAGATGATGATGATGATTAATGTATTCCAATTATTTATAAAAAATGTGCTCACATTAATGATGTCAGTTGATGAATATTTTTGATGAATAAAAAACAAAAAACTCAATTTTTGTAAATTTTATTTAGATCTGAATTACAATTATTGTTCAAGAGCAAATTTGCATTAATGACATCTTGATTGAGATGTTGGTGGACCATCTACATGCGATTGCCAATCGGGTCGGTTGTAATGGACGAAACAGGGTAGTTTCACTTGCAGATCAAAATTGAGACGGTAGTCCCGAGGTAACTTATTCCATGCATATAAGAGTTCGATTGGTTGTGCTCTTTCAATCAAATAGTGAAGAGGAAACTTTGTGAGTTCTTCCTCACTAAAGTGATGTAAACTCCGTTTAAGATGCCAATGATCCTTCAACGGATAGATACAGTAGCATGACTCTTGATTCATTTTCAATTTTTCTGGACGATACAAGAAAACAAGATATATACTTGTGTACTGATTCAATAAAGGCATTTCCGTCTTTTTATAGATATTTCACGTTGATAGAGGGGGGGTATAGAGAGAGAGAGACAGAGAGAGGCAGGTGAATAAAAAAAGTTCTGTTCATTTTATACATTTATTTATTCATTCATTCATTATAAAGTGCATATACAAAAAGTATACATTAGATAAAGCGCATACGCATTCATCTGTATGATTATTATGATGAAAGCACATGGGCACTTCCTTTTTCAATGGAGGATGCTCGTCCAATTCATGAACTGGACAGCTGCAATATTTCGTGATGAAGTTGAATTTTTCTCTTCCTTTTATATACACTGCATCTGCACCTTGAGTTAGATACCTTATGATATTTTCAAATTGATGTGGAGGAGTGAATCCAACATTCCAATCGATGCAGTGGTGATTCTGCATCAACCACGCTGCTTGTTTTTTTAAATCGTGCGGTAGATTGTTGAAGGAAAATGGTGGTTTGAACAAGAAATGACTAATACGACGATGACCATCAAAACAGGCTAGCTCTTTCACAATAAATTTATTGTTCCCCAGTTTAAAGCCTTGAAAATCAATTACTAGCCTCATATTTGGAGATTCTTCAATTTTTGTAAAATCAATTTTTTCTTCTCGAAATATTCAATTTCAGCTTTGAGTTGCTCCAGCTGATGGAGGAAATTAACTAACATGTATCTGTATTGAGGTATCATTATCAACTGACTGACTGACTGACTGACTGGCTGACTGATTAAGACCTATCGTACCATTTTATTCAATGGATTGTAGTAAAATTCTTTTTCATGTAATATTAGGCAATATGCAGACACATCATTTCCTGTAGGCTTAGACGTCTCAAATTCTATTCGCAAAATGACAGATCCACTCTGAATTATTTCTTTTTGGTGGGAACAGTCTATATGAATAATTGGAGCTTTGTCTTTGAATTCTTTAGGGCCGAATAGTGGTTGATTGGTTTGGATGTGATAATAACTTTCTTGAAAATTGGCAAACATTCTGTATAGCGATGCAAATCGATTTGTATCAAAATCTAAATTTAAATCTTGATACGGAAATCTCTCACTATTTAAAAATACTCGTACATTCGTGAGATGACAGTGATTGAATTTACTCATATCTTTTAGAATTTAGCCTTTACGAGCATTTTGAAAAGCGATGATGATATGTCTAGGACTCTTCAATTGAGAGGAAGTTTCTACAGACCAAGTGTGACGTGTTGAATCATTCAGAGTGGGATATTCTATTAATTCCCAACTCCTAAACTTAAGGGGTAATTCAACATTACTACGAACTATTTTATTCAAACGTAGTTGTTCGTTAATACTCGGTGTTATATGAGGAACGTTCCAATACAACTTGGTGATTTGAATTTTTGGTTTTTCCGAATTATCTGTTGCAATAATAGCATCAATGTCATCTTTGTCTCTAATGAGAACTAATTCTTGTCTCATATTCATTATAATCTTCCGATAGTCGTCGAAGAATCCCGACCACAGTTTCAACGGTATGCACACATTGAAATTCCCGTTATTATCAATCATAAGTTTATCATCATCTTTTGGAAACCACCCTCCGTTCTTAAATAGTTTACTCTCATTTTCATTTAATGATAAATAATTTTTCAAAGTGGAAACAAGTCCGACGTTCCGAATAGAATCTATCACTACGCCATTCAATTCATATCTCAGTTCTCTGAATAAATAAGCTATACCATTATTGATGAATTGAAATTTTGTAGGTACTTTGTTTTGATCTGTTAATATTTTTCCTTCTATGTAAATGAAGCTGTTACATGGTAATGTGAACGCATCTAATGCCTGCACTGAAATACGAACTTCATCATTGTGATTAAGGGCTCCAGCGTTGTAGGGTTGATAAGTGTGAAACTGATAATCTTCAATCGTTGTATCACTAAACGGTTCACCTGTTACGTTCAATAAATCCATTATACTAGCACATGAAAGCCTAGAGATTTCAAAAATTGACGATTTTCGTATGTTAATGTCTTCTTTGGCAATGAAAAATCATCTGGCTTCTTTGTGCGTCGCTGTAGCTTTTTATAGTTTTTGTTTGGAGGTTGGAATCGATGAAATTGTAACACCATTGCTATTCAATTTTTCTAGGATGTAAACGAACTGTAATTGTCTCACCGCGGAAATTTACTAAATTACTATCTTGATCGAGCACCCTAACGGTTATATTGTTTATTGTTTTGATACTCACAGGAAAATAGATGACAGTAAGAGGTTGCTCTACTATTTTTTAGCCGTTTGGAACTTGGGGAAAAAATTGATGGATTAGGTGAACAGGTTCGCCATGTAAAAATGATCCTGCTGCAATGTTGCAATCCACACAAATCGTATTAACTGCCAAGATATTAACTTTATTTTCTGAGGTATAATCTTTGTTGGGTTCGAGTATGGTTTTCGGAAATCCTGATAAAATTCCAATGGAACGATCAATACTAAAATTTATCCGATCGGTACTTTTAATGGAAATTGTAAATCTCTTTGAGTCTGTTGTGATATGTATCTGAGTGCCCCCCTTCTCATACATTTTATTCTTTATAATTCTCAAAATCTCTTCAATTTCATAAGACCCTATGGGAATTTCGATTTTGAATTCATCATTTGGACCCCACACCAATACATTGTTTGTTTCATTTACATTCGGAATACTATTGAATGTATCGAAATTTATCAATCCAATTTCATAGTCTTCATTTTCATTTAAATACAATGGTGGATTGAAATTATCACTTAAAATTGATGAATCTCCACTGAGCGTAAAGGTATATGACATGACCAAGGTTTCAAAACAAATGAAACGATATTTATGAGTTGTATTGATTATATAAAAATTTTAGACAATATTGTCCGCACTGATACGAATTGAATTTTTGAATTGAATCATAATTATATTTGATGATTACATTACCATTGCTCCTAAAATATTCTACTAATTCATTTGGAGGTGGTAAATTGCCAAAACTATCAAAATAGGTGACATTCTTATTGTTTTTTGAATATGCTGTCCAATGAATACCAGGCCCACTTTCCACATCAAGATTAACTATACCCGATTCATTTGTTGAAATTCTTTTTAGCAATGAATCGCGCATAAATACACCACGGAAATAGGGGATTCTCAATATTCGTGCATACGAGATAAGATCTCTATCTGACATTATACGTCGTGGTAATTTTATTTTTTCGTTTTCCTCCAATATGGGCCTAGCTGTCGAAACCCCTTTGAACTTGTTGTTGCTTTTTTTTTGCGCAAACCGTACCCCTTATAAGGTCTAAGATAATATCCTTTTCCAGATTTTTGTTGCTCGAGTGCCTTGTTATGTCTTATTTGTTCGGCTAATTGTTCACGATTAGTTTTGGCATCGTTCACTGCTTTAGCGATGCCCGCACCGCCACCTGCTACTGCGCCAAGGGCGCCCAATAATGGCAGTAAAAATGGTAAAAATCCTCCTTTTTTGGGGCACGGATAGTTCGTTTTTTAGCCACTTTATTTTTCTTTTTCAATCCCATTCCAAGTTTACGTTTTCCCTTCATTGCAGTCGTAACAAACCAAGCTGCTGCTTTCTCTTCAAGTTTGGCGTCTTTTGCTTTAACTCTGTCCCAAGCCTTATTTTCCAAAATTTCGTCTGCTCGATGCCTTTCACTGAGATCTTTGCTTTTAGAATAGGCGATATCGTGCTCTTTACATGCAGTATCTAGAGAATTTATACCAGAATCCCCGCGCTCTAATCTTCGTTGTAATTTAGTGCCCGCTACAAGAAGAGAAAGGGTTCAAAAAAAATCTCGATAGCGTTGATCGCACTCACGTCCGCAGTAATTATATTTGGGTAAATGCAATTCAAAAGGTAGTTTATCTATTAATGAGTTAACGAAACCTCTTCCTCTATTCGTTCTCTTATGAGCTCTTACTCCGTTTTTGGATTTAACCATTCCAATCTGTTATATATATCAGCACACCTTTATATACTCCTCAGTCTCAACCATTATGAGGTTACGAAAACAAAACGTTACCCTACCCATCGGTTATTATGATTTCCATGAAAACAAGCAAAATGTTGGAAAACATGGTGAACTATTCGGGGGTGATTCTAAACGAGGATTGATCGTAGGTAGTAGCGGATGCGGCAAAACAAACATTATGTTGTCTCTAATCGAACATCCTAACGGATTGAGATTCGAAAATATCTATCTATACTCAAAGTCATTGGATCAACCCAAGTATCAATATCTACGTACTTTGCTTCAACCACTCAGTGAAATTGGATATTATGAATACAAGAATAGTGGAGATGTACCTCCAGCAGATAACATTAAAACAAATTCTATAATTATATTTGATGATGTAGCAACTTGTGATCAAAATATTATCAAAGATTATTACTCTTTCGGACGACATAAACAAACAGATTGTTTTTATATTTGTCAGACGTACACTGCTATTCCGAAGCATCTCTTGCGTGATAATGCCAATTTATTGATTATATTTCAGCAAGACACTACCAATTTGAAACATATTTATGATGACCATGCGAATATTGATATGGACTTTCAAAAATTCGAGGAAGTAGCATCTTCTTGTTAGAAGAAAAAGTTTGACTTTTTTGTAATTGATGAGGATTGCGGTTTGTCTTCAGGTAGGTATAGAAAGGGCTTCGATACATTCATTCATGATATATAAAGATAAACTTTCAAAATGGAATCAGTCGAAATGGACCCTCCATTAGCAAAACAGCTTGTGCAAGCCAGGCACGGACTAAGAAAAAAGTATAAAATTATAAAGGGTAACACAGCGAGATCGCAAAGTCAATTAGAAAAATCATATCAACCTATTACTCAGTCTATTCAACGATTGCTTTCAACATTGGGAGAGACAGAGGCGGCAGCAGAAACCATAAAACCAGAAAAGTTTGAAAAGTTGGAAAAATTTGAGTCAACACCAGTATCATCACCGAAATCGTATAATCAATTAGCATTTTTATCTCCAACTCCTGAAAATGGATCTGTCATGGAGCTACCAAGTTTTTTGAGAAATGAAAAAACGTATGAATCACGCAATGATGAGGGGGAATTGCCAGATAGAACCAGAGAAGATGCATTTATCGATGACACCCTATCTCAATTTTATCAGACAATCACAAATCCAGAAGTTCTTCAGGAATATTTTGATCAATTTAAATCACCATTACCTCGAACATATATTGAAGGGATGATAAAAGATACAAAAAGTGAATATGATCATATTTTAGGTCTTTTTCATAATCCTGTTGAAGACAAATTCTAAATAGGAGATTCTCAAGTAGACTTTATAGGATCCAATGTAAAAGTACGTGACATCACTTACAATGGAACTGCAGGACTTTATGAGTTACTTTTTTTGAAGAATCCAATTTCTTACACCAAACAAGACATTGAAAATTGTGTAGATATTATAAAACGGACTAGTGCATATCGTCGTGATAATAATGCCGATTTACCAATTAGAAAATTCCCCGATGATACCAAAGAAAAGTATATTTACATTATAAAGCCTCATTTAGATAAAACTCGCGCTAGATCTGGTTCAGTGCCATCATCTTTATTGAAAGGCGTGCTAACCAGAAAGATGACGAAAAAAGGAGGTGGTGCTAAAATGTCAATGATGATGAAATATGAGAATAAACCAATTGATCATAAATATTTCGATGACTATAACGAGCTGGTAGATAGATTACGTCTGCTTGTTGCTTCCCAAGCAGTTGGTAACACTACAGGTCACAACAATGAAATTATTTCAATTATCGAAGAGGTACGCGAGGGAGCAATAATTTTATAAAATGTTAGAACCACTGGTTTTTTATATTAGTATTCAGAATGCCTCGGAACAAATTCAATCAACATTTTCTCAAAACTCCTTCTTCTTCTTCTTCTTCTTCTACTACTTCCAAAGATATTGTCACAGCAAGACAGCCATCAACAATACCGTATTTTATTTGTCAACCTTCTAAATTCCATAGTAAATGTATATTAACTATTCAAGGCACTAGAAACATTTCATCTAGTCGAACACACTACATCTTAGATGATAATAGTGTCAATTATACGATTCCTGTTACTGGAAAAATTGAAAGTTTTAAATGTTTCCCCAACACATTGAAAATATCCTATCAGAATAAAAACGATTCTCTTATCAATCTCATGAAGGAAAATGTTCTCAACAAAGGTGATGTTATTCAATTTTTCCTAAATACACAAACGTTAGATCATTTTTACGTAGAATTTGTTATTCAATGTCCTTTGGAGAAGGATGAATAGAACAGAAAAATAACATCAAAAAAAATTTATAAGAGTTTTATTTAGAAATAAAACGATCAACATTTCTGAAAACTTTTGTCTGCCAATTCTCCTCCTCCTGTTGATTCATAATCTTCCTAAGATCTTGACAGTATTGTTCATCCCCCTCCTCCTTCTCCTCCTCCTTCTGATTCTTGTTTCCAATTTTCTCATTCTTCTTTTTTTTCTTCTCCAGCCCCTTTTGGAACGATTCAATTCTGTGATCTAGTTCACATTTTGGCAGCGATTCCATTTCCTTATTCTTTTTATTTTTTTCTCTCCCCTCCCCTCCTCCTTTTCAGAACGTTTCGCGGACAGGTGAATTGAGTACTCCAAGGGGATCGTCTTTGAATCTATGTATCACTTTGGTAGGTCTTATCTGCATACACCAATTACAAAATTCGAGAACCAAAATGGGTCTGCTAACAAAGAAGTCGGTTTTCAAGTATTGCAGCTTAATAGCTCTACAAACGCAACAAATTTTCTTCTTGAAAATATGACAATTCATACTCATTCTCAACATGAATTTCATACCATATATATTCAAGACATCCCCCACTTTATCCTCATTTGAATTGTTAACGATTCTAAACACAGATTGACTTTCTTTCTCTCTCTCTCTCTAGGTTAAACTTTAGTATTCATTATGCCTTTGAATAGATTCAATCAACATTTTCTTCAACCTCAAGGAGAAGCAGGAGAAGGAGAAGATGGAGAAGAATCTGTGCTGGCCGCCTCACCACTGAAATCACAATTAAATGCTCCGTTTTATGTTTGTGATTCTTTCGATTACCATGTAAAAATTTTGATTCGTTTTAGAGGAGAAAAAAAAATCAATTTAAATAAAAAATATTATATATTAGACAATGGCGGTATAGTATTCAAATTCCCCATGTCCGCTAGGATTGAAAGCATTACACAATATAATGTTGCAGGAGGTGGAGAAGTTTTGATGAATAATAATACATCTTTCAAATTTCAACAACTAGCAAATAAGTCCATCGCTAAGGGGGATGAGATGAGTTTTAAATTGGAAACAACTCCAACGATTTTTATCGAGATATTGTTACAGTGTCCGCTAGTTAAAAATGAGTTAAGCACAAATTGTAGCCGAACTCCATAAACCAGTCAGAATCAATTATAAAAGACGACATGTTATAGTTAAAGGTTTACTTGACTTGATACAGGCTGATTTAGCGATTATGAATGAATTTGCAAAAGAAAACAAGGGATATAATTACATTCTTGTAATCATCAATGCTTCTAGTAAATATGTCTGGGCAATACCGGTTAAGAGAAAAACTGGTAAAGATATCACAACTGCTATGAAATCTGTATCAGCCCAAATTTCTACTACACCAAAAAACTTGCAAACTGATATGGGGACAGAATTTTACAACAAAGACTTTCAAAATCTAATGAAGAAATATAGTATGAATCATTATAGCTCGTTTTCGAATTTGAAAGCTAGTATTGCTGAAAGGGTCATATGAACTTTGAAATCATTATTATGGAAACAATTCAGCTATCAGGGGTCTTATAAATGGCTCAACATTCTTCCTGAAATTGTTAAGAAATATAATGACACCAAACATTCTAGTACTAAGGCTGTACCTAGTCAAATGAATGAAAAAAATGCTAAATTTGTAACTTCATTTCAACACCTAAAAACTGTTGATCCAAAAAAACCAAAATTCAGCAAAGGCGAGTGGGTACGAATCAGCAAGTATCGACACGCATTCACTAAGTCCTATACCCCAAATTGGACCACTGAAGTGTTTAAAATCAAGCATATTGAAGTAACTAATCCTACCACATATATTCTAGAAGATAGCAAAAAGGAACAGATACAAGGGGCATTCTATACAGAAGAATTACAGAAAGCCAAGTATCCCGATATTCATTTGGTATCAAAAGTCATCCGTAGGAAGGGGAAAAAACTCTTTGTCCAGTGGTTGGGTTTCGATTCATCACATAATTCTTGGATAAATGAAAATGATATAGTTTAGGTTTAAAACGTATTGTAAGAATTCAATCGATAAATAAAAAAATAGTCAGTTATATAGGTATTTTATTTATTTATTCATATACCCTATTCCTATGATCTATATTCATTATATGATTTAAACATAGAGCTGATTCCCTGATTCGTCACTCTAATCTTGATATATCTCCAGCAACGATGTTCCAAGGACTTTGTCTCGCCGTCCCCCGAAAAGCGTAACTCCATAGGTATAGTACATGGATCTCTGCACCACCAAATGTTACTAACTTATTCATTGTTCTCGTAGAGGAGTTTGGGATGATGATACGTTACTTCCAATCCAAGTGCATACACTTCGTGATTTATTTCTTTCATTGTATCGAGCACCTTCAATGACCAGTCAATTAGATCCTGCTTCACTCCTAATTGAAGCATATTCATGACTTTATCGAATCTTAGCGATTTTAGAACCTCCATTCTATGCTGGATAATGGGTGTGAAAAGCCATAGTTTTAACAATGATTCATAATTTAAAAACATACTAGAATCACCACTGTAAATTCTGATATTATTATTATAATTTGGTTCGACCTGTTTGAATTCAATGGCAAATCTTCCAAGATCCATTGTATCAACAATTTCTGTTGTTGATACCAGCAAACTATCAATTGCTTCCCTGTTTTTCACTAAGTCAGACCATTCCTTCTCCGAAAACACTAAAGTGGCACCTTTATCAATATCTGTTATCACAACACAAGGGACATAACCTAAATGTACTGATATACAGATCGACACATACTTTGAATAATTAGGGTTCAAATAAAATCTACGTTCACCCAAAAATATATCTTCTTTGTCTTTGAATACATTCATTTCGTCTGATACTATATTTTTTTCCTCTCACGGTTTTATTTAAATAATCAGAAGAAGGTGTGGGGGGCCATTTTTTTTTCTCACAAGGTTGAATCAAACAATCACTTCAATAATACATATATTTTTTATTCAAAGATTTGAAAAAAATCAAGATTTCTCAATTAATAACCATGAAATTGATTAATTATTAGGTATCGACTGAAAGGCATCATACTTTGACACTACCATTTTAAATAAAAGCATTAGAAATATTAAAATTACCAAAACTAAGGTTATATATAATATTAAATACATTCTGTATGTTCCTTCTTGCATAGTACTTTCATTTTGTTTTGTTTCATTGAAATGAATAGTTTGCCATTGGCATTGATCTGCTTCAGAATGATCAAAAAATATTATCTTCAATTTATAGTTCAAATGAGTGGCGTTCGCTTCTGGAATTTTTATGCTGAAAACGGGTAATTCACCATAATTTTCCTTGGATGAGCTCAACACTTTCGACGATGATCTATTGCAATCCAGTTTCGTATTTTTCATATCGAAACATATAGCAATATATTGAGCTTCTTTGGGTACATTTGTATATATTATACCATTTACAATAGCTGTCAAAATTATGAAATTTGATTTCAATGAAGTCATATTTTTTTCAATGAAAGATATTTATCTTTACTCTGTGAGGTACTTTTCGAAACTGAGATTATCTTCATCATTGACAATCATTTAGCAGAATGTCAGACGAACCAAAGCCTCTTTCCCCTCTTTCAGTAGCATGCAAAAAATTAACCTCCTCAATAATTGGAATAGAATATCGTTCACATATCAATTGAGCTATTTTATCCCCTCTTTCGAAATCAACTTTTTCAGATGATGAATTATATAGCAGAATTTTAATTGACCCTGTATAATCATTATCTATAACGCCAGCAAGAAAATCTATGCCAAATTTTAACGCTAATCCGGATCTGGGTGCAATCCGTCCGTACACTTCTTGGGGGAGTTGTATTTTTAAAAAAATGTCTACGAGTAATCGCTCTCTAGCAGGTATAGTGAAATCTGTAGGTGTTCTTAAGTCACAACCAGCAGATCCAAGAGTAGCTCTTGTTGGTTTATAAGCAGCTTGATTAGTTTTCATCACTTTTAGAACCTTAAAATATAAATAAAATAATTCAAGAGTGAAGAGACACCCACGCACAAGATTATATTACCATTTATTCGTCAACAGTATTCATTTTTCTCATTCAATATTAAAGATTTCTATTAGAGAGAATATTTCATGTATTTCTCACCTGAAAAAATAATTCACTTATACTGTCTGTAGGTTAATCGAGGAGGTGGTACATTCATTTCACTTGGTTCTTTGGGATTTTCTTTCATCGTTTCTATAAAAATAAAAGTATTCGTATTATTTCAATATATTATATATATTCAATATATTGAAATAATACGAATACTTTTATTTTTATAGAAACGAGGAGAGAAAATCCCAAAGAACCAAGTAAAATAATTCACTTATCTCAATCTAGCTCCATCAAAATTTTTAAAGTTAATAATGATAATGAAACACTCACCCCAAATTCGTTTGCTTCTTCTTCTCCTTTGGTATATAAATTCACTGTGTTTTCAACTAACTGTGTACTTCTCGAACTGAATTTCACCTTATATAAATAGTTCTCCGTTGCATATACATTCACCTATTTTGAAAAAAATGTTTCCATTTCAATTTCCTGGTGCATGTTAACCTCTTATGTATAGCTGATGCAATAGATTCATTAATTTCCATTGCATAAGTCAATTATTTATTCATTTTCGATATACCTATACGTACTGGTACCTGAATGTTATATTTCATCGATAACATTGGGGAATTGGAACTTTCAAAGAATATAGGTACATCGGACTTCAGAATACCTAATTTTCCAAGAAGAACGTACACAAAGCGAAACATTATATCATTTCCATATTTTGTCTTTTGGCGCCATCCAGAACGCTTTGTGGTCCGTTTTTTTGTGTTTAATGTGCGTTTTTCAATGTTTTGGGAGTAACATATACTTATTTTATGAAAAGGAATACTCTAGGAACACAAAAACAGCCATATAGACTAGCAAAACATATTAAATATTGAAAACCGTACCAGTAACGACACCTCGCGGAATTAGGTTGAAGCGTGAACCATACGAATAGATTCTTCAAAAAGACCTCTGTGAAAGGTAGACACAGAAAAAAGTTTCCACTCACGCCCGAATGAGGACCCCAGCGGTACGGTGGAATCAAAGGTAGGTTTGAAGAACGGAAATATTGAAAACAGTATCAGTAGTGACATCTCGCTCAATTAGGTACTCTAGGAGCACAAAAAACAGCCATATAGACTAGCAAAACATATTAAATATTGAAAACAGTACCAGTAACGACACCTCGCGGAATTAGGTTGAAGCGTGAACCATACGAATAGATTCTTCAAAAAGACCTCTGTGAAAGGTAGACTCAGAAAAAAGTTTCCACTCACGCCCGAATGAGGACCCCAGCGGTACGGTGGAATCAAAGGTAGGTTTGAAGAACGGAAATATTGAAAACAGTATCAGTAGTGACATCTCGCTCAATTAGGTACTCTAGGAATACAAAAAACAGCTATATAGACTAGCAAAACATATTGAATATTGAAAACAGTACCAGTAACGACACCTCGCGGAATTAGGTTGAAGCGTGAACCATACGAATAGATTCTTCAAAAAGACCTCTGTGAAAGGTAGACACAGAAAAAAGTTTCCACTCACGCCCGAATGAGGACCCCAGCGGTACGGTGGAATCAAAGGTAGGTTTGAAGAACGGAAATATTGAAAACAGTATCAGTAGTGACATCTCGCTCAATTAGGTACTCTAGGAACACAAAAAACAGCCATATAGACTAACAAACATATTAAATATTGAAAACAGTATCAGTAGCGATACCTCGCAGGATTAGGTTGAAGCGTGAACCATATGAATAGATTCTTCAAAAAGACCTCTGTGAAAGGTAGACACAGAAAACAGTTTCCACTCACGTCCGAATGAGGACCCCAGCGGTACGGTGAAATCAAAGGCAGGTTTGAAGAACGGAAAATATTGAAACCAGTATCAGTATAGCAACACCCCGCTTAACTAGGTAGGTACTCTAGGAGCACAAAAAAAGGCCATATAGACTATCAAAACATATTAAATATTGAAAACACAGAATAATCATCAGTTCTACAAACCTTGGAAAACAGTATCAGTAGCGACACCTCGTGGAATTAGGTTGAAGCGTAACACATACGAGTAGATTCTTCAAAAAGACCTCTGTAATACGAGGAGGTAAGCATAGCAAACAGTTTCCACTCACATCCGAGTGAGGACACTAGCAGTACCGTGAAATCAAATCTATGTAGAACATAGAAATATTTACTGAAACTCATTCATAAGCCTAATATATTTATTTTAATTGCTCATATTATTGGCCCAATGAAGCAAAATGAACCCATCCCCCCAAATATCCATATACCCATCCATATGTCGAATATCCATACTCATGGCCCTCCAAAAAATATCTCTCGAAAACAGGGGGACAAGTTGAGTCGTACCCACACTTGCACGTTGATAAATTGGACCTCCAATAGCCACTTGGTAACGTGTCGGCTTGCCAACCCAGAGATCCAAAGTTCAAATCCTATACGGTATGATTATCTTTTTTTAATTAAATCAAATTATTATTAAGTGAACTGAACGTTATACGTCATAATGAATGTAATAGGTTTCCATTAGGCGGGCCAACTGCCAAATTTCCGTAGAAACCCTCTTGTTTCACTACTTATATTCGACGGTTCACTTCTGTTCCAGTAGTTGAGTTCGATGAACAACCTATTTTACAACAGTTCGAACCAAGATGTTTTTATCATACGAATTCAAATTGCATGTGTGCATTAACAAATGTTTTTTTCTTGTATGAAAATTTTTTTATGCATTGAAGTTTAATATCAAAATCAGTTTGTTTTATTTCTTCAAGATCTTACTGAATATGCGGTCGTCACACATTCTCGCGAAGAAGTTGTGACCATGATAACACTACAATGTTTAGTTTTACAAGTGATTTTACAAGGCTTTCTCTATATCGCACAACCTTATAATATAAGAGAAGTATTTATATGTTCCGATAGTAATGGTACACGAAATGAAAGTTGGCCTTCTAAATGGGCAAGAATGGAATCAACTACAATAAATAATGTTTCATCTCTCAAATCACTCATACCCACCAATAGCACTATGTACAAGTTGCGATTGCGAAAGGGCAGTGGCTCCACCATTGATTCTGACTGGTGTGAACTAAATCCCTCCACCACTATGTTTTCGGTTATCACCAAAAGCTTTTTAAAAAATGAATTTATTCATCGAACACAAAAATGTCGAAGTTTTATTAGAGAGAAAATTACAATGCGTCTTTACTGTGTGAAGTCTATGTCAAATCTGATGAGAACTAGTCGGTGAACGTCTTGTATCCTGCAAAGCGTAAACTGATTCTGCATCCGTCAGCGGTCTCAGCATATCCTGTGAGAACATGGTAGCTCATGATGTTCCCATACATAATTCCTCCGCCCTTAGAAGGAACTCGAGGGTGGAACCACTTGAGTTGCGTTGACTGCCACCCTAGTGTCTTCTTCTGGCGTGGAACAGACTACTCGTTTGGCTAGGCTTGCTATCTTTCTTCTGTGGGTGGCTAATAAGTAGACTAACATCGTGGTAACCAGGAATAGGGTGACTGTTAAGGACCATCTTGAATGATCGGAATGAATTCTAACTTCTTGTAATGGTGTTTCTCCTAACTCTTGCAGTTGAAGTTCGTGCAACTTGTCAAGAGATACTTTTTCTAGCTTAAGTGTCTTGACTTGTAGTATTGGAATATTGGTTTCACGAATTTCTTCTAGCGTCATTGGATGTCCTACTATTAGGCCTTTTTCGTTTTTGTACGTGTATTCCGATGTCTTGATTCCACAATCTGGCGGGACTATGAATAGGTAGCTTCCACGAAGTATGGCAACGTCGTTTTCTTCACAGAAAATCTGTATCTTTTCGTTTTCGGGAAATATCCCTATGTAGTGGCTTTCATTGATTTCTTCTATGATGTGTTGAGATACTCGTACTGGGACTTGTTGGCAATTTTGAATGCTGTTTTCGACAGAAAGCAGTGACGTGATACAATCAGGGTTTTGTCGAAGTGGTAGTAGGTGGTTCTTCTTGCAGAGGAATCCTAGCTGTAGCTCGTTACATTCTTCATCTGAGTACTGGTATTCATTGTTGCTTAACCCATTAGAGCCCATCGGCAACTAAAGTTGCCAGCACTTATTCGTATTCGCGCTATGCGCATGCCTGTAATTGAACCGTTGCCATTGGTCAGTAGGTCTTCAATTAGGTCTTGTCTATCATATAGCATGGCAGTCGCTCAGTTCTTGTTATACAGTAACAGTGTGTGTCACGTTTTATTCAGCGTTGTCGAACTTATTCGTTCACCATAATGGCAGTCGATGAGGGATGGTGAGTATACACATTCTGAAATGCATTTATATCCACGTTTCTCTATAGATTCTATACAATATGCATAGGGCAACTATACCTGGATTGAATTCTTATGAACCCTATTATTTTTTATATACGTGCAAACGTTGATGGCAACTAAAGTTGCCAATGGGAATATATGAATTCAATTGAGGTATTATTCAGATTCTTCACGAAATAATGATTTCGACAGGTATACACGTGGGAAATCTGGCACTGGGCTACTACTTCATGAACTCATTGACCTCATGGAAGACGATGAAAACATAACACCGGACTCGATAGCTATATGTCCACCTGAGGAGCCTCCAGGTGCAGACACAGACAAGGACTCTGACTTGTCGGATGAAGAGGTACTTGGAGACGTTGATCACCTTCCCACCCGTATATTGCGTTCTAGGGTGGAAGTGAGGTACAATGAAGATGCTGATACTCCAGTCATCCAAGATGAGGATCATGCTCAAGGATCTGAACCAAGCACTTCTTCGAAGAAAGTAGTCAGATAGAGAGTAACTAAGCGCAGACAGCCAACTTGGAACCCACTAGTGAATGAGTTATCTTCAAATATTCCTGAACCTGAATACGAATACCGACCAATGGCAGAAAATCTTCTGAAAGAAAGTGTCAAAAGTCCTATTGACGCCTTCAGGACATATTTTTCAGATGGTTTATTACAGCAGATTGTTACCGAAACGAATCGTTATGCTATGCAACGTCTAGTTCACAGCATCAATGCTTCTGCTGATGAAATCATCACATTTGTGGGAGTGATGCTGTTGTCAGGTTACCACCCTCTTCCATATAGAAGACTTTACTGGAAGCAAGATCCAGATGTACACTCGAAACTAGTCTCCGATGCAATTCGTCGGAACCGATTCGATGAACTCATGAGTTTTATTCACCTCGTAGACAATCAAACTAATGATGGAACCGATAAAATGTATAAGGTTTGACCAATTTTTGATCATCTCAATAACTCTTCCAAACAAATCAGTCCTGGACCAACCGTTAGTGTCGACGAGAGTATCCCAGATAGCACACACTCGCCTAAGGTCATCCTCAATGTGTCGCCAAACGCCTGGAGAGAGACGTTCTATTTTCTACAACCTAAGAACATCATCAGGCATAAATTTAGCGCTGTAATTGTCCTAAATGAGTTCTTTCAGTGACAGCCTGAAGATGTAGAGAATTTCGTGCCTACGGACGTCTTCAGATAACATTCCATGAAATAACGTGTCATCGAAGACAAAAGGAAGAAAAAGAAGAACTAGAATTGAGGTTATGTCTCATGATGGTCATGATTTGTTCAAGATACATCATAATATATTGATGATTATATCAAAATTATTAGAGTATTCATTGAATACCTTCATCAAATTTTTATTTCACAAAATGATTGCGAGAAGAACTTATTGCACAGAATTAAAAGATAACAACAAAAGGATGATAATCTCTATTGATGACATTTCTCTCAGGTAGCAAGAAACAATGGTGAGTAAATACTAAATAGAATCATTGATAGTACCGGACATGAATTATTGATACATTCATATACATTATTTATTGTTTCAGGAGGTTATTGAGAACACAAACTTTATGATATCATCATAGCAAACATGTTTTATTCCAAGATAGCTTTGCTTCTTCGGAATCTTTAAAATATTGTATGGAAGCTTGAACTTTCAGTATGAATTCAATAAAAGTAGGTACCTGAATCAAATCATTGATATAGTAGGTACTGGACATGAAATGTTAATAGGTTAATTATTTGTTTCAGATGAAGTTATTGAGAACACAAGATTGATGATGTCATCAGAGCAGAGATGTTTCATTCCAAAATATTTTGGCTTCTTCGGAATCTATGTGAGATTGCGTATGCATGTTCGCACTTTCAGTATATTCAATAAAGGTAGGTACCTAAATCAAATCATTGATATAGTAGAGGGACTGGAACATGAAATATTAATAGGTACATTAACTGTTTCAGGAGGTTATTAATAACACAAAATGATGATATCATCAGAGCAGAGATATTTTATTCCAAGATATTTTGGCTTCTTTGGAAATTATGAAATATTGTACATATGCAGACTTGAATTTTTAGTAGATTCAATAATGGTTGGTACCTATAACTACATAAATCATATCATTGATAGTAAGTACTGGGCATGAAATATTAATACATTGTTTGTTCCAGAAGGTTATGCAAAACACAAACCTGATGATATTTTCATCCCAAGATAGTTTTGCTTCTCCAGAATCTATAAAATATTGCATGAAGGCTTCAACTTCCAGTTGATATAACTATCAATAGGCAATAACTTCAGAATAAGTTATAAATAATATGCAAATATCATGAGATCCATATTATTTTGAAGAAATTATCATTTGCATAATACAAGGTGAGACAATAGTGTGTTATCCTTATTGTATGTTAGCCAAACCATCAGATAAATAAAGAAAATTCAAGTACAACAGTAATAGGGTTTCATGAGAACTTTCACATTAAATTGTTTTCATATATATCTGTAGGGTGTTCGAATTCCAAGATATATTGACTGATGATTGTTTTTTTCCAAATGGGACACCCTGTATACTATTGCATTTTTGGGTTCTCCCTGAAGAGCTGATTCCATCAATTTATCACACTTGGGGTCTAGCGGGAATGATTACAGAGATATAGGGTGTTCAAAAACAAGATTTTTCAATTTTAGGATTTTTTTGTGAAAACTATTCAATATTGGTCAAAACGGCTCACATATCCTTATAAACTTTCGATTTACTATCTACTGACATTCAATCGGAACAAATAGAGGGTGGGTTAACATTCAGAATACTGATCAGATTATTGTATCTGTTCCAAATAAATATCAGTAGATAGCTAATCAAAAGTTATGACAGGAACATGTGAGCCGTTTTGACCATTAATGAATAGTTTCGACACAAAAAATCCTACATTTGAAGATTCTCAATTGTCAACACCCTATATCTCTGTAATAATTCCCACTAGACACCAAGTGTGATACATTGATGGAATCAACTCAATATACAAGGTGTTCCATTGAAAAAAACCAATCATCAACCGATATCTTGGAATTCGAACACCCTATAGATATGAAAACAACTTTAGGTGATTGTTCTTATGGAACCCTATTACTGTTGTACTTGAATTTTTATTTTATATATCTGACGGTTTGGCTAATATCGGAGGAGAACACACTATAGTGACTCATTCTGTATACGAATAATATTCTCCCATAAATCTTGAACCTCCTTGAAACATCATCAAAAACTGCCTCAAGTTGTTACCATGATGTCCTGAGGTTGTCTCAAAAGATTTTATAGGGATGTTCTGAGACGTTATTAGTATGTAGAGAATGGTAACAGGAGGACGTCTTGAGAATGTCCTCAGGCTCGCTCTCGACGTCCTAAGGACATGATTGTGAACGCCTCAGAAGGGCCTCAAAATGAATTTGTGCTATCTGGGATGATTCCTTACTATGGAAGGCATGGGTGTAAACAGTTTATTCGTGGCAAATCAATCAGATTTGGCTTCAAGTTATGGGTTGCCGCGGATCCTTGTGGATATATTCATCATGTTGAACCCTATTGTGGTAGTTCAACCCGTCTTCCTGAAACTGGTCTTGGTCAAGGAGGTGACGTGATCATTGGACTTGTTGATCACATGCAATTGTCAAGAGGTATTCGCCTTTACTTTGACAATCTGTTCACATCTGTTGGTTTATTGGAAGAGCTGAGTCTTAGAGGACTTGGTGGTACTGGTACTCTGCGTGAGAATCGTTGCAATGCTGCAATGAAACTGTCAGATAAAAAAACGTGGAAGAACAAACCTAGAGGTGAAACAGCTATCAGTTCTTCGGAAAATATCACCGCAGTCCGCTGGAATGACAACAACGTTGTAACCGTACTCACTAATTGTGATGAAGTAAATCCCATGAAGAAATCCAAACGTTACTCCAGAACTGAAAAAAAAGTCATCTCGGTCGAAGTTCCAGGTCCCATTGCTCGTTACAATAGTAAAATGGGAGGAGTAGATATTTCCGATCAGTTTTTGGCTTCTTACCGAAGTAGAATCAGATCGAAGAAATGGTGGTGGCCATTCTTAATATGGACTGTGGATGTATGCTGCACACAAGGCTGGCTATTATATCGTCGCCTAGGTCACGATATAGCTCTTCTAGATTTCAGACGACAGTGTGCAATTTTCATTCTGAAGTCCTTTGGCAGTCCTTTACTTGCACCTGGTGTTCGATCATCTCCAGAATACACACCAGCTCTCGAATAAATAAGGAAAGATCGAACAGATCATTTGATCGAGAAAGGCGAATCTAAGTACCGCTGTTGTAAAATTTGTGGCAGACGCACGAGTTTTTTGTGTAGAGAATGTGAAGTTCCACTCCACCCTGATGAGTGTTTCATAATTTTCCATGATGTCAAATAATGATGTTCAATATGATATTATGTGAATTACCAAGCTCTTGAGATATAATAAAATTATATAAAAATGTAATAGGATTATTGGATGATAAATATCATATTGATATATATCATATTTATCAATATATATATATATATATGAATCATCCCAGTGGCAACTAAAGTTGCCACTCCGAAACCACTGTCCAGCATGTCTGATCATTATTTCCATAACAATATTTCATTTTTGATGGAGTGAGGGTTCATCATCTCACTTTCCACCTAAAAATCTCAACTGGAGAATTATGGGCTTTAATGGGTTAAGGATAGGTATGTCGAGGGAGGTATAATGATTGACTGGAATAGAATATAGGTGGTAATAGTCAATGGTTTCGGAATGAACTAACGGAAAATCGAGCGAAAATATCATTTTCCTATTCGAGTAGAAAACACTGGTTCGAACAATGTCGTAATATTTAAGGTAATCTGACAAAGAAAATAGTAGTTTAGATTCGCTATGTGACTGATGTAATTGATATATCACGGATTTTAATTCATCAGGGGAAATAATGCTGTGATGTAAAACTTTTAAGTTAGCGAAGCTTATAGCGTTTTCAAGTTCTGATAAAAAATGCAATAAAAGGTCAGCGTTTATTTTGATTTGGCTGAGAATGTCTTGAATTCTTAAGTAGTGTGCGTAATTGAATTGTGTTTTATTTAGAACAGTCCTCAACTCTTCAAATGGTTTTCTATTTCATTTTGATTTTAAATTGTTTTGGACAAAGTATCATTTTTATTCGACATAAGTTCTTTAGCGAGAGAGATTTGTTTGTTTACCTTCTTCATATTATTATTTTGGCTATTTTCGAGCTCGGAAATGCTATTATGAATTTCATTGGCGTCCTCGTTGTCCATATTACCAGTGACAAATTTCATGAGAGAACCAAGCGGATTGATCAGTCCTCTTTTGAGTCTATTTTCAGGAAATAGCGAGGTGATTTTTTCGTTCAAAGTATTGATTTCGTATTCCAAGTGTTTATGAGCATTATACAATGATTGTTTATAAAATGAAGTAGCATTGTCAATCATTTTTCCAAGTCTGTGGTAGTGGTTTGTAATTGAAGTACTTTGAGATTTAATAGGGTAAGTATGTATGTAATGGATGAAAGTGTGGAAGGCAATTTTGATGCGGGCGTTTCCTAATTTGAAAGGAAGGATTCCGGGATTAGTTTTGAGGTTCCGAATTTGAACTTTTCGTGTCTTCATTAGGAAAAGAATCGTCAGCCTGTAATAATGTTTTGTAGGAGGTTTGAAAATGTTTCTGTGATATGTGTTCTCAGGTGTAGTCACTGTTAAGTCAGTACTGCTGATGATGTGTTCTGGTTTGTAATTAGGGTTTGTCTTCAATTGTCTGTCTGTTAATTTCCTATATCCAGTAGTTTCGGGTTGGATGTCAGGTGGGTCATTTCGGGTTTCGTTTCTTTTGTTAATGACTTGTTCTTTCTGTAATGCCGTTTTGTCGTGTATCGTTTGGTATAAATTTGCCATAATTTCTTTGTGTTCGTTTAGCTGGTGATTGATTGGTCGTGAGTCAAGATCGATATCGATCGGATCTTTGAGCTCTAGATGTCCTAGTATTAAGTCGATGGGTTTCTGTTTGGTTGCCGAATGAATTAAATTATCATATCCTAAAACTGAAGAGGTGAGTTTTTCGAAAGGGTTTAAGTTTGGATTTGTCAAGGTCAGAGTACGCATGTGTTCTAGTATAGTGGAATGAAATCGTTCGACAATGGAATTGCTATCAGGGTTGAGAGGGAGAGTGTAGTGCCAATTTATGTTGTATATTTTTGCAAAGTCTCTAAGAACGTGTTGTGTGAATTCGGTGCCATTATCAGATATGATATTTTCTGGAATTTTATATGTTGAGATGAATTGTAATAATTTTGCATGAACAAATAGAGCAGAGAGACTAGGAATTATGTGAGCTTGTCCAAACCGGGAAAAGCTATCACAAATAGTCAATGATATCAAATTGCTAAATTTAAAGGTGTCAATATGAATTGTTTCAAATGGTTTTTTCGGGGTAGGCGTAAGTTGAAGTTTGATCAAAGGTGGATGTCTTTCATATTTGACTTGTTGACAGATGTTACAATTATTTATGAATTTTTGAACATCTTCGCTCATTTTTGGCCAATAATATTGGGTTTTGAGCTGATTGACGGTTTCCAGAATTCCACGGTGATTAGTGATACCTTCGTGTTGGCTTTTGATTGATTCTTGTTGTCTCTTAGTTCTGCTTATATCGTGGAGAAGTGTGTTAGATTTGAGAAATTTATACGAGGAGTTCTTGAATAGTTGTGGAACAAGTCTGCACATTTGTTTGAAAAATTCACCATTATCGTCGTTTTGGAAGAAAAATGCGTATTGTCTAGTTGGTCCAGCATATTGTTTTATGAACTGAATGATTTTTTTTTCGAAGGACTCGTCAGTAACATATATATACCAACGAGTACGACTAACAGGATTTTCAAATATTCTCTTGATTTCTGTTCGCGAATTTCTATCTACTTTGATTATGATTATTTGATAAAGGAAATAATTAAGTGGTTTTTCTGAAATTTTGATTGTCAAAATTGGATCTTCGGCACTCGTGTGTACTGTTTCGTTTCCGTCGTTTTCGTCAGGGTCAAATTGTGCAATAATAGATTGATTGTCAGGTTCTCTGCTAGTTGATTTTCGTTGAATTGTCTAATGTATTGGAGGATTGGAAGGTCATCGTCAGAATAATTTGTGTCAATTTCGGTGGGATAAATGTCGACCCGTGACAACGCGTCTTCGTTAGTATTTTTCTTTCCTTTTTTATATACAATTTTGTAGTCAAATCCTCCAACTTTAGTCTCCAACGGACCAGACAGGAATTTGGTTCTTTGAGGTTCATAAGCTATTCTAGTGGCTTATGATCTATAGCGATGATAAATTTCATGCCAAAAAGGTACGGCCGGAATTGTTTGGTTGCCCAAGCGATCGCTAGCAGCTCTTTTTCAATAGTCGAATAATTTATTACCAAACTACTCAGGGTGCGAGATGCATATGAAACAGGTTCATCGTGTCCAATAGGACCTTGTGATAAAACCGCGCCTATTCCAAAATTACTAGCATCTGTGGTGAGAACAAAATCTTGAGAAAAATCAGGGTACTGGAGTATTGGATCATTGGTTAGGAGTGCCTTGCAATCTTCGAAAGTTTTAATGTATAGTGGATCATTTACGTTAATTTGAGATCCCTCTTTCAGACATGTAGTAAAAGGTTTAGTTATTTGTGCGAAATTTTTAATAAATTTTCTGTAATACCCGACGAGGCCAAGAAAGCTTTTGATTTCTCTGATCGTCTTTGGTATTGGATAATTTAGAATAGCTTTAATTTTGTTGGGATTGGGTTTTATTCCATCAGGAGTGATAATATGCCCAAGAAAAGCAACTTCTTTGTGCAGGAATTCTGATTTGTCGAGTTGAATTTTCAAATTGCTATCACGTAGCTTTTGGAATACTTGTTTCAAATTTACAATGTGTTCTTGCAGAGAAGCTGAGAACACAATAATGTCGTCTATATAGACGAGACAGGATTTATCTTGCAGGTCCTTCAAGACATTGTCCATCACCCTTTGGAACGTTCCGGGTGCGTTCTTCAAGCCGGAAGGCATACGAACGTACTCGTAATGTCCGTTTTCAACGTTAAATGCGGTTTTCTCAACATCCTCAGGATGCATCTCAATCTGGTGAAAACCACTAGCCGGATCTAACGTTGAAAAGTACCTACATCTGCCCAACTCATCTAGTATATCAGTAATATTAGGCAGAGGGTAATGGTCATCAATCGTTTTCTCATTGATTTTTCTGTAATCAACGACAATGCGCCATTTCTTTTTACCTGACGCGTCCGTCTTTTTAGGAACAATCCAAATGGGCGAAGACCATGGAAAATCGCTAGGTCGGATAATTCCTTGGTCGAGCATTTCGTTGATTTGTTTCTCTACTTCGGGTTTGTGTATGAATGGGTAACGGTATGATCTGGAATAAACAGGAATTTCATCTACGGTTTTGATTCTATGTTTCACTCGATTAGAAAATGTTAATTTAGAGTTTTGTCTGTGAAAAATATCTGAATAGGATCTACAAAGGCCTTGAATGTGATGTTTTTCTTCACTTTCCATATGTTCTGTACGAATGAGATTTGTTACATCAAATTTATTCAAGTTTTGTTCTTCATAAGGTGAAATAAAAGCATGAAAAATTTCAAAGTCGTTTCTTTCGAAATGTCTAGCTGAGGTCGGAAGGTTAAGTTCAATTTCTAGAACAAAGTCCGTTCTATTTTGGATATCTACAGGGGCGTAACCATTTTTTGCGGTGGTCAAACAAGCGGGTATATGACATTTTGATAAGTTTGTTTCAGGAATAATTATTTCGCCAATTTCTTTATCAACGGGAATTCTAAAAGATTCTGTGGAACACGGTTCAATACGGGCAAAGAACAGCGATTTGTTTCTTGGCTCGTACATGTGTAACGAAATTTCGGTTGTGGGAGTTTTGATCACTGAATTTGAAATTTTGATATCTACATTTAAATCTTTCAACGTTTCATAGCCAATAAGCCCATCGAAAAAATTATGGAACTTGAATGAATAGAATTTGATTCTCTTGTCGCAATTGAATTCGGTAAAAGCTGGTATTTCGGCACATAAGTTTCGCGAGTTAGTTTGAAAAATAGAAGATATTGTGAATGGTTCATTTCTTATGAATTCGGGAAAGTGAATTTCGGCAATTTCTGGGTTTAGGAATGATTCTGTTGCACTAGTATCAATGAGCAATTTCAGAGGTGGATTTGAAATTTCAATATAAGGCAGCTGTTCCCGATCGTAAATTGAATTGATTTCTATGTATGGTTTTGTTTTTGCTTGACTATCTGAAAATTTTGTTCTGGGTTCGTATTGTGTTCTAACCGTTTGCATGATTTCTCGGAAATTTCTTCAGAGTCGTGTTCATAGTAATCTACATCGTATTGAGGGTCATTGTCAGGATAATAGTCGTCATATTCGCATATTTCATATTGTTGAGAAGGTCCGGGAATATTATAGTCGGGAAGGTAGTTGTAAGGTTCAAGGTTGTGTGTTTCATCTGGCAAAAAATTCGAACGTTGAGGCTGATATGAATTTTGTCGGGGAATTGTGCCATAAGATATGCCACTCATTGACGTCATTCTAGGACGGGAAATTGAATTTTGTTGATTGGGTCTCCAAACATTAGTTGGATTTCTTTGTTGACCAAAAACTTGACTGTTTGTTAAAAATCTTTGAGGTTGACTTGGTCTAGATTGAATATTAATAGGTCCACGTGGGAAGTTATGGTATTGATTGGAATTTGAAATATTTTGTTGATTATTACGTGCAAAATTTTGTGAATTGAAATTTGAATTATTATTGAAGTGCGTATTACTATGTTGGAAATTTTGAATTGGTCTCTGAGGTCTATTTCTGGCATGCTGATTATGATTTTCAAATTGATGCGGCTCTTGTAAATGACGGATATTATTTTCCGAAATGATATATTGTCTTGCTTCCGCTAGACTAGTTGGTTTCATGGCTTGAATAGTTGATAGTTCTTTAAGACCGGCAAGAAATATTTTCAGGGCATGAGTATTGTAAAATGTTTTCTTGATATGTTTTGTTTGCGGAACCACAACATGAGTGTCAATACAATTATGCAGAGCGCTCAAGTTAGACATAACTCTTGTATAATATTGTGAAGGAGGTTCATTATTTTGTTGTCTCAACTGATCTGAATCAAACAAAAGTCCGTTTTCGTCTCTTTGGTCTCCGAAATGGGCAACCAAAGCACTTTTTACGGATTGCCAATCTTTGGCAATGCAAATGCTATTAACTTCTCCAGCTCTACCTATTAATTTGGAATAAATTTCGTTAATAATAGTCGTATTCTGAACACAATTTATGTTAGCAGGATTTGGATCCCAATATGTATTTATGATTGTATTTGCTGCTTCTGAAAATGATGATAATTCCAGCGGATTGCCATCAAATTTTGGAACTATTTCTAATAATCTCGATTCAAAATTTGGAACAACTGACATACTTGAATCGTTAGGTACTAAATTAGGTGAATTAGTTTGACTTTCAGTATCTTCTACTAGTGATAATGTTACAAAAATTGAGCTTATCACACTATCTAAATTTGAACATAAATCTAACTCGTTCGCCTCTTTTTTCTGCAATAGAATCAGGCAAGGACGAGGAGAATGACATAGACAGTAGAAGGGAAACATCTTACAATACTAAAATGGTGTTGATGGTCTTCATCAGGTACTCGAAGTCTTCAGGGTTTTCCACTGCGGAGGTCCTCTTAATGAACAGCTCGAAAACCGACGGGATTTTCACGATGAATGCCCGTTCAGTATCCTACCGACTGCGCCACTTTATGTTTTTGGTTATCACCAAAAGCTTTTTAAAGAATGAATTTATTTATTGAACACAAAAATGTCGAAGTTTCATTAGAGAGAAAATTACAATGCGTCTTTACTGCGTGAAGTCTATGTCAAATCTGATGAGAACTAGTCGGTGAACGTCTCGTATCCTGCAAAGCGTAAACTGATTCTGCATCCGTCAGCGGTCTCAGCATATCCCGTGAGAACATGGTAGCTCATGATGTTCCCATACATAATTTCCACCCACTACACCATGATACAAAAAAATGAAAGATGATGCGGAATTCAGAATGGTCGATTGGGTTACGTACTACACAGCAGTATGTGCATCATTGTTGCTGTCCAACCTCAGTGTTACAACATGTCTAAAGATTGTCCTAACTGTTTATTGACCGAACTCGTGATTAAACACTGAAACCGAAATGAAAAATTGTACGATTTTACCGAAGAAGAGCTCCAGAAATTTCCACTACATTATCCTATTGAAAATGTAGGTCCGATGGAATTTCTCTATGCCTGGGACACACTGCCATCAGAAAATACAGAAAATTTCGAACTTCCTATCCAGCTACCATGCTTTGTCCACTTCAATCACCCTGAATGGAGAGATCATGTAGACGGCCTTCCTCAAGCACAATCAAGCTGTCATGTTTGTAGATGAGGCCTCGAGCGATGTGGATAATATTGATAATTTGTATTGAATAAATGTAATAAAACAAATTCACTCGATAATGATTATTATTTCATTCGTCACGAATATAACATATTATAATCCATAATTACAATATACAAATGAAAATCACATCAAAACTATTGGTCAGAGTCTTCCTCGTCAATTAAATCTTGAGCTATTTCCAAAAACTCATCTGAAGTTCCAGTGATTGCTCCTGGTGTTATAAGCAAATAACCTCATGCCAAAGTTTTCACATCGAAAGGAATTTTATAGCGCTTATCATCAGCAGATGACGAAGCGACTTCATTCCTCAATTCCGTATGAATGGTGTGGAGAAAAGAAGTGAACATATACATCTTACGTAATATTGTTCCACCATTTTCTACAATATTGACATAGTCTGAAAACTGAATTTGGTTTTTTACCACGTTTTTTGAGACACCTTTGGCTTTTTTCATCACACCACCTGCTTTGACACAGTGAGCTTCCGCACCAGTGCCATGAAATGATTCAATAGGTCTTGAGGCATATTCGTCTTTCATGCGTCCTATAACATATTTTGATTTGGGGATTTGGTGTATATTGTCTATGGGATGATTTGACGTATCGAAAAATTGGATATTTTCTTTCATATCATCATAGAAATTTTCTGTGAATATTCCTAGAATCAGTGAATCCGTATCGGTGTAGCATAATGTTGCTTAATCATCATATTTTGCTTTGATGTATCCATAGAAAAAATCGTGAATGATAGTTTTCGAAATATCCAACACCGTAAATCCAACATACATCGGTTTATCATAACAAACACTAGTCTTTTCCAACTGGAATGCAACCAAGTTCTCACTGGATACTGTGCTGCATTTGGAATGTGGTTTGGCTATCAGAGCCTTCGCTCCCAGCGAGTTATTTTCATTTTCCCAGCGTGAACAAAGTTTCAAGTCAATTCTTTTGTCGACATTTTCCATGGTTCTTCCAAATATTGAATTTATTGATAATTTGAAAAGTTCTCGTTCAGATTCGTCCAGTGCGGAATATCGAAGATGCGTGTTCAGGTCAATATAAGGCCTCAACCACGCCGATTGGGGGAATTCCAAGATTCTATGGATTTTCGTTAGTTTCAAACCATATTTCAAACACTGCTTCAAATTTCGATAATGAATAACGTATATGCATTCGTTTCGTGAATCGGAGATCAGTTTGGCGCTCTTACTCTTTGGCGGGATCACTTGTTCTGGGCAAAATGGTAAATCGTTGTGATCATGGTGTAGGCTGGCTGGATATTCCAACTCCACTACTAAAACGTATCCTATTGATGCGTCGTCCTCAATCGCGTGACAGTCAAAGTTTCCGATCTCCTTGGACTCAACCCACTTAAAATCACCTGTTGGAAGATAACTTGCCATACTTGCTCCATATAAATTTGTTGCATCCAAATACATGATGTATGATATTGGTTTCTGAGGATCAAAGGTTGGTAGAAGTTTGTTATTGACCACAGCTTTTCTCTTGCTACATTGTGCCACCCCTCCTCGGATACCCTTCTTGAAAAAATGAATCATATCTATATCAGTCAAGAGCTGAAGTTCTATTTGTGTATAACGTAACATGGCATCCCAGTTCAGCGCAGGCGCTGTCAGATAGTGGCAGGATCTAGTTTGTATTGTTGCATGCATACTTTTCTGAAATTCTCATACACGTCTGCTAGCAGCAGACAATCGGATTTTGAATATACATCGGCGTAATCTCCCAATGTTTCACATTCGAAGGTATTCCACACATCTATAGCTCTATTATGATCCATATCTGAAAATGATTCGCTGGTTAAATCATGATGGAACTTCTCATTCGACGGTAGCTGGGTTTCCTCCAAATTTTCCAAGCAGTCCACATAGTTGTGAGGAAAAACCCCTTTCTGTCCTATTAGATCAAATTGTCTGCTATCTTGGAAGTATTTTCGAACCTCGTTACACTGTTGCACCTCCAAATTTTTGCTGAGTTCATCGAGAGATTTTGGTAAAAATCGGGAAGAGTCTACAAATCTCAACTGAATATATTCATCAAATGCTCTTGACTCTTCAGATTTATCAACCAATATTGACTTCGAGAACAAAATATACTTTTTTTCAGTTTGGGCTATCACTGATATTTTTTCTCCTTCCGTTGCTAATTTCTTGATGAAAAGGTGAGAGTCATAATTTGTGAGGCTGTGAAAGAATACAGGAATAGTTTTCAAGGTCTTGTAGTTCAAATTACAAATACTATGGGCAGCTGCACAAAATTCTCCTGTGTAGTGGCTGTGATCACGAACTTTGATATCTGTTGGCTTGAACGGCTTCTCACATATATGGCACGTGGTGCTATTCTGGAGAGTTTGCTTCTCTATCTCAGTAAGTGGATGCATTCCACGAACGTCCTTCATGTGATTGGTGTATAAATCTTGAACGGTTTCATCCATTTTTCTCACAAAAACGCCGGCAGCATCAGCACCGCGATAAAGTACCGACCTTGAATAACGGTCATCAAAATTACCCTCCACATAAAATGCGAACGAATATGGTTCATGTTCACATACTTTAACTGAAAATGATTGATCGTCACAGGGTTCATTGTGTTGAATTGGTTTGAGTGAACTTTCAAAGTCAGCATGAATCACAAACGGTGGTGACAGCTGTTTTTCAAAGTTAGTGAATTTGAGGATGTTTTCAGGCACTGACCCACCATATTTATTGATTTTTAAATTGGTGGTGGGTATCTTTGTGCTCATATGATTGCAATCATTTTCCTCATGGCTTCTCCACTGCTCCACTGTAGCGAACGATTGTAGACATCTATCGCAAATATATATTTTACCATTGCATTTCGATTTTTGTATTTTCACTCATTTGTCCAGGTCCTTGAGGAGACAATGATGTGTATTGCCAACCTTATCGGCTATAAGCAATAAATTCACATGTGTTGCTTGACGACACGGAGTGAAATCTAGAGGTCCAATTATTTCAGTTATCATCTTTCTATCCTTGAAAGACGATTCAAGACCGAACACAATAAGTGAGATATTGTTGAGTCGCTCGAACTTTGGGATATCCTTCAGTTTCATGAAAAAGTCGAGTCCTTGGAAATTCAAGAGGGTATTGTGATGTGGATATGATGACGTTCTCATTGAATGATCGTCTGCAGGAAAAATCGCAGCATTGATGGACCATGCAAACCAGGCTCTGTCCTTATTTTGAATATTCAAAACTGCATGTTTGGATTCTATAGATCTGGGCAGCTCGATGTATGAAAACCGAAATTGATGAGAATTTAATAATATTCACATCCACAAATATGGCATGTTTCAATATCCACCCAGAATCCCGTTCTTGAAAATCTGACGCCTTCACAATCAATTCTTCCTTGAAGTCATCATAATCGTGCTCAATGTTTGATGATTTTGTCAGGGTTTTATTTCTGGTGTTGAAGGACTCAATATCAGATAGTTCCTTCTCTGGTATGACATACAATCCAAAAAGTTACAAATTTATCTTCAAGCTATGATGAGTCCCCCAATATCCGGTCAGAACTGCCAGAACTTTTGGTTTCACTTCCTGCAAAAATTCGTGAAGATCGGTGAGGGCTTCGTCACTGGAAAATCGATAGGTGCGAGCGAGTACAGCAGGCTAATGGGGATATATCGACTCCATCGTTGTGCACACTGTATCCTTCTATACGGACAATATTGAAGCAAACAAGATAACATTGACCTCATTAGACGACTTCCAAGCTGGTATATCGCTCACAGCTTGCAGGTCACGAAACTTTGACTTCGACTATGTTTACATTGTAACTCTACAGTCTGGCATGTGACATACATACAGTTGAAGCATATACGATTGCTGTGACCGTATAAGACGACATTGAAGGGTATATAACGAGTTCAATAGGCAAATAAAGAAATATCGACGTCATCGTTGTGCACACTATATCTCTCTATCCTATCATCTTACCTTGACAGTATTGAGTAGACAAGTTTGCATTGACCATATGAGACGACTCCCAAGCGAATATAACTCACACAGCTCGCAGATCATGAAACTCCGACTTTGACTATGTTCACACTGAAACTCTGTCGTCCAGCATCTGACATGCATACATTTGAAGCAGATATGATTGCAGTGACCGTATAAAACGACTCTGAAGGGAATATAACGGGTACAATAGACGAATAAAGATACAGCGACTTCATCGTTGTGCACACTATATCTCTCTATCCAATCATCTTACATGGACACTATTGAAGCAGACAAGTTAACATTGACCATATCAGATGACTCCCAAGCTGGTATAACGCACACAGCTTGCAGAACAAGAAACCCCGACTTTAACTATGTTTACACTGTAACTCTGCAGTATAACATCTATAACATCTAACATGCATACAGTTGAAGCAGATACGACTACAGTGACCATATGAGACGACTCTGAAGGGTATATAGCGAGTACAACAGACTAATAGGGATATATCGACTTCATCGTTGTGCACACTTTATCTCTCCATCCTATCATCTTACCTCGACACTATTTAGTAGACAAGTTCGCATTGACCATAAAAGACGACTCTCGAGCGGGAATAACTCACACAGCTTGCAGAATGAGGAACTCCGAATTTGACTATGATTACACTATAATTCTGCGATTCAGCATCTGACATGCATACAGTTGGAGCAGATACGATGGCAGTGATCGTATGAGACTACTCTGAAGGGTATATAACGAGTACAATAGGCTAATGGGGATACATCGACTTCATCGTTGTCCACACTATATCTCTCTATCCTATGATCTTACATGGACACAATCGAAGCAGACAAGTTCGCATCGCCCATATAAGACGGGTCCAAACGGGTATAACTGACACAGCTCGCAGAACAAAAAACTCTGACTTCGACTATGTTTATACTGTAACTCTGCATTCTACTATCTGACATGCATAAAGTTGAAGCAGATACGATGGCAGTGACCGTATGAGACGATTTGGAAGGCTATATAACGAGTACAACAGGCAAACGGGGATACATCGACTTCATCGTCGAACACACTATATATCTCTATTCTAAATCTCTCTAAATTCTCTATCATCTCACATGGACACTATTGAAGCTGATTAGTTCGCATTGACCATATGGGACGACTTCAAAGCAGGTATAACGCACACAGTTGGCAGCACAAGAAACTTCGACTCTGACCATGATCACACTGTAACTCTGCAGTCTAGCATCTGACTTGCATACAGTTGAAGCAGATACGATGACAGATACCGTATGAGACGACTTTGAAGGGTATATAACGAGTACAATAGGCGAATGAAGAAACATCGACTTCACCGTTGTGCACACTATATCTCTCTATCCTATCATCTCACATGGACACTATTGAAGCAAACGAGTTCTCAATGACCATATGAGACGACTTTCAAGCAGGTATAACGCACACAGCTTGCAGAACAAGAAACTTCGACTTCGACTATGTTTACATTGTAACTTTGCAGTCTAGCATCTGACATGCATACAGTTGAAGCAGATATGATCGTCTAACATGAGACGACTTTGGAGGGTATACAGCAAGTACAATAGGCATATGAAGATACATCGACTTCATCGGTATGCACACTCTATCGCTTTATCCTTTCATCTCACATAGATACTATTGAAGCAGGCGAGTTCGCGATGCCCATATAAGATGACTTCCAAGCGGTATAACGCACACAACTTGCACAACATGAAACTTCGTCTTCGCCTATGTTTACACTGTAACTGTGCCGTCTAGCATTCGACATGCATACAGTTGAAGCAGATACGATGGCAGTGAACATTTGAGACGACTTTGGAGGGTATATAGAGCGAAGAATAGGCAGATGAATAAACATAGACTTCATCGAAGTGCACACTCTATCTCTCTATTTTATCATCCCTTATGGATACTATTAAAGCAGACAAGTTCGCAAAGATCATTCGAGATGACTTCCAGGCAGGTATAACGCACACAGCTTGCAGAACAAGAAAATTCAACTCCGACTATGTTCACACTGTAACTCTGCCGTCGAGCATCTGACATGCATACAGTTGTAGCATTACGATGGTAGTGATCCTATGAGACGACTCTGAAGGGTATATAACGGGTTCAATAGGCGAATGAAATTGCATTTACTTCATCGGTGTGCACACTCTATCTCTCTATCCCATTGTTTAACATGGATACTTTCGAAGCGAACGAGTTCGCAATGTCCATATGAGACGACTTCCAAGCGGGTATAACTTACACAACTTGCAGAGGAATGAACTTCGACTACAACTATGTTCACACAGGAACTCTGCAGTCTAGCTTCTGACATGCATTCAGTTGAAGCAGATATTATCGCAGTGACCATATAAGACGACTATGGAGGGTATATGGAAAGTACAATGAGCAGATGAAGATACATCGACTTCATCGAAGTGCACTCTCTATCTCTCAATCCTATCATCTCACATAGATACAATTGATGCAGACGAGTTCGCAATGCCCATATGAGACGACTTCTGAGCGAGTATAACGCACACAACTTGCAGAACAAGAAATTTCGACTTCGACTATGTTTTTCACTGTAACTCTGCAGTCTAGCATCTGACATACATACAGTTGAAGCAGGAACGATTGCAGTGACCGTATGAGATGACTCTGATGAAATTATAACGGGTACAATAGGCAAATGAAGATACATAGACTTCATCGTTGTGCACACTATATCTCTCTATCCTTTTATTTTACATGGACACTACTGAAGCATTCAAGTTCGCAAAGACCAAATAAGACGAGTTCCAAGCAGGTAAACCGTATACAGCTTCCGGAACAAGAAACCCCAACTTCGACTATGTTTACATTGTAACTCTGCAGTATAACATTTGGCATGCACACAGTTGAAGCAGATACGACTGCAGTGACCATATAAGACGACTTTGGAGGGTATACCGGGTGGCTACAGAAGTATTGCCTACGGAATATCTCAGTTATTGTATGAAGTAGGGTTGTGAAATTTGGAGCGTCGATATAATGACATAAGAGCTGAAATTTAAGCATATTGACATGTCGAAGTTAACTTCCGGTCTGACCGGAAGTAACATCAACTCTCTTATTTCAAATGGAAACCCTATTTTTTTTCTTTTCGCTTTATTCAGCATTCAATTTTTTTTCAAATGACATATCACAAGTTGGTATCTAACCATAAACTAGATAAGGAAAAAAATATTATTGTTATTCACCGAGTAGGCCGTGGAAGCAAAATGAAAGCCAAAAATTGAAAAGTTGGCTATGAAAACCATACGTCACTTGATAACAGTTGCTACTACTGTGATATAATATTTTCATTCGTCGGCGTTATAAAAAAGTCGCCAAAAAAAATATTGGAAAAAATGGGAAAAAACAATACTCTGTAGGTCCAAAACTTGAATAGGAACATACAACTTTTTTTTGCCTTCACTATTCAGCATAAACATTCCTTCCTAATGATATAATAGGAAGTAATTTTTTGAAATGAAATACCAGAAAATCCAATTATTATTCTCCAAAAAACGAAACAGATTATCGCCATACGCAAAAATAAAATCAAAAATAATGTGGAATGATAATAATTTTTTGCTGATCTAGTTTCTGGTTGGATACCAACTTGTGATATGTCATCAGTGAGGGTATTGAATGCTGAATAAAGCGATAAGAAAATAAAATAGGGTTTCCATTTGAAATAAGAAAGTTGATGTTACTTCCGGTCAGACCGGAAGATGACTCCGACATGTCAATATGCTCAAATTCTAGCTCCTATGTCATTTTATCGACGCTCCAAATTTCACAAACCTACTTCATAAAATAATTGAGATATTCCGTAGGCAATTCTTCCGTAGCCACCCGGTATAGCGAGTACAACAGGTAAATGGGGATATATCGACTTCATCGTTGTGCACACTATATCTCTCTATCTCATCACCTCACATGAACACTATTCAAGCAGACAAATTTGCATTGACTATATAAGACGACTTTCAAGCGGGTAACACGCACACGATTTGCAGAACAAGAAACTTCGACTCCGACTATGTTCACACTGCAACCCTGCAAACTAGCATCTGACATGCATACAGTTGGAGATGATACGATGGCAGTGACCGTATAAGATGACTCTAAAGGGAATATAACGAGAACAATAGGCAAATGAAGATACATCGACTACATCGTTGTGCACACTATATCTCTCTATCATATCATCTCACATAGACACTATTGAAGCAGACAAGTTTGCATCGACCATATAAGATGACTTCCAAACGAGTATAACGCACACAGCTTGCAGAACAGGACACTTTGACTCCGACTATGTTAACACTGTAACTCTGCAGTCTTGCATCTGACAAGCATACAGTTGAAGCAGATACGATTGCAGTGACCGTATAAGACGACTCTGGAGGAAATTTAACAAGTACAATAGGCGAATGAAGATATATCAACTTCATTGTTGTGCACACTGTATCTCTCTATCATATCCTCTCACATGGACACTATTGAAGCAGACAAGTTCGCAATGACCATATAAGACGACTTCCAAGCGGGTATAACGCACACAGTTTGCAGAACAAGACACTTTGACTCCGACTATGTTTACACTGTAACCCTGCAGTCTTGCATCTGACATGCATACAGTTCATTCTGAAAACGATGCAATCATCACATTTGCGATAATCTGTCATTTTGACACATTTTTCGGGAAAATTCGACTATGGGTGTCACCTTGTACAATTTTATCGTATTTAAACATTGCTGAAGGGTATAGCGTGTCCGATGAGGAATGTTTTATGTTCGAGAAATCTCCTGTGAAAAATCGTGGTTCTGCAGGAAATTTTACTCCAATTGAAAAATTTGTTATGAAATACTTCTTCCTCGATGTACATACCTACGAGTTAGAGTCATTCCAATGCTAAATTCGGAATGAACGTCCCAGAATTGGTAGAGAATAAATCTTTTCCGACATTTATCGATTCCGATTCATGAAATGTCCCAAAAATTATGCAAATAAATAACCTCTACTTTATTGAGGTATAATGCAAAACAGGTTTTTTGATTTCTGGAAAAATCTGGTTGCAGGAACACTTGGACATTCTGAAAACGATGCAATCATCACATTTGCGATATTCTGTCATTTCGATACATTTTTCGCAAAGATTCGACTATGGGTGTCACCTTGTACATACATAGTATTCAACCATGACTGAAGGACAGCGTGTTCGATAACGATTGTTTTTTGTTCGAAAAATCTCCTGAAAAAAAATCGTGGTTCTGCAGGAAATTTCACTTCAATTGAAGAAATTGTTATTAAAATACTCATTTCTTGATGTACCTACAAGTTTAAGTTGGGTCTATGTGATTATTAGGCACATAAGGCCCGGGCCTTGGGCTCGGTGGGAATAAGGGGGGCCCAAAAAAGGCTTCAAAGAAATAATCATAAACCCTTCCCATTTCAATTCGAAAACACCAAAAAAAGGGCCAATTTGATAAAGGTAATTGAATAGAATAGGCTCAAATTGGTATAATAATGATATGATATGATTTATATTTCAGCGTCACTATTTCTCAATTCTGTCGAATAAAAAAATAATGGCACCTGCGCTGGCGAGTCTTTGTGGTCTTTTCGCAGCGTTATTGTTTATGCCGCCAGCTGCCATTAGCATAAAGTGCTTTTGACGACGAATTACTCGAAAAAAAAATGCTACTACGGCGTTCCACGAATAATATACCATTTGTGCGCTACAAGGGTAGAAAAAATAAATGAATATATCAACATTTCATTTTACTTGGTTCTTTGGGATTTTCTCTCCTCGTTTCTATAAAATAAAAGTATTCGTATTATTTCAATATATTTGTAGAGGGACAAATCAGATGATTTGCCCCAAAATGTCACTGCGTTTAACAAATTTTTCTATCAGGGAGTCTAAAAGAAAAATCCAGTAGCTTGTCAGTGACAATTTGTTTGAAAAAATTTTTGAATGAAAGAAATATAGATATATTGAAGAAATATCGAATTTTTACTTATCTTTGGACGTTTCGGGACCGATTCTGCTCCCGTTCTCAACATGTAAATGCAAATTATTTTTCTTTGAAAATTGTGCTGCGTATAGTTTGACACTTTTCAGTGTCATACTGATGTTGGCATATGAATGAGTGATTTTAGTCTACAAATGAGTTACAGGATGTTTTCATTAATTGATCTTGAATCTACCATTTTCATGTTCAGTTTTCAGTAGTGAATACCATGTTCTATCAATATCAACTGAACAGGAAGCAATGCTATTGTCTCCGTTTAGAAGAATGCAAGCGGATTCCTTTATTTTTCTTTTTTGTTTGTTATCTTCCTTTCCTATGATTTTGATATTATTCCACTGTGCCATATGTTGTCCATCTTCAGTGAGGATATGTTCAGTTAGCTTCGATTTATCGATATGTCCCGAAACGTCCAAAGATAAGTAAAAATTCGATATTTCTTCAATATATCTATATTTCTTTCATTCAAAAATTTTTTCAAACAAATTGTCACTGACAAGCTACTGGATTTTTCTTTTAGACTCCCTGATAGAAAAATTTGTTAAACGCAGTGACATTTTGGGGCAAATCATCTGATTTGTCCCTCTACAAATATATTGAAATAATACGAATACTTTTATTTTATAGAAACGAGGAGAGAAAATCCCAAAGAACCAAGTAAAATGAATGTACCACCTCCTCGATTAACCTACAGACAGTATTGAATATATCAACGTTCGTACCCTCTATTTCGATTTATAGCTAACAAAGTCACAAAGTCAAATAATTGTCTTCCTCTCTTTCAAATGTACACGCATTGAGTCTCCTTATGGGAACAGGAAGAAAATCGGGTATTTTCGAGAAGAATCCAGGATTTTTGTAATTTTCTTGCTTCTTCAACAAATAAAGTAAAATTAAAAATTATTCAACCCGTTTCAAAAATTCTGAATAGGGTAAATATCAAAAATGCAGGTATAATATATTATATTCTTTGAGTCGTATACGAGGTAAGTCGAAAGTACCTCTGATTTCGACAATATTGAATATCATCGATGAAAAAATTGATTAAATATACGATAAAAAACAGGTTCTATAATTTCGAACAGAATTCATATTTCTCCTGATATCAGATATTTGCATTCTTGGTTTGAGGTCTTGCAGAACCTATGAAGAATGACTTCTTTTCCTAAATATGATGATGAGAGAGAGGTTCTCATATCAATCTATCTTGGAATAAGTGAATGAAATAATGAAACCTCATTCGAAATAAAATTTTTCAATTCCTGAATTTCTTTCCACGTCCTGTATGATGAATGTCAATTCATCATACATTTAAAAGACTAATTTGAATTCGCAGAAAAAGGACATGTTATGGAAAATCCGAAATTCTTCGATATAATTTGGTAGGTACTGTTCTAATTTGAATGTGGAATATATGTGATGTGTAAAAATGTGATATTCTGATTTTTCTGAACGAATTCACGAAAACTAATTTGGACTCGTAGAGGAAGGATTTAAAAAAAAAAATCGGAAGTTTCTCCAAATCGAAATGGTGTTAGGATAGATTGCTCATTTGAATGAGTTGGCAAGAAATAGACAACTTCTTTATTATTGAATTTTGAAAAAAGTTATCATTCATAAAAGGTTTTGCGAGGCCTACTATCGAATTAATTCTGCTCAAGGGTAAAGAACCTTCGATTCCGACAATATCGAAAATTATCCATGAGAAAAATTAACTGAAATTAGAAACCACGTTCGAATGCCTGATCACATATATCTACGATTAAAAACAGGTTTTATGACTTTGAACAAAATTCATATTTTTGATATACCTCGTATACATACGACTGAACGAAATATTATATCTTACATTTGCATTCTTGGTTTCACCAGAACTTTTCATGAAGAATGTCTCTTTTTCCTGGAATAGATAATGAAAAAGTTTCCATATGAATATATCTATCCAAAAATAATTGAATGAAATGATATAAAACCTCATTCACAATTGAATTTCTGAATTCCTGATTCAAAATTGTTTTGAAAACCAAGAGACTATACTTCAACTACTTAAAAGTATTGATTCGTGAATTTAGGAGACCAGAGAGGACATTTTTCCTCACGCATATGATATAGAAAGTTCTGTATGCAATTATATTATTTTTTCGAAACATGAAACGATGAAATAAATTTGCTTTGTTCCAGGTTTGTTGTACATGGTTGTGAGACATCTTAGAAATACTTGTTAATAAGAAAGGATACATAGATTTCAATCGACCGCCATCACTGGAATCCTTATGATTGGTCTGAAAATACGCGTCTATACTGAAAGTCATGGTTGTTTGAATATTGACCTTATTACTACTTTTTAGTTCAAAAACCTGCCGGTATATGTTGGGGACATTAAAATGATGGCAAATTATTTTCCATAAGGATAGCATTGGAACATGAGCGCAGTCGATTCGAAATTGTGTAATAGAAATTGCGATATTTGGAATTATTTCTATTTCAATTCCTGACCAAGCTATGTACAAGTAAAAATGAGGTGAATTGATGCCTAAACAACTCATGATTTCTCTCATATCGAGTAGTGAGAAGTGTTGTTGTTTTCATGATTTATTGGATTTTTATTGTACACTGTTGCCAACTGTACCTATAATTCTTGATCGTTCATACCTATCTCAACTTTTGAGGGTTATGTCCGGTGCTCTTGACAAACTTCAAGTCAAGTTGAGTTACTTCTCGAAATAATAGAATCGATAATCATTTGAAATTATTGATATTCTCCACATAGGTAATCGGTAATATTCGTGAAATGTGCATACTACAAATTCATTAGTAAATATAATATATTTACTTGACAACTCCGAAATCGATCGTCCCTGTTATATGACAATTCTGTATTCTTGCATGATTAGATGATAAATGAATTATCACCACCAACTTCTGCGCTTTCATCATTAACACATCCACTACTCATTCCGAAACACATATAGAAGTAAAAAAGAACGCTCGATTGAAATTTCTCAGGTATAGGGGTAAATAGTGTTGCTAGTTTATGTAAATTTTATTATCCATTCATAACCTTTTTTCCAGATTCACAATGAGTTTAAATGCCCTCGAACTGTTCCTAGAATGTACAAAATTTATCAATTCATCATTGAAAGTCAGCTCAAGATATTTCTACTTTGAAGATCATGTTTGGAGAAGCTGTGAACGAACTACTAATTGGGATAATGAGGTTCCTGGAAATATTACATTAGTGTATCTTCAAGCCAGAGATTATCCACTTCCCTAGATAGACAACGCCCGTGTTAGAACTGGCCGCGCTCCGAATGGAGCCACAAATCCAGTTTCGTTCATGCCATTTGGAGCCCTGTGAAATTCATTCATGAAAATCGTCGCGTAATATCTACCGAACACTACCGAATCCCCGACCAGTCCCGACTCACAAAATGCGTGTAGGTATGCCAAATCTTTGGAACTCTCGCTCGACCCAAATACAACTTCCGCTCGACCGTCCCATCCCCCTCGATCATCCTTTCGCATTTGCACACGTGCCACCTATCTCTTCATCTCTACATATCATGCCATCTTATTACTTATTAATGAATTATTTTCGTATGTGATTTCGATGCGATTGTTCTCTTTCATTTCTCATTATTGTGGTGATTTGTGAGTTTCAATACCTTTTTTTTCAACAAACCTCAAGTTATAACAGAGGGCGTTATTGTTTTTTTTTCAAAAATACGGATAATTTGAATCTTTCCAATCCTGAAGTAGGTATGCTTAGAAGGGGTTGAAATATTCAACCCCTAAGATATTTTTTTTACAACTTTTCTTGGATACAAATTTCTTTCAAAAAGATGTCAAATTCTTGAAGTTTTCGAAATAACTTTTAGAGATAAAAAAGTTAGTGAATTTATTGCGCTTTTCGGCCATGTTTTTTTTTAAATATCATCCAATAAAATAGTTGTGAAAAATATCAAGAGGTTGAATTACCATTTAAACCCCTTCTGAGCATACTTTATATAGGTTTGAAAACATTAATGACAAATAATATTAACCAAGTTTCGTATCTTTCAGCTTAATATACAGAAAATGAAAAAAACCGACTAAAAAAATGTTTTATCGTCTTCGGAGGGGTGTAACTTTTCCGGGGAGAGGTTTATAAGAAATCACCCCTTATATTTTTTTGGTGTTATTTAAAGATATAAGTGTTAAAATATACAGGGTGTCCGGAGATAAAACCGACAAGACTTGTGGGGTTATAGGGACTGTCAAGATGATTGCAAAATGACATAAACCAATGTCCAAAACCGCTTCGTTATTGACATACAGAGTGATTTGTGGATTTTGACAAAAAATTCAATCCGCCATATCAAATACAGGGATTAACCGATTAGTTTCAAATTTGGTACACGAATTACACTGAAAAGCATCAACTAGTAGCCCTTTGATCGAAACCAATATCAGGACCAGAATGATATTTTTCCCCTATATTGAGTTATTGTGAGAATAACTCACCCTGTATAATAAAAACAAAAAATTTCAACTCAGATTCGACATTTACGGTGGAAATTGTATGGGAATTTGTTGAAAAATCTCTTGGCACTATTTCAGTTATTCCGTAATTAATTATTATTTTAATTTTTTTTCTTCAAAATTCAATTATTGTCGGATGAAGTCTTATCAAAATTGGTAATATAATAAATATCAACGAAACCATGACATGAATATCGTTATTTTCTTCAATCAGTCAGTAAATCGTAGTGAAATAAAATACTCTCATTACCCGAAAGAACTGAAAAATAAATTCATATCTGGACTGGAATGCGGTTTTCTATGATTTTAATCCTGTAAGAATAGATGATCTAGTATAACAATGATCTGATCGCAAATTCGAAATGCACTGAGAAAAGTTAAAAAAAAATGATCGGATTGAACTTTCAAATATTAAATCCGTATCAGTACCTTATAATGTTTGTGTATAAAAAATACTAGGCTTGTATCAAATTCAGAATTTCATTATGAAAAACCATTGTTCAGCTGTCATCAGCGTTTGTTTTATTGGTGTTCATTTATTATTCCAGTGTTTCAAGGATCAAACTATAGTTCTGAGAGTGTGCTTATGGTGCCGTTTCATTTCACTTATGAGGAATACGCAGATATTTTATTTGTGTTTGGGCTTTAACTGGTGATGTTTACCTGAAATTCCTGGTCAATACTTGATCGGATCTATTGCAAGGTGTGAATACCTGAGGTATATGGTTTCAGCATGATGGTGCTAGACCTCACTTTTCAGTTCCAGTAAGAAACCATCTCGATGCCAATTACTCCAAAAGATGGATTGGCCGTGGAGGTTCAGTAAATTGGCCACCGCTATCCCCTGATCTAACTCAGCGAGATTATTTTTTAAGAGATAATTTAAAGTAAGAAGTTCATAATGAAGAAATTTTTAATGGGAAATTATTGCTACATGTGTTAGTGTTAGAAATAACCCTTAAATGATTCGCAAGTCAGTGAATCATCTAATAGCACGCTCTCAAAAATGTATTGATGTTGGAGGGCTCTACTTCGAAAATGTTTTGTAATACTGGGTAGTGAAAGTTTTTCACGAATTCGTTGCTTTCGTTATGTTCATTACAAACAGTTATTGTTCGTTGTGTGGTTATTCTCATAAATTCAAATTCATTAGTGAGCGAATATAATTTACGAAAACTTCACTGTAATCCTTCTTTAACAGGTTCTCATACGATTTTTTTAGATTCCGAATCTACGATCAGATTATTGATGACTATTGATGTACTAGGTCAGCCAACATGACCAAACAAAACACCCATTTCAGTCCTGATACGAATTTATTCTTCAGTTTTTTCGGCTTATGAGAATATCTCATTTTACTCCGATTCATGAATTGATCGAAGAAAATAACGACATTCATGTCATGGTTTCGTAAATATACGTACTTTATCCGACAATGATTGATTTTTCAATGAAAAAAATCAAAATAATAATTAATTACGGAATAACTAAGATGGTGCCAGGAGATTTTTCAACAAATTCCCATACAATTTTCACCGTAGATTGCGAATCTGAGTTGAAATTTTTGGTTATTATGATACAGGGTGAGTTATCCTAACAAAAACTCAACATAGGGAAAAAATATTATTCCGGTCCTGATATTGGTTTCGATCAAAGGGCTACTTGTTGACGCTTCTCAGTGTAATTCGTGTACCAAATTCAAATCCAATCGGCTAATCCCTGTATTTTATATAGCGGATTGAATTTTTTGTAAAAATCCACAAATCACTCTGTATCTCAGTAACGAAGCCGTTCTGGACATTCGTTCATGGCATTCTGCAATCATATTGACAGTCCCTATAACCCCATGAGTTTTGTCGGTTTTATCTCCGGACACTCTGTATAAAAAAAAATCCTAGATACATTGAGTATAACAAATAATTATTTGAAATGACCTTTTGTTATATACAGTGGTGTACCACTTATTTGAGCAGCCTTGCCCTTGTATTTTCTGATTCGTTTCCGATTCAATTTTTTTTTCAAAAAGAATGCGATCTACATTTTTTGGTACCTACCTATTCCATTTTCACATTGCACTATCACTGGACGATAGAAAATGCGAAACGATCAATTATTGATAACATGCTTTTTTTTAGCAAGGCACTGATAACATTATACAGGGTGGGCCACCAGTAACGCCTCGGTCTCTAGAAGGCTAACCACTTATCTTCTTGGAATTCTTTCTCTCTAGGAAGTTGCATGTCAACATACGCTACCATTTGAAATTATTTTGAAACATACAGGATGTCCCCAAAAATCACAAAACACTGAAGTTAAACTTTTTTTTATCGAACACCCTATATACAGTGTGTCCCACTTACCATGCTCACCATTGGTATCTTTTTAACGGTGAGAGATACGAGGTCGGTTAAATGACACCAAATGTGGAGTTTGTCAAGGCCAACTATAATGTGAACAAATATTTTGATGAAATCTATTCGTTTTTGTTTTATACGCAAAAAACAGATTTTGATCATTTTCATGTCTCCTTCGTAACTTCTTTATTTATGAAAATATTCGAATAGGAATTTCACATTCTCATGGCAGTTTTTCAAAGTAATTTCGAAAAAAATATGAAATTTATACCAACTCTTCTAGAATTTGAGATATCAGCACCAACTTTAGTTTTTCAAATGTAGGAAATAGCTCACTATCACTTGATTACAAATAACTTTTTTTTCTCTCACAGATGATATGTCGCAGTAATAGTTTTGTGTTGATAACAACGGAGTTATCGTCATTTATACAAAAACAAAAAATTATTTGGGAGCCGCCATCTTGAATCTATGAATTTCAACGAAAAAATCATGATCTTCGACCTCAGAAACCCCCACTTACCAATTTTGAACCGAATCGGACCAAATCTTGTCCGCCATCTTGGAGCAGTCATTTTTTTTATTTCAACAAAAATTCCATAACTCCGATTACCTTGAAATCTGGCAAGTGTTCATAATTTCGGTGACAAAACATAATGGAATTCTTGTTGAAATAAAAAAAAATGGCTGCTCCAAGATGGCGGACAAGATTTGGTCCGATTCCATTCAAAATTGGTAGGTGGGGGTTTTTGAGGTCGGAGATCATGATTTTTTTGTCAAAATTTATAATTTCAAGATAGCAGCTTCCAAATAATTTTTTATTTTTGTATAAATGACGATAACTCCGTTGTTATCAACACAAAACTATTACTGCGACATATCATCTGTAAGAGAAAAAAAAGTTATTTGTAACTAAGTCAATGTGAGCTATGACCGACATTTGAAAGACTAAAGTTGGTGCTGATATCTCAAATTCTAGAAGATTTGGTATAAATTCCATATTTTTTTCGAAATCAATTTGAAAAACTGCCATGAGAATGTGAAATTTCTATTTGAATATTTTCATGAATAAAGAAGTTACAGAGGAGACATGAAAATGATCAAAATCTGTTTTTTGCGTATAAAACAAAAACGAATAGATTTTATCAAAATATTTTTCCACATTATAGTTGGCCTTGACAAACTCCACATTTGGTGTCATTTAACCGACCTCGTATCTCTCACCGTTAAAAAGATACCCATGGTGAGCATGGTAAGTGGGACACACTGTATTATTCCATTTTGAGATTCTCCCTGATGAGCTGATTTCAACGACCCATCATACTTGGGGTCTAGCAGTTATAATAACTGAAATATAGGGTGTGAAAAATCGAGATTTTCCAAGTTCAGGAATTTTTTGTGTCGAAACTATTCATAATTGGTCAAAACGGCTTACATGTCCCTATCTCAACTTTCGATCAACTATCTACTGACATTTAATTGAAACAAATACAGGGTGGTGCAGAATTCAGAATCATGATCACCCGAAATATGTCCCAATTAAATATCAGTAGATAGTTAATCAAAAGTTGAGATAGGGACATGTGAGCCGTTTTGACCAATTATGAATAGTTTCGACACAAAAAATTCTTGAACTTGGAAAATCTCGATTTTTCACACCCTATATTTCAGTAATTATAACTGCTAGACCCCAAGTATGATGGGTCGTTGAAATCAGCTCATCAGGGAGAATCTCGAAAAGAAATAATATATAGGGTGTTCGATAGAAAAAAGTTCAACTTCAGTGTTTTATGGTTCTTGGGGACACCCTGTATGTTTCGAAATAATTTCAAATGGTAGCCCATGTTGACATGCAACTTCCTAGAGAGAAAAAATTCCAAGAAGATAAGTGGTTAGCCTTCTAGAGACCGAGGCGTTACTGGTGGCCCACCCTGTATTGTCTATTTAGATTTTACACATTTGTTTCAAGTTTGGACGCAATTTCTGGGGTGTGTATATTCGGCGGACTGGAAAAAATGCTGGGGACTGTCTATTTCCCAGTAAACAAATCGTTGTTTTCATTGCATATCTGGATTGAGCTCATCGACCTACACGATAAAAAAAAATTTCCAAGTTCTCCTGGGGAGCACTTTACTCGTGTATTTTTTACAAAATCTTGCGGACTGGGTATTTTTAACAGTAAAATCATCTCAATTTTCTCAAAAATCGATTTATCTCATGAGCTCACACGATGAATAGATTTTGAAATTTCTCCCTATAGCGGAGGGAGACAAAAAACCGTGAGCTGAAATCTAATATTTTTCCAGAATAAAGGACGAATCAATATTGAGAAGATATTACATTATTTTGGAATCTGAAAATTATCGAAGTGAAATTTAAAGTTATTATCAGTAACACCTGGACACCTACGTTGTATGCATCTTTATCATTCTTTTGAAGTAATCAAATATCTGATGTCACTTCTGTCAGTCTATGGGCCGGTTGCATAAAACCTCATCAATTATTTGATGTCACTTCAAATATTTGATGCGACGTTATAAATGGAATTCGATTGCATGAAAGGCCCATCATGTAGGTACTTAATGGTATGGTTACTTAATCATCTGATTTGTTTGTTTGTTTGTTCTAAAATTTGTTAACTTATAATAATGACTATTCAACTGAAAAATCGGTTGCATAAAGCCAATCAACTTTAGATGTCACATCAAATCGACTTATTCATGGCATCAACTTAATCAGTGCTCATATTTCGCAGACTTTTTCTACTTCTTAGTTCTTGTTTCATCTCGAAATGGTGAATGAACACAATAATGTAAGTGAATGACTATTATAGGTTTCACAGAAAATGTCCATCTCATCACTGTCTTCACTATCTGAGAAGAACTACTGATTTCCAAGTCAAGAACCTTTCGAAATAGGAACAATCCGTTCAAAGTGTATGATGGCAATGATTTCAATACCCGATCTGTAACTTCTGTCAATCTGAATGTTAATCAAGCAAATAAACCTAACCGAAAATGCGTATCAACAATGCGCGGTTGCTCCAGGAGCAGACAGATTTAGCGCTGTTGCCACGCTCTTCTCGTCATTAGTAAATGGAATGATTATTATAACATCAGATTGTTTATGCAACGCAAATGACATTTAACATAATATCAAAGTTATTGTGGCATCAGTTGATTGTATGATTAATTTTTCTTTATGCAACCGGCCCTATTTCTGTGATTTAATTTCAAAAAATTGAGAATTTAGTGGTTGTTTAGTAATATACGCGAAGTCGAATGGAAGATAAAAGGACTTGCAGTTATTTGTCGGAGACGGTATTATTGACTTATTTTTCGGAACTATAGTACAACAAAAGCCATCAACAGTGTATACAGGGTGATCCACGGTGGAAGGCCTATTAGAAGTATCTGGAGAACGAGAAGACAGAACATTTTTGAAATTGGGATGCTTTGATAATTGAACATTCTCTATCAGTCTAAAATAGTTTCATCGATACAGTGTTGCCACTTCTATCAGAACAACTAGCAACTTCGTTATTTTAAATGGAGCACCCTGTATTTTATTGCATTTTTGTATTCTTTCTGAAGAGCTGATTCCATCAATGTATCACACTTGGAGTCTAGCAGGAATGATTACAGAGATATAGGGTGTTCCAAATCGAGATTTTTCAATTTTAGGATTTTTTTGTGTCGAAACTATTCATTATCGATCGGAATGGTTCACATGTCCCTATCTCAACTTTTGATTCACTATCTACTGACATTTAATTGGAACAGATACAGGGTGATCAGAATTCTGAATCTTGAAGCACCCTGTATTTTTTCCAATTAAGTGTCAGTAGATGGTGAATCAAAAGTCGAGATAGGGACATGTAGGCCGTTTTGATCGATAATGAATAGTTTCGACACAAAAAAATCCTAAAATAGAAAAATCTCGATTTTGAACACCCTATATCTCTATAATCATTCCCGCTAGACCCCAAGTGTGATGCATTGATGAAATCAGCTTTTCTGAAAGAATACAAGAATGCGATAAAATACAGGGTGTTCCATTTGAAATAACAAAGTTGCAAGTTGTTTCTGATGGAAGTGGCAACACTGTATCGATTAAAATATTTCAGACGGATAGAGAATGATCAATTATCAGAGCACCACAATTTTCAGAATGTTTTGTCTTTTCGTTCTCCAGATACTTCTAATAGGCCATCCACCGTGGATCACCCTGTATATATGTGATATATATCCGGGAACAAAGTATTCACTTTTTTCCGTCACAGAAAAAAAAGTATTACCTATATCAAAACCTCGATCAAAACAAAAACAATGAATTTGGTAACAACAGAAATAATATCACACTTTTCACAAAAATACTCAGTCCGCATGATTTTATGAAAAAACACATCATTAATGTGCTCCCCATGGGGGTCAGTGAGAAAAATCCGAAACTTTTTATCGTGTAGTTCAATAAGCTGAATCCAGATATGCAATTAAAACAACGATTTTTTTTGCTGGAAATAGCCAGTCCGCAGCATTTTATTCCAGTCCGCAAATTATATACACACCCCAATTTCTGTAATTTGAAAGTTTTATACCAGAAAATTGAAAGATACCAGAAACTAAATGTTGCAATGGAACATTCAAATTTGAGAGGAATGGGTAAAATCGGGAAAGAAATTATTTCGCGTAGTGAATATTTTTGAAATTCGAACGAGTAGGTAACTACTAAAGTACTAAAACGTACTTTAAATGATTGATCCGAAAAATTGTTACTTTCAACATGTAGTGAAAGCCACGTGACTCCCACCAGTCCCACCTATAGCCAGCCATTTCAGATAAATGTTACTTAAATCTCTTTATTTTCATATTTAAGACTTTTTCTGAAATAAATACCAATTTCGAAGTGATCCGAAAATTTTCTTCAACATCCTGTTTCTCACACCTATACCTAATATACTCAAACTATAAGCTTGGGCAAGTTTTGAATGTGTATGACACTGGATTTATCGCTTGAAGTAATAATTGTAGGTACGTAATTTGGTGTTTTCAGCTTTCATTCATAACCACACGAGTAATTAAATATTTCGTTCATAGAAACATCCTTTATTTTCCAAAAATAATCAATGATAGATGAATTTGTTTGTGGAATAGAATCGGATCATAATTACAAAAGTCGTCTACCATATTGGTTCTGCCATATTGTATTTCCTAATTTTGACGGAGGAATCATAATCTCCGACCCCGAAAACCCCCAAATACAAATTTTGAATAGAATCGGATCATAATTACAAAACTCGTCCGACATCTTTTATTTCCTGATTTTCACGAAAGAATCATAATCTTCGACCCCGAAATCCCTCAGATACAAGATTTCAATAGAATTGGATCATAATTACAAAACTCGTCAGCCATATATTGGTTCCGCCATCTTGCTTTTCCTGATTTTGACTAAAGAATCATAATCTTCGACCCCGAAAACCTCCAGATATCAATTTCGAATAGGATCGGATCATAACTACAAAACTTGTCCGCCATACCCTAATAGCACACAACGTCCTGGGGACGTCCCTATTTGGTACAATTCACGTCCGAATGTCCCGAACCAAAAATTAGTGTCCTTGGGGCGTCCCATCCCGTACATCTCATGCAATGTCCGAGCAAGGACGTCCACGGAATGTCCCAGCTGGTACATCATTTCAAATGTCCTAGAAATAGCATCCCTTAGACGTCCCACGTGGTACATATTGTAGAATGTCCATGCAAGGACGTCCTTGGCATGTCTCTGATGGGAAATGATTATAAACGGTCCTTCAGGGACATCCATCGGATGTCCCGAGTATTACATATTCTGACATCCTTCGAATGTCCCTTAGGGATATCTGTCGGATGTCCCAATTGGTACATGAACTGTACTTTCCAATGTCCTAGAAATAACCCAGACAGCACTGGATATTCATAGAATATTCTCTAAATATGCTAAAAAGGAGGAGTATATTCCGAATATTCATCGATAATTCCTAGAATATATACATGCCTCTGGAACATCTAAAAGGAATATTTCAAAGTGAATAGTCGGACATGTTCAGGGAATATTCAGGTATGAATCTTCCAGGAATATTCCCAACGGAATATTCTCTGTTGTATATTCATGAAATATACCCAACTGAATATTCTGTGCGGTATATTCATGAAATATTCTCAACTGAATATTCTGTGGTGTATATTCATGAAATATTCCATGAATATTCCTATGTTTTTCAACATATTGATACCATTTATTATTTCAGAGATGTGAGTATCGAACATCAATTGGATATAAGGGGATTTTGAAACAAAAAGTGTTTATATCTGATTTCGAACAATGCTCTCACAAGAACTTGATATGTATAACATTATTCAATTCGATCACTGGCCTAGTGGTCAAGGCGTTGCTCTGATAGTCTTGAGGTCACGAGTTCGATCCCTACTTGGGTCACTTTTTTTTATTTTAGAATATGTTTATTGAAATATTCCAGGAACATTCAACATAGAATATTCTTTTGGGTATATTCTATGATTATCTGAGGAATTCCCATTCGCATATTTAGAGAATATTCCACAGATATTCCGGAATATTCCAGATTATTTCTAGAATATTCCAATATTCCAAAAAGGATATGATAGGGAGATTCATGAAATATCTGGTGCTGTCTGGGAACGTCCTATGGACGTTCCAGTCGGTACTTTCAATATGTTGTCCCTGCGAGGACGTTTACTTACACCTCGTCGACGAATGATTGCTCGTAGGCTATAAGTAATCTTCGTCAATGTCCTTCACGTAAGTCCATTGGACGTCCGTGGGAAACTTTTTGGGGACCTTCTATATACGGACCATCAACTCAACTGGATGTCCTAATCAGTTATGCGAGATCTGGTCCTAGAGGGACCCAAAAATAATTAAATTCAAGAATAATTTGACCTATGGATGTCCTAAGGATGTTCTCTGTAGTGCTCGATCAGGAATACTGTAGGATTTGGGTATTCGATAGTTGTCCCATGGACATCCCTCAAGGACGTTTCTAGTTGGTCCCCAAGTGGGACATTTGTGCGCCCCACAGACGTCCAATGGACGTCAACGGTACCGAATTCGAATGTCCTATGGACGTCCTGATTGTCCCGACAGGACGTCCTAAGGATATCCATGGGACATAAGTGTGTTATAAGGGTATATTAGTTCCGCCATCTTGTATTTCCTTATTTTGACCAAAGGATCCTAATCTTCGACCCCTAAAACCTCCAGATACCAATTTTCAATAGAATCGGATCATAATATTAAAAAACTTGTCCGCTATATTGGTTCCGCCATCTTGAATTCTCTAATTTTGTCGAAAGAATCATAATCTCCGACCCCGCAAACCCCCAGATACAAATATTGAATAGAATCGGACCATGATTACAAAACTCGTCCGCCATATCGGATTCGCCACCTTGAACGAATTTTAATACTTATACAGTGTGTCCCACTTACCATGCTCACCATGGGTATCTTTTTAACAGTGAGAGATACGAGGTCGGTTAAATGACACCAAATGTGGAGTTTGTCAAGGCCAACTATAATGTGAAAAAATATTTTGATAAAATCTTTTCGTTTTTGTTTTATACACAAAAAACGGATTTTGATCATTTTCATGTCTCCTCCGTAACTTCTTCATTTATGAAAATATTCAAATAGGAATTTCACATTCTCATGGCAGTTTTTCAAAGTGATTTCGAAAATATATGATTTTTATACCAACTCTTCTAGAATTTGAGATATCAGCACCAACTTTAGTTTCTCAAATGTAGGTCATAGCTCACTTTGACTTAGTTACAAATAACTTTTTTTTCTCTTACAGATGATATGTCGCAGTAATAGTTTTGTGTTGATAACAACGGAGTTATCGTCATTTATACAAAAATAAAAAATTATTTGGAAGCCGCTATCTTGAAATTATGATTTTTAACAAAGAAATCATGTTCTCCGACCTCAAAAACCCTCACTCACCAATTTTGAATGGAATCGGACCAAATCTTATCCGCCATCTTGGAGCAGCCATTTTTTTTAATTTCAACAAAAATTCCATAATGTATTGTCACCGAAATTATGAACACCTGCTGAATTTCAAGTTAATCGGAGTTATGAAATTTTTGTTGAAATTAAACGAAATGGCTGCTCCAAGATGGCGGACAAGATTTGGTCCGATTCCATTCAAAATTGGTAAGTGGGGGTTTTTGAGGTCGGAGATCATGATTTTTTTGTCAAAATTCATAATTTCCAGATAGCGGCTTCCAAATAATTTTTTATTTTTGTATAAATGA